>CAJQZJ010032158.1:1675117-1711698 GCA_907164525.1 Lophiomys imhausi
TCTCTCTCTCTCTCTCTCTCTCTCTCTCTCTCTCTCTCTCTCTCTCTACTCTGACCCGAGAGATCCGAGACCGGGACCCGAGAGAAGACGACTCAGGTCGTATGATGGGGAAATACTATATAGGGTTATGATTAGGATATGTGTGGAGTGTTCAGAAGTGGTAGTTATATATTGTGATTCCTCAATGTGGTGGTTATATATTGTAGCACTAGTTATACTAGCTATATTGACTGTTAAGTGCTTCTGTTTTATGCCTCATGAACCCAATTGAGTGGAATTGATAGAGTCACTAGAGTTGAATGTTGTGACTGAATAAAGCATAGAAAACTCAGCTCTGTGTTTGTGATCCATTTGACCAGACAGGGCCGCGAGTGCCGCGGACCCGGTCACACGACTCCCTTCCCGTTAGGAAGGAGGTGTCAGGATACTGCGCTCTTGACAACTTAACATTGCTTTTTGGTGAAAATACTAGTTTTATCTTGATAACTGTATAACGTACATACATGTTAAATTAGATATTAAAATCTCAATATTATAACATTATTTACCCAAAAAGGTGTTATTCATTAGCAATTATCCCAACAGCAAGATTAGCCGACCTCAACACCGACAACAAAATAACGTGTATTTCATATAGCCTTTTTGTATGCGTGCGTGAGCGTGCGCATGCGCATAAGAACGAGAGACTCCATTTCCCACAATTCTCCCTATACTTCCGGCGTGGCCCAGTAGCGGGATCACTCGGCTTCCGCGTTCGGGCCTCTCGCTGTGGTAGAGGCGGCGTCGGCGGCGGTGGCCGGCAGGGACACGGGCTACAGGAGTAGGGCTACCGGCATGGACGTTTCGGGGCAGGAGACCGACTGGCGTAGCGCCGCCTTTCGGCAGAAGCTGGTCAGCCAGATGTGAGTGTGTCGGGGGCGAGGACCGGGTGGTCAGACCTTCCCGGCGGGGAGAGTGAGGCCGGGCTAGACCCGCTGCAGACCCTGGTCAGAATCTGCGGGGTCCTCTGGGCGCCGGAGACGTGCAAGAATCCTTCTGTGGTCTCCCTGGCCTCTCTTGGCAGACAGGGACTGCTGGCTGGTTTTTCTGGGGTCGAACTCTGCAGCCTTGGCTAAGTGAGTCATCGTTCTGAGCCGCCTCGTCATTTGTGTACTTGAGTGCAGATTTTCCTCTGCTTCTATCAGCACCGAATACAGAAAAAAAAAAAAAAAGGCAGTCAGAGATTTACCAGGGGTGCCGCGTGGTTTCTTTAAAAACCAAAACAAAACCATATCAATAAGTTGGAGGACGGTGAATGGAAGATAAAATTGGAAGATCATTATGTGTTTGGGCTATAGGTAGTGGGGACAAAGAACAGTGCTCCCGTCTCTTCCACAAGGTGTGTCAAGTTAGCCCTAGGGTGGCAGGAAGTAGCTGTGGGGCTTAGGGAGTGAGTGCCTATTTTACTGAGCTTCCAGAATTGTTTAGAAAATGGCTTGTGGTACAGCTTTTCCAAACCCTAGGGTTGGAACTGCCTGCCGGTGAAGGAACAGATAGTACAGGTGTGCCAATCTCACTCTTGTTGTGGGTGCTAAAGTGGCACTTGAGTAGGCCTTGTGGAATAGGGAACAGATTGAGCTCTAGAAAGAAAAGTAGGAGGGTGAAAGACCTCCCTCTCCAGCAGATAATTGGGAAAGCATCATGAAGGACTGTTGTAGGTGGAGAGTTCTGGGTCTTGGGAGGAAAGCAGTCAAGGATAAATCATGAGCGTGAGCAGGTTGCTGGCATGGTTTGTGATGGGGGTTTTGGGCAAGCAAGTTGGACCTGTGTTTTACGTGTGGTCTGCCTTGAGATGGTGTAGTGTTAATATTGGGAAGCTCCCTGAGTCCCTGGAGATGAATTAAGGACCCAAGAGAGGCCACGTAGGCAATTTGGGGAGTTTTTACTTTGGAAGGTTTGGTGGTGGTGGTGGGGGTAATAAATACTTTTTTCACTCTTACATTTCCACTGTAGATCACTGTCCAGCATATGGGCTTATGAACTGGTTGCAGAAGACTTAGTTGGCAAAGATTATGAAGACCCACATTAGCTGGTGGAAATTGAAAGAGGAAGACAGATTCCAGAGAAAGGGGAATAAGTGGACAAGCTGGTGACTAAGTGGATGGAGGGGTGGAGGGGGCGGGGTGAAGCAGTGTGGAAGGAAGCTGGGCTAAGTCAGGGAAGCATCCATGCAGGGGAAGGAGTGGGCACTGTGCCAGTGGTCTGGTACTGCCACAAATTATCCCTTGGACAGTTTTGCAGACAGTTCGGTAAACAAGTGTTTTGGTTTTTTAAGTTTTTTAGACTTATTTTCTGTATATGAGTGTTCTATAGATGAGCCTTTATACCATGTACATCTGGTGCCTTTGGAGGTCAGAATAGGGTGTAAGATCCCCTGGGACTGGAGTTACATGGGACTGTGAGCTGCCTTGTGGGAGCTGGGAATCGAACCTGGGTCTTCTGTAAGAGCAGCCAGTGAGTGCTCTTAACTGCTGAGCCAAGTCTCCAGCTGTGAGTTATGTCTAAGTGAAGTCCTGAGAAATGATCTGAGCCCTAGGGCATGGATTGTTTGGGAAAGCCCAAGACAGTAGATCTGGAAGATTAAGTTGTCATCACATACAGTGGAGGGCGGCCCTCGGAGGTGTCTGAGGTTTGGGGGAAGATTGACGTCACTGGATACATCATAATGCAGCTGCCTTGTGGGAATTGAGGTGCCTTCTACCACTAAGATATTGCTGCTTGTGGTATTGTCTTATTTTGCTGTAGTAACATTACCATACATTTAGCATCTTAAAACAACACGGATTTATATTTGATTGTTTCTTTATGTCAGAGGCTCAGATAAGATTTGGTGAGTGTTAGTTCCAAGGCCGAAGTCAAGATGTTGGCAATATACGCTTCTTGATGGAACCTTCCGGGGCAGAGTCTACTTTCAATCCCATTCAATTTTCTGGCCAAATTCTACTCCTTAAACTTGGAAGACTGAAGTATCCTCTTTCCTGGCCATCTGTCAGGGGCCAGTTTTTGCTCCTGGGGAGTGTACCTTCTGCTTTCTTTGTGACCTATACTAGCATTGGCTGGTTCTTCTGACACTCTCTTAATTCAGCTAGAGAAAATTCTTTGCATTTCACAGATGAGTTTGGAGTAATGCACCATCATCTTAATGTCTGTACCCTTAGTCACATGTATGAAGTCCCTTTTGAGGGATGCTGAAGGATACTCACAGGTTCTAGGGTCTGGGGCCTGTGCACTTTGGTGGAGAGGCAACATTTGTCTACTGTATTTTGGTGAGCACTTCAAAGGTTGCTTTTTAAGAGTAAAAGGTGTCTTAGTTTGCTTTCTATTGCTGTGAAAAACACTGTGACCAAAAGCAATTTGGAGAGGAAAGAGTTTATTTCTATGTTACACTTTATCCTCACCATCAAAGAAAGCCAAGGCAGGAACTCAACAAGGCAGGAGGGGCTGGACAGGTGACTCAGTTAAGCACCACTCTTGTTGCTCTTGCAAAGGCCACAGGGTTTGATTCCAGGTACCTGCAAGGTGGCTCACAGCCATCTATAACTCCAGTTCCAAGGAATCCAAAGCCTTCTTCTGACTTCAGTGGGCACTAGGCATGAACTGGTACATCTACATACATGAAGGCAAAACCTTTATACACATAAAAAGTAAATAAAAAATAGACAGCTGTGGTGGCACATACTTTTAAATCCCAGTACTTGGGAGTGACAGGTGGATCTCTGTGAGTTCAAGGCCAGCCTGATGTACAGAGTGAGTTCCTAGACAGCCAGGACTATGTTGAGAGAGACCCTGTCTCAAAACAAAACAAATCATATATATTTATTTTGTGCAGGAACCTGGAGGCAGGAACTGAAGCAGACTGTGGAGGAATGCTGCTTACTGGCTTGTTCTCCATGGCTTGCTCAGCCTGCTTTTCTTTACAACCCAGGACCGCCTACCCAGTGATGGCACTGCTCACAGTGGGCTTGGCTCTCCCACATCAATCACTAATCAGCAAAATTCCCCACAGGCTTGTAGGCCATTCTGATGGGGGCGATTTCTCAGGTGAGGTTCCACACTTCCCAGATGACCCTCACCTGTGTCAAGTTGACAGAAACACTAACCAAGTTTATTGAGTGTTTCCACTTCTTATGTTTGCTTTCTTTCTTTCTAGGGTTTACTTTGCTGGTGACTTGATTTCCTGTGTTCATAGAGTTTAAGAAGGTTTATGCTGTGCTAACCTACACATCTTTAGTTCTGACTTCCTCCAGTGTTAATGCAGTTTTTAAATTTGGTCATTTTGGGAAGGGCTTCAAACTGTAGTGATTTATAATAGATGAGGAATAATGAAAGCCTAGGGCTGAGGGAGTGGCTCAGTAGACGATCATTTATAGAGTCCCCATGAAGCCCCTTGAAGTCAGTTGTCACTTGTTGGGAAGTGTACCAAAACTGGAAAGTTTCAGTGGAGAGGAAACATCTCCCAGTGAGGAAAAAGCAAGTTTGACAATTCTAACTGGAGTCTAACTTTGTTAGCCTTCCATTGTCTCCTTTCCTGGCCTTTCTAGACTGCATAAAGAGGGCAATGTGTAGCCCAGTGCTTCATCAGGCAACCACTGTAAGTTCTTCCTTTATTTCTTTGTTTTTACTTGCTGGAGATTGAGGCCAGGGCCTTGCATGTCCTCAGCATGTACTCTATATATCATCATCATCATCATCTATGTATATATTTATATATATATTATATATATAATATATATAAAACATCATATACATGATGTTATAGATCCATATGTAATGTATATACTGATCTGTGCCTTTAGCCCCTGGTGTCTCATTCATTTATTTATTGTGTTTTGAAACAAGGTTTCTCTGTGTAACCCTGGCTGTCCTGGACTCAGTCTGTAGACCAGGCTGACCTTGAACTCACAGAGATCTGCCTGCCTCTGCCTCCCAAGTGCTGGGATTAAAGGCATGTGTCACCACACCTGCCTGGTGTCTCTCTTTAAAACAGTGGTGACTAGGCTGGAGAGATGGCTCAGTGGTTAAGAGCACTGGCTGCTCTTCCAAAGGACCTTGTAGGAAAAAAAAATGGCTAATTAAATTATTTACTGGTATTTATGTTATCTTTAATTGGTCGGCGGTGTTGATCCTTAACCAGCCATTATAAATGAGAACACAGACACCACATGGATTTTAATAAGCCTAGGCCTGAGTTGTGCAGTCCTAGCCCATCTAAAGCTAGCTCTTAGTTTTGTTACCTAAATATGACCCCATATATACATACGTCCCCTTGGATTGCCATTCTCCACGCTATGATGATGTTCCTGGCCATGTGGAGTGAGGTTCTTTTTTCTAACCTGTGGTGTGTGTCCTCCTCCTTCCTGCTTCTGGCTGGAATGAACTAATCTGTGTAAAATGCAAGGTTCCTGTCCTAATCTCAGGAAGTACCACCTTTCTCTGTCTTTGCCCAATCTCAGGCCTCAGCATTTTGTTTAACAAATCAGAGACAACGTAAGTAACAGACAGCAAGCAGGATCAATTAATTAACATTTAGAATGCTTAACACCACCCCATCAGGACCTGGGTTCAAATCCCAGCACCCACATGACAGTTCACAGCTGTCTGTAATTGCAGGTCATGGTGGTGCACGTCTTTTTTTTTTTTTTTTTTTTTTGGTTTTTCAAGACAGGGTTTCTCTGTGTATCTCTGGCTGTCCTGGACTTGCTTTGTAGACCAGGCTGGCCTTGAACTCACAGAGATCCGCCTGCCTCTGCCTCCCAAGTGCTGGGATTAAAGTTGTGCGCTACCATGCCTGGCCGTGGTGCACGTCTTTAATTCCAGCACTTGGGAGGCAGAAGCAGGCAGATCTCTGTGAGGCCAGCCTAGTCTATGTATGGATCTAGTCCAGGACAGTCAGGACTAACCAGAGAAACCCTGTCTGGAAAAGCCAAGAAAAACCGAACAAAACAAAAACCCAACTGTGACTAAATATTTAGGGTACTCAGAAAAGTGTGACTAAAGATTCTCTCCACTGTTGTCATGAGCAGCTCTTCTTCCTTTAGGTGTCTGCTTTGGTATCAAATACTTCCCTGTCCTCTCATCTAAAGGCTCATCACCCCCTGGTTTTAGTTTTTCAGAAACTAGTTTTCTGCAGCATGAGGAGTACAGGAGGCAGTGTTTTCCCGGGGACCATCTGATCAACCTCTCCTATTACAGTGACCATTGTTATTTGTTGTGAAACTCTGGAATCTTGCCCTTCCCAATGGCTTTGTGACCTTGGCCACTGCTTGACCTTTCTAATCAGGTCCCGAATCTGTGGAATGATACCAGCCTAGGTTGGTCTCACAAGGATGCTGGGAGGGACAGTGAAAGAGACTTTTGTGCAACTTTGTAGGGTTTGGGGCCTGAGCAGAAAAAACTTCCAGTGGCCTTGTGAGGATAGGAGATACTATGGCTTAAGAAGGTAGTGGAATGCAGTGACATTTAAAGGAAACCAGAGGTAGGAAAAGGTTGATTGGTTTATGTTGACTTGTAAGGAAGCACTCATACTTCCTGCAGAACCACAGGAGAAACCATTGTTAGATCCTCCTGAGCAGGGTTTTGTGGGGGTTGGGCTTTCCTTGAGAGATTTTTGGATTCATGTTTGCATGTCCCTAGTCTTCAGGCTCTTGGAAAACAAGTATGCATGTGTCCTGACTTGTCCATGCCAGACATCAGGTGGTTCACAGCAAATACATAAGCAATGAGTGAATGAATGTAAGGGCATTGTCAGTCACTTCTCGGTTTCTCTGTGTGTAAGCCAGAAGTTGGTATTGTTCTCTCTGTACTGTATTTTTGAGACAAGATCACTGAATCTGGAGCTCACTGATTTAGCTGGGTGGGTTGGCAGAAAGCCCCAGGGAACCCACGTTTCCACCTCCCCAGCTCTGCAATTATATGTACTTGCAGACAGCTTTGTTATAAGGTCCTCATGCTTTACAGCAAGCCCTTTACCAACTTAACTATCTCCCTAGCCCATTCCCTGTTCTTATTTTCCTGCTATGCTATTCTTTTTCCTCCCTCTGGTTAAGAACTTAATAAACTGAATACTGTTATTGAGAACATAAAAACTGGTAGAATAAATATATATGCAAAATGATCATAAACTTTTTTTGTTTTTCCAGACAGGGTTTTTCTCTGTAGCCCTGGCTGTCCTGGACTCACTTTGTAGACCAGGCTGACCTTGAACTCATAGAGATCCATCTGCTTCTGCCTCCCGAGTGCTGTGCTGAGATTAAAGGCATGCACCACCACGCTCAACCATTGCAGAGAGTTATGAACTGCCATGTGGGTGCTGGGATTTGAACCCTGGTCCTTTGGAAGAACAGCCAGTGCTCTTAACTGCTGAGCCATCTCTCCAGCCCCCATGATCATAAACTTTATGCCAATGGAAAATCTTCCCTGCTGACAAATTCTTGGTGTGTCCTCTTCCTCTTTAATGTAGCACATGTCTACATGGAAAGGAGTAGCTGCCACCTGAGGAAAGGTAGTTCTGTGTTAGTGTTCTGAGAAAGTGTCGGAGGGCCAAGGAGAACATGCTGTGGGGCCAAGGAAGACAAACAGTTTCTGGTTTTCTCTCTTTCTCTCTCTGTCTCTCAAGACCAAGTCTCATTGTTCATGGTGGACATGTCTTTAGTTCCAGCACTAGGGATGCAGAGACAAGAGGATCTCCATGAGTTTGAGGCCAGCCCAGTCTACACATTGAGCTCTAGGTCAGTCAGGACTACATAGAGAGACCTTGTCTCAAAAAAGACGAGGGTCTCATATAGCCCAGGCTAGCCTTAAAGTCACTGTGTAGTAGAGGTTGGCCACGAACTCATCATCCTCTTGTCTTATCTCCCAAATACATGCACTACCCCAGCTGTGTTGAGTTGAATGTACTACATCAAGACATGTTATCTTCATGTCTTGTTGCCTCTTTTTTCTTTTTCTTTTCTTGTTTCTTCTGTCTTGGTGCACTGTTTTTCTTTTTCTTATCTGGAGACAGATATCACTGGGTAGACTGGGTAATTTGAACTGGTCTTATTGCTAAGATTGTAGGCCAGTTCCCATGCTCAGCATTGGATGCACTTTTTCCCATTGTAAGATGAGGAAAAGCCGGGCGGTGGTGGCGCACGCCTTTAATCCCAGCACTTGGGAGGCAGAGGCAGGCGGATCTTTGTGAGTTCAAGGCCAGCCTGGTCTACAAAGTGAGTCCAGGACAGCCAAGGATACACAGAGAAACCCTGTCTCGAAAAACCAAAAAAAAAAAAAAAAGATGAGGAAGGAGGCCTAGAGAACAGGCATTACCGTGTACAGTTAGTTTCTCTTCATGTTACAGATGGATGCTTGTTGGGCCATAGTCTATTAGAGGCAAATTGCCTTTTAATATTTGGGACCGACCACAAGGTTGTGTCCGCTTCATGGAACTGGGTAAAGGGAAGCTCAAAATCAATCCCAGTCAAGTACAGTAGAGGTCTTTAGAGAAGAGCCTGCTGCTACTGAGCCTCCATTTTATAATTTTAGAAATTCTCCATAGGCCCTTAGACACTGGGGAATGGACCCCTAATTCCTTTTTTCAGGGGGAGGTGCACAAGGAGGAGGCAGGTTGAGAGTCTCTTGCAGCCCAGGCTAACCTTGAATTTCAGATCCTCCCTTTTCTGTCTGTATTGCAAGTGTTGGGATTATAATCACACACCTACTTTCCTCATGGTCTTTGACCTCTTGCAGCAGGCTGAACCCTACCATGAACTTTTTGCACTCATCTAGTAGAGTGGACATTCTTTATTAGCCATGGCTACTTGAGGGGAATGAAGTGGGAGGAGTAGGTGGCACCCATAGCAGGCTGATCATGCTTCATGGGCTTGTAGGTGATTAAGAACTCAACAGGTCATGTCTGGTTGAAGGTCTTGTTGTTGGTCATGTCTACCATGCTGCCTGCCACCTTGGGAAGGATGGTCATGTGCCTAAGGTGGGTCTTCACCACCACCCGCTTCTCCATGGGTGGTGCGTCCATCTTGTCCTTTCTTAGGTGCTTGAATAGTGAATGCTGCTTCTGCCATGGGCCACGGTTGAGGCACTCCCTGTAGAGGATGCTGTGCAGCTGCATCATCTGCTCATAGGATGTGTCCAGCACTTGGTCCTTGCCCACAGCATGGCAGATGAACTTGCAGAAGGTCCATTGCTTTTCTCCATTTCACCATCTTGGCAGCTGGTCAGAAAAGGAAGGAGAGCTGATGTTCTTAAAGATCAGAGATCTTTTGGCTGTTGCCTGATGGTGACTGGGGCTGTGGTTAGTTGAAGATGGGTGTTGGACATTCTGAGGTTGGGGTCTGTGGGTACATCATTATCTGCCTGCTGCAGTCACTGGCTGAGGAGAAGTCATTCCCTTAAAGCATTCCTTAGGCTAACAGTTTCAGTTAAATACCCAAGGGGAAATTTTCAAGGAATTCTAGTAAACTTTCCAAACTTGAAGTGGACAATTAAAATCACAAAGCCAAGCAAAACCCTCATATCCTATTTTTTGTACTCTACCTTGTCTGAGCTGTTTTGATGTCCAGGGTGTGTTTAGTGGCTGCCCATTGCCTATAGTCTCAACTCTTGAGGGTGTGTTCTTCCTTGGGTCCTGCACCTGCCTGCCCTACTCTTGACTGCTGTGCACCTAGTTTGTTTGTTCTACCTAAAAGACTCCTCCTTCCTGTGGCTGAGATGGGGAGTTCTTTTTCCAGGAGAGTGATCCTTCTGTCCTGCCGCATGCTGTTTCTGAAAGTCAATGAAGAGAAGGCAGTTTGTACAAGATTTTTTGAAGGCTTCTTTCCCACAAATCTCAACTCTGTAGGGTAGGAACAGCATGAATGCTTTTGGAATTAGCATCCATTCCTATCTAGCTGTTAGTGTTAGAATGCATAGGATTCTTGAGTCTGTCTGACATAGGTTTGAGAGCACCAGTGTGGGCCTGTTGAGATGTTGTGGTGCTGGGGCTCACTGTTGGGTGGTTAGCCTGGGTAAAGACAGAGTCTGGAACACATGAAGATGTTGGCCAATCAACTAAATCAGCTTGGGCATGTAAATGAAGGCAGACCATTTTTCTAGAAGACCTTCTGGCAATTCTAGTAATCTTTTTTCTTTTCTTTCTTTTCTCTCTCTCTCTCTCTCTCTTTCTGAGACAGGGTTTCTCTATGTAGTCCTGGCCTCCCTTTGTAGACCAGGCTGGCCCCGAACGCACAGATATCTGCCTGCCTCTGCTTCCTGAGTGCTAGGATTAAAGGCGTGCACCACCACGCCCAGGAATTACAGCTGTGAACTGCCATGTGGGTTCTTGGATTTGAACCCGTGTCCTGAGGAAGAGCAGTCAGTGCTCTTAACCTCTGAGCCATCTTTCCAGTCCACACCTGGTGTTTTCAAAGCATCTACCTTTACAGCAGCCAACCTTTTTGTTGTTTTTTTTTTTTTTTTTTTTTTGGTTTTTCAAGACAAGGTTTCTCTGTGTAGCCCTGGCTGTCCTGGACTCACTTTGTAGACCAGGCTGACCTCGAACTCACAAAGATCCGCCTGCCTCTGCCTCCCAAGTGCTGGGATTAAAGGCGTGTGCCACCACCGCCTGGCTTGTTTTGTTTTTTGAGACAGAGTTTCTCTGTGTAACAGTACTGACTGTCCTGGAACTTGAAAGCAATCTTTTTTTTTTTTAGTTTTTTTTTTGTGACAGGGTTTCTCTGTGTATCCATGGCTGTCTTGGACTCAGTTTGTAGACCAGGCTGGCCTTGAATTTACAGAGATTTACCTGCCTCTGCCTCCTGTGTGCTGGGATTAAAGGCATGTGCCACCACACTCAGGGAAAGCAATCTTTTTAAATTTGAATGCACATTCATTCTTGAGACCCTCTCAGGTACAGTTGCAATAGGAGTAGACAGGATGGTTTTAGGAGAAAGCCTAGGAAGAAAGGTCAATGTGTGTGTATACATGTACATATATGTGAGTGTGGATGCATATATGAGTTTACAGAGGAAAGAAGAGAGGCACAATCAGGTGTCCACTTCTACAGAGAAAGCCTTCTACTGTACTGATTCTGAGAGATGGCTGCAAGATGACTTCGGTTGTGGGTGTAAGTACCATTGCTTCCAAGGAGAAATGTCTCCAACAACAGTGGTGCAGAGAGCATGCATGGAAAAGCAACCTTCTGGAAGGGCATAAGATGGGCTGCTGGACAACTAGACCCTGTCTCTTTTAAAAAGTGGTGAATGGTTTGGGCACTGACCTGAGTTGATCCTTGGAACTCACATAAAGGAGAATAAAAAAAAATCAAATCTACAAAGTTACCCTCTAACCTCCACACTTCCCACATTTCTCTTTCTCTCCTCTTTCCACACACACACATATACATATACACAGCAAGATTTTGTTTTTAATTCTTAAAAATAAAATGACTATTAGGTCAAAAGAGAGTAAAGGATCACTTATGGTGGTTCTGTTTGGTAAACAAAACAAATCCCTAATCTAGAGAACAGAGGGAAGGAAGTAGGAGCCAAGGCTTAATCACTCTCAGCTACAAGTCCATACTGTACCTCGGGGGTTCATCGCTGTCCTTAATGAACCTCCTCTGCTCATTTTCCCAGAGAAGGGCTGTGGGATGAGGGGATACAGACTTTGAGCCCTGAGCCTCAAAGAAGTAGCTCTGTGACAGCCACCTGAGTCCTGCCTCTTCCCTGTTTCAGTCAGGATAGCCAGGATTCATTCCAACCAGATAACATTATAGGGGACTGAAACAGGAGAGTGTTTGTGTAATCTCTCTGCCCAATTGTGCCATTATTGACATTGGGAACATTTTCCCTAGACCTGTATGCTTCTAATGTGTCTGAATGTTTGTTATGTTGGTAGGTGCATACACACATACTTTTCTGAGTCCAGTTCTGAGTTGTAGTTCTTTCTTTTTGCTTGAGACTGTTTCTCTGCCTAACTTGGTTCTGGCTGGTCCCTGTGTGCCCACAGCTTCCATTTACAAGGGGCATACACCTATGAATATAGCCCTCCCACATGCTTAAGAAAAACTATGATTTAATGCTCTTTTGGGGAGAGTTCTTCCATGTTTTTTTGAGCATTTCTGGAAGTAGAGGTAATAGGGAAAATTTTTTCCAGTTCCTTTGATAGGTAACGACATATGGCCAGTGTTCTTTCACATGCACTTTCTCTTCCCTTCTGGACTATTTTAACTCACACCCCAGGATGCCATGTGATTTTAGCTGTGACTGCTACTTCCTAAAGATAGGGTTCCCTGGCCCAGTACTAAAAACCGTATTGACAGAGTGTTGTGTGACTACTTGGTGGTGGTTGAGATGTGCTGGAGCCTCAGGCTGACATCAGGTCAGGGATCAAAAGGTCTTTCCAGCTCTTGGTTTGTTTGTTTGTTTGTCTGCTTGTGTTTGAGGCTGGGTCTATGTAGCTCTCGCTCTCATGGAATTCAGTATGTAGACCATGAACTCATAGAGGTCTGCCTGCCTCCCAGTGTTGGGACTAAAGGCATACACCATCACTCTCATTGTCTTAGTTCTTTTGAAGAGCAGGTTGAAAGTAGTAAAAACTCATGTCATCTGAGCCAGCTCAGAGTCTGAAGGGCAGCAGGCAGGCTCTTCTTCAGGCTAGTCCTCATTGAGTTCAGTCACTGGCATTCCTGAGAGCAGGAGGAGGAGAGTTCAGTTGAGCAGCTGAGAGATGTCTGAAGAAAAAAATCTGCAAGTCTCTGCTTGGTTCACATCCAGAAGACCCGTTTCTGTATGTACCTGGGGCTGGAGAGATGCCTCCATGGTTGGGAGTGCCTGTGAAGTTTTGATCCCAGCCCCTATGCAGCAGGCTTTACAAACACACCTGCAGCCCAGCCCCGAAGAGCTTAGCACAGATGTGCCTCCACACATGCTTATATACACACATGAATGAATGAGTCTAAAATCAGAGAACCTGCTCATGTTTGCTAGTAAAAGGAAGATGTGCCTCATCTGCCTATGAGGTCTAGAGCCAAGGTGTTTGCTTGGGTGACCAAACAATTGCTGTCTCACCATTTCCTCCTTTGAAGGTGAGACCACCTGGATACTGAGGCAGCGAATTGGCTGCTGTGTCATTAGAGTGTGAACAGGGCGTGGGATGCTGCTACTCTAAAGACCCCGAGGAAGTCAGAAGACTAGATGAGAACCAGGCCTGTGTGGGAAGGACAGAGACCTTTCCATCTGGGGGCGGGGGTGGAGTAGAGCACTGGAGCTGCAGCTACAAGGCACCTTTCAGGTGTGTGAGGATGTTGCCCTCACCTACCTTCATGTCCCTACCAGCTTCTACTCTGTGACCTCAAGAACGGTGGTTTGTTGCTATAAGAGAAGCTTCATGTCTTTTAGCTGACATAGGAAGGTTTAGAAATGTGCATAGCTGGGAATGGAGCCCAGAGGTAGAGCACTTGCCTAGCATACACAACCCTGGACTCCACCCGGAGCACCACAGAAAGAAAAATGAGTCCGATTTTCCAGTGAACACCGTGGCCAGTGCATTGAGTAGTTCTCTGGTGTGCACTCTTCTTGTTAAGAACAGAAAGGCCTTTTAACTTATACTCACTGTGAGCAAGCAGTTTCCAAGGTTTGTTTGTTTGTTTTTTGGTTTTTCCAGATAGGGTTTCTCTGTGTACCAAGCTTTGGCTGTCCTGGATTCACTTTATAGACCAGGCTGGCTTCGAACTCACAGAGATCCACCTGCCTTTGCCTCCCGAGTGCTGGGATTAAAGACGTGCACCACCATGCCCAGCTAAGATTTATTTTAAATTGTGTTTCAGGGAGTTGTGCATGCAGGTGCCTGAGGAAGCCGGAAGAGGGTGTCAGGTCTGTAGCTGCAGGTGCTTGTAAGCCACCCAACATGGGTGCTGGGAACTGAACTCTGGTCTGCTGGAAGAGCAGTACAAAGTCTTAACCTCTGAACCATCTCTCTAGCCCCAAGAGTTTTCTGTCTCTGTGATACATTATGTGCATTTTCTCTTTTTATAAATACTTAATTTATGTATAAGAGTGTCTTGCCTATGTGTTTGTGCGTGTACCACATGGCACTTCTGGTGCTTATGGAGGTCAGAGAGTGCATCACATCCCTGGAACTGGAGTAACTTGTGGTTGTGGGTGCTGGAAAGTGAACAGGGGTCCCCTGTAAGAACACCAAGTGCTCTTAACCACACAGCCTTCTCTCTAGTCCCTACCCCCTGCCTCTTTTTTGAGACAAGTTCTCACTATTGCAACCTTGACAGACAGACCTAGAACTTTGACGTCTGTCTGCCTCTACTTCCTGAATGTTGTGTATAAATTAGTGAAACAACCACACCCAGCCTACTCTAACACTCTGCCCCCGTTTTTTGAAGTAAGGTCTCATTCTGTAACCCAGGCCAGTCTCAAACTTGTGTGATCTCCTGCTTTAGCTGTTCAAGTGCCTTGTGTTGTAGGTGTGAGCCATCATACCTGGATCATTCATTATTCTTGTTTAATGACAGTATCTCAGTATCTGGTCTAGGTGGACCAGGAACTCCTGTGTGGAGCAGACTGGCCTGACAGCGCTGGAAGTCAGTTGCCGGTCAGAGGACTGACACAATAGGGTGAGCCACCACACTCAGCTTTCATTGTTTGATGTCCCCACAGATAACTTTTTATTTGTTACTATTAAAAATCTGGATTTTAAACAGATTCTGTTTGTTTTGTCTTTTGGGTTTTGGTTTTTCGAGACAGGGTTTCCCTGTGTAACAGCCCTGGCTGTCCTGACTCGCTTTCCCAGAACTGCCCCTGCAATGGCGGAGCTGTCCCCAGCTCAAACCTCTGCTGCTTCAGCCTTTTCTTTTAGTGTTACTTTTCTAATTAGGACACCTGATGAGGATAAATAGAGTGACAAGGCTCCTCTGTCTTTCCTAAGTTGGAGAATCAGCTAATAATTACTTCTTTCAGGTCATGTGCCTGCACCTCTCAGGACCTGATCCTGTCCTCTCCCAGCTCTGGTGGGCCTGTGGTCTGAGTGTGGAAGGTCTTACATATCTGCTTAGTAACACTTTTTTTTTTTTTTAAAGTAAAACCAACATAGAAGAGATGGAGCTAATAACCATCTGTTCTCTTTCCAGCAACATGAACTTCAATCATGGTCTGCCCTTTAAAATCATGGAACATGCCAGGCGTGGTGGCGCATGCTTTTAATCCTAGAACTTGGGAGGCAGAGGCAGGCGGATATCTGTGTGTTCTAATTCGAGGCCAGCCTGGTCTACAAAGCAAGTCCAAGACAGTCAGGGCTACACAGAGAAACCCTATCTTAAAAATGAATGAATGAATGAATGAATGAATAAATGAATAAAATAAAATCATGGAGCACATTTTGTCCTGGGTAAAATCCATGCCGAGGAACTTAGCTTTGCCCTGAACATCCTCAGTAATTAGTTTGAATTTAATAAACACAATTTTGCTGAAATGAAGATCAGCAAGGCTCACTTTAAGCATATGACCAATGTTTCTAATATTGAATATTACTGGAGCTTTCACATCTTGCCAGAATCTTGGTTCCCTTTTTGCTCTTTGTCAGACACTTGTTCTTGCTAATTGCTATGGTACTGCTCAGAGAGAACCAAAAGTGTGGAAGTACAACATTCTGGAACACTTACGTGAGCAGGTGTCTTAGGGTTTCTCTTGCTGTGAAGAGACACCTTGACCACAGCAACTTTTGTTTTTTTTTTTTTTTGAGACAGGATTTCTCTAGTTAGTCCTGGCTGTCCTGCTGTCCTGGACTCACTTTGTAGACCAGACTGGCCTTGAACTCACAGAGATCTACCTGCCTCTGTCTCCCAAGTGCTGGGATTAAAGACATGCACCACCAAACCCAGCTGACCACAGCAACTCTTACAAAGGACATCATTTAATTGGAACTGACTTACAGTTTCAGAGGTTTAGTCCATCCTCATCATGGCAGGGAGCATGGTGGCACACAGGCAGAAATGTTGCTGGAGAAGTAGCTGAGAGTTATCTGGATCCTCAGGCAACAGGGAGAGAGAAGACACTGGGCATGACTTCAGCTTTTAAACCCCAAAGCTTACCTCCAGTCATACACTTCCTTCAACAAGGCCACACCTCTTAGTCCCTCTCAAATGATGCCATTCCCTGATGACCAAGCATTCAAATATTTGAGCCTGTGGGGGCCATTTTTTCCCTCCCCAAGAAAGGATTTCTCTGTGTAACAGCCCTGGCTGTCCTGGAACTCACTCTGTAGACCAGGCTGGCCTTGAACTCACAGAGATCCACCTGCCTCTGCCTCCTGAGTGCTGGAATTAAAGGTGTGTGCCACCACGCCCAGCCGCAATTTGATTTTTAGTGACCAAAATTTTTTTGTAGCAGGGCTTGGTGGTATACGTCCTTTTTTAAAAAAATTTATTTATTTTACGTATATGAGAATTATTTATCTGAATATATGTCCTCGCCAGAAGAAGGTGTCAGGTCTCCTGGAACTGGCTGTGAGTCACCATGTCGTTGCTGGGAGTTGAACCTGGGTCCTCTGGAAGAGCAGTCAGTGCTTTTAACCACTGAGCCATCTGTTCAGCCCCAGTGGTACACATTTTTAGTCCCAGCACTCAGGAGCCAAAGGCGGGCCGATGACTATGAGTTACATGCTGCCTGGTTTACATAGTGAGTTAGGCTACATGGTGAGACTCTCTCACTAAATAAACAAACAAACAAATAAATAAATTTATTAGGGTGGGCATGGCGCATACACCTTTAATCCCAGTGCTTGGGAGGCAGAGGCAGACAGACAGATCTCTTGAGTTTGAGCCCAGCTTCATCAACATAGCAGACATAGTTCCAAGCTAGCCAGGACTCTATAGTGAGACACTAGACACTATCTCAAAAAAAATATTATTTTGTTGGTATGTGCATGCTCATGCACTTCCAAGCATGAGCCTGTGGGGGCAGTGTGTGTGTGTGGGGGGGGTGTGAGTAGATGTAGGTGTAGAGCTTCAGGTCAATAATATCAGGTGTCTCTGTCAGAGCTCTCTGCCTTCTTTCTTTATTATTAGTAAGTTTGTTTATTCATTTTACATCCCAATCATGGTCCCCTCGCTCCCCTCCTCATGGTCCCACCCTCTCTATTCAAGGCAGGTTCTTCTCCTCAGAAAAGGAGAGGCCTCCACCCTCTGTACCATCCCACTCCAGCACATCAAGTCACATCAGGGCTGAGATGAATGCCTCCCCTTTCCACTGAGGCCAGGCACCACAGCCCTGTTAGGGTGGAGTGATCAAGAAGCAGGGATCAGAGTCTATGTCAGA
Source organism: Lophiomys imhausi (assembly GCA_907164525.1). Lineage (NCBI taxonomy): Eukaryota > Metazoa > Chordata > Mammalia > Rodentia > Muridae > Lophiomys > Lophiomys imhausi. Next base: position 1,692,454 of record CAJQZJ010032158.1, read on the forward strand.
GATACCCCCCATTCTACTTGCTAGGGGACCCACATGATGACCAAGCTGCCCATTGATTACATATGTGTAGGGAGCCTAGGTCCAGTTCACGCATGTTTTTTGGTTGGTGCTTCAGTCTCTGTGAGCCCCCATGGACCTAGGTTAGTTGACTCTGTTGGTCTTCTTGTGGAGTTCTTGTCCCCTCTGAGTCCTTCTATCTTTCCCCCTTCTCTTCCACAAGACACCCGGTGTTCCACCTAATGTTTGGTGGTGAGTCTCAGCAGCATCTGTTTGGGTCTTCTGCTTGGAGCTTCTCAGAGGATAGTTATGCTATGCTCCTGTCTATAAGCACAGCAGAGTATTATTAATAGTGATGAGTTGGTTCTCTCCCTTGGGGTAGGTCTCAGGTTGAGCCATTCAATGGTTGGACATACCCTCAATCTCTGTTCTATCTTTATCTGCATATCTTACATACAGGGTAACTTTTGAGTTGAAGGATTAATGGATAATCTGTGGTACATTTACACAATGGAATACTACTTAGCTATTAAAAACAAGGAAATCATGGATGGAACTAGAAAAGATCATCCTGAGCAAGGTAACTCGAATCCAGAAAGGCATACATGGTATGTCCTTACTCACAGGTGTATATTAGCCATATAGTTAGTACAGGATAACCATACTACAATCCACAGACTCAAAGAAGGTTGAATCTCACTCAGGAGGGGAAATAGAATAGACAGCTGAAGCGGAAGAAGAGAGGGAACTGGGTAGGAGGGGGAGAGAGGAGGGAAAGGAGGGGATCAGTTGTAGGGGGATCGGGGGTTGTGTGGTGAGAGAGATGGGAAATGGGAGGGGGGGCATCTCTGAGAAAACCTGGAAACTGGCAACAGGGTAGGCCCCTGAAAGGATATGAGCATGACTCCAGATGAGACCCTAGCAGCGGGGGTGGGGGGTGGGGAGTGTGGGGGCGGAGGATATGGAGACTGAAGAGGTCTCCCTCTAGCTAGATAGGACTTCTAGTGGAGGGAGGGGATCTCTGCCTTATTTCTTTTCTTTTTTTTTCTTTTTTGGTTTTTTCAAGACAGGGGTCTCTGTGTAACAGCCCTGGCTGTCCTGGACTTGCTTTGTAGACCAGGCTGCCCCCCCACCCCCAGTGCTGGGATTAAAGGCGTGCGCCACCACGCCCGGCTTCTGCCTTATTTCTTTTTTTTTTTTTTTTGAGACAAGGTTTCTCTATATATCCTTTAGCTGTCCTGGACTTGCTTTGTAGACCAGGCTGGCCTCGAACTCACAGAGATCCGCCTGCCTCTGCCTCCCGAGTGCTGGGATTAAAGGCGTGCGCCACCACGCCCGGCCCCTGCCTTATTTCTTGAGATGACTCACACTGACTAGAGGCCAGACAGGCCCTTGGTCCCACCTCTGTCCCCAGGCCCTGCCTCTCTCTGCACTTGGGTTTCAGATGAGTGCTGCTGCACCTGACTGTCTGCATGGCCCTGGCTTCCAAACTCAGGTCCTCACGGTTGTGCAGCAAGCCCTTTACCAACCGAGCCATCTCCCCACCCCATAAAATTTAAAACGCATATGAATTGCAAGTCATTGGCCCTTTACTTTGAGTCTTCTCAAAGGTAGCAACCACCTGACTGTTGCTGTGGCTTCCGTCATGCGTTTGCGTTCTTAGTACCTTGCACATGCTGCTGCCTTATGAGTTGTGAATGATCTGCAGACTTGCTCTGTAACCGCACACTCTCTTATCCCTGCCTCTGCTCCGGTGTTTGACTAAGTAAATCAGTAATGAAAGTCCACATTCTATGCCCAGACAAACAGTGCTCTGAGCATAGAGGCCTACTGCAATTGAGCACTGTTTTTGCCTTTGACCAAGTGGAGGGTGTTTCTGTGTTTGCTAGTTCTTACCATGCCTTTCTGCATGCATCTTTTTTTTTTTTATTGCTTCAGGTTACATCTCCATCACAGTGCCCTCTTTCTAACCCTCCCAGTCCCACCCTCCCACCCTCTACTGCCTAACCCTTCCATCCCACTCCTCTGAAGTGGAGTGCCCCTACATAACAGTCCCCCGCCTCAGTTCAGCAGTCGTATGAGGGCCAAGAGCCTCGTACACTGGGGGCCTACAAGGCAGCACCATTAGGGAAAAGTGTCTCATTGACAGGGAGAAAAATAAAAAGTCTATGTCCATGTTCTCTTTGGTGTGTTGGTCGTAGTATAGTTATCCTGTACTATATAGCTAAAATCCGACTATAAATGAATAGATGCCACGCACATCCTTCTGAGTCTGTGTGCATCTTAGCACAGTTAACCATGGACTCTATGCTACTGGGCTTTCTACCAGCTATACTTTTTTCCTGGGACCTGCCTTCTAGAGTTTGTAGGTGTTATAAGGATAGGCTGTAGGGGCTTTTCCAAAGAGTAAGTCCCAAGTGACCTGCTTAGAGTTGGTTACATACTGTGAAGAGGGAGGTAGGAGTGGTGGGCAGACGCTGTCTCTAAATGCACAGAACTTCAGAGACACCTTTCCTTTTCTCTTTTACAGATGATGGTAAAAAGGTGGCAAACATGTTTTTTTTAAAAGATTCATTTATTTTATGCACATTGGTGTTTTGCCTGTATGTATGTATATGTGAGTGTGCCAGATCCCCCATAATTGGAGTTACAGACAGTTGTGAGCTACCATGTGGGTGCTGGGAATTGAACCCAGGTCCTCTGGAAGAGCAACCAGTGCTCCCAACCACTGAGCCTTCTCTCCAGTCCCTCAATTATGTTCTTGAATATTTCTCTCTCTGGTGACAAGATTACAAAAACATTTGTTGTCTGGGTACTGTATAACTAACTCTTCCTTACTTGTCTACTTTATTACTAGTGGTTTGAGTTTTAAACATTCAGGGTGAGGGTTCTCACATGCAAGCTATGGGCTTCTATCCTAGGTGGCTAAACAAATTGTAGGAAGTGAGTGACTTGCTAGGAGGCAATCCACTTAGATTAAGAAGGTGTGAGCAGAAATTCAGCACTTGGCCGGTGGAGGCTGGAGAATCAGAACTTCAAGGTCATCTTCAGCCTTATAGTGAGTTCAAAGCCAGTTTGGGCTATAGGAACTCGGTCTCAAAATCAAAACAAAACAAAAAAAAACCAAAACAAACAACAAAAAGTTAATCCCACCTCTCAAAAAGAGAGGCAGGAAATCTGAGTTCGAGGTCAGCCTGGTCTACATAGCGAGCTCTGTGATAGAATTACATAAAGTCACTTTGTCTCAAAGAACCAACAACAGCAAAAAAACAAAACAAACAAAACCCAAAACCAAAACAAAATAAAAAACCCAAAAGCATAGAGGCTGGAGAGAAGGGTCAGTGGTTAAGAGCAGTTGGCTGCTCTTCCAGATTACCCGGGTTCAAATCCCAGCACTCCCATGGCAGTTCACGGCTGTCTGTAATTGCCAGGTGTGGTGGCAAACACCCTTAATCCCAGCACTTGAGAGGCAAAGGCCGGTGGATCTCTGTGAGCTCAAGGCAACTTGGTCTACAAAGGGAGTCCAGTACAGCCAGGGCTCTGTTCAACAGAGAAACGCTTTCTGAAAACAAACAAGCAAAAACAGAGGTGGGTGGGGGGAGCCTACTGTTTTTCAAGCTCAGAATGTTGAGTTCTGACACCCAAGGGGGAAAGAAATCTTTCTGTGTTAGACATCTGCAGGAGACCAGAAGAGTGGGTTGCCCTTTCCCTTCAGCCATGTGAAAGAAGGTAGGCTAAGGAAGGAGCTGGCATTACTGGGGTGGAGGGCAGTGATGAAGAAAGTGGGGTCAAAGAGTCCTAACTGAGCATTGTGAGGGGGTCCTTGGGTGATAACTGGGGCCCTAAAAACGGGGCATGGAAAAGAAGATCAGGAGGGGACAGGGAAGAATTGTAGGAAAGGCTAGTCTGTGTTTATTAGCCTGGCCATGGGAGGATCCTTTGTACAGGAGTAGTGGAGTGATCCACTGTTGAGGAAACCCCAGATGAGTCAGAGTCCAAATGGGGACAGCTTTGCCTGAAGGAGCAGCAGGTACTCACCGGTGCCTCATCTGGGAAGACAATATGTTACTGTGTGGTGGAAGTATTGGAGGATGCCATCTCATTGCACACTTAGGTATCCCTGGTTGGCATGGAACTATATAGATCTGGCTGGCCTCAAACTCACAAAGACCCACCCACCACTGCCTCTCAGAGTGCTGGGATTAAAGTGGTTCTCAACCTTCCTAATGCTGTTTCTCTTTAATGCATGTAGTTCCTCATTTGGTAACCCCCATCCATAAAATTATTGTTTCTACTTCATAACTGTAATTTTGCTACCATTATGATTCATAATATAAATATCTGATATTCAGGATATCTGATATGCGACCCCTGTGAAAGGGTCAGTTGTCTCCTGATGGTATTGCAACCCGTAGGTTGAGAACTACTGGATTAAAGGCTTGTGCTACCTACCATGCCCAATCCCAACAGGGTTTGTTTGTTTGTTTGTTTGTTTGTTTGTTTTGGTTTTTTGAGACAGGGTTTTTCTGTGTAACTCTGGCTGTCCTGGACTCACTTTGTAGACCATGCTGGCCTTGAACTCAGAGAGATCCGCCTGCCTCTGCCTCCAGAGTGCTGGGATTAAAGGCGTGCACCACCACGCCCGGCTCCAACAGGGTTTGTTAATGCTTCATTCATTGCTGCTTAGGCAGTGCCAGGCAGTGCCTTTCAGATATACCATGTTCCAAGGGCAGCTGCAGAAATCAGGGTACCTTCCAACCTTTCTTGTGAAGGAACTTCTAGGCTTGCAATGATCCATCAGTTCCCAGGAGTCTCCATTTTAAATCAGACACCAATGCAACTGTGGCAAGGAGAACTGGATGGTGCTGGAAGGGAACTAATGCCTCCTTCCCTTGGAAAGCGTTCTGGGGGTGGAGAGGGGATGTGACAAAACCTCACTGGGGTGACCAGAAGATAGCAGCCAGGTAGGACGAGACCTGACCAGCACTTCTGACAGCTAATGCCTGTGGTCTTACAGTAAGGGAGGGCCTGACTAAGTAAGAGTGTGAGTTGGGGGCCACACCCAAGCCCTGAAAGGGTGAGGGGCTTCTCGGGCCAAAGTGCAAGGGAGGCAAGCTCTCCTGCCTACTTTCCATCCTACTTGTTAACTGTCTTGTGGAGCGTGATCATCAGACCAGAAATATGAGCAAAATCATTTTCAAAGTATGGTTTGCAGGACAGAAAACAGCAATCAGGGCGTCTGGGTTTATTAAGTATAAGGAGACTGTGTGCAGGCACTGTGAATGGTATGTGAGATTGGCAGAGCTTGATATTGCCTTGCACAGCTCACAGTAGATCTGGCTTCTCTCAGTTGGGGTTGTGTCCTGTGCATGTGGTGTGGTGTATTTTTGTTGTTGTGGTGTGCTCCCCTCCCAGTATATTCAAACTTGTCAGAATAGGATTATTTTTGGCCTCTAGCTAGGTTGATGCTCCTCAGACTCTGGGCTGATGCCCACACCGTCTGTATTATGCAGCATTGCTCCTTTGGAGGGGTAGAGCTCACCCTTTGGCAATCTCCCGTGGCATCTAGTGATGCAGAAGAGCCTGGAAGCAATAAAATTGAATCTATAAAGAATTTATCTGAGAAGCCAGTGGTGATCTCAGCCCTCGGGAAGGAGAGGCAGGTGGATCTACAAGAGTGAGTTTCAGGACAGCCAGGGTTTCACAGAGAAATTCTGTTTCGAAAAACCAGGGAGTGGGGGTGGGGGTGGGGAAAGGAACTTAGCTAAGAAGATCTCCCTCCAATATTTCTGGAAGCTAAGTAGTGTATGGAGCAGACTTGTTAGGAACTGTGAGAATGAAAACTCTACCATAATTGCAGTGTAGGGTTGCTGAGAAAGTTTCTGCTGATGTTTGTGCTCCAAGATTGACCTCCAATTAGATTCTATTCCCATAACAAAAGGAGACAACCCTGGTTTACAACAGGACCTTAGGCCCATCCCCACATCAAAGATCAGGCTTTTAAAGGGCACCGCAGTCAGGCAGCAAAGAGTCTTAACTGCTGTTAAATCTTGATCCGCCATTAAGTTCTCTGTGCTCTTTTCAGGAGAAGCATAATTTTGCCAGGTTTTATGCCATAGTTCTAACCCTGGTAACAACTATGAAAAGAACAACACTGGTGTACTGAAGAAAGAATTCTGGCATAATCTTTGCAGTGTAAATATCCCATCTGCCCAAGTGGCCAGACTTGCAGTTTCCTCTCTGTTTAAACTGTTCAAAGTGTAACCTGAGACCTGTTAGGGAGATTTAACAATGACAGCATATGTGGACTGTATAAGGCCTATAAGCAGGTAAGATTTTCTGTTCCCTTTTGTGCTGGTTAATTTTGTGCATTTTCCCCCCCAATACAGTTTCTCTGTGTAGCCTTGGCTATCCTGGAACCCATTCTGTAGGCCAGGCTGGCCTTGAACTCACAGAGATCTTGCCTCTGCCTCCTGAGTGCTGGGATTAAAGGCATGCACCCCCACGCCTGGCCGCTGTGAGCTGTTATTAAAGACCCTTTCCCTTTTACCTTTGCTAACCTTTAAGTACTAGGAGTGATTTCTTACTGGGAAGGCATGTTAACTCAGTATCACTGGTGACCCTTGCCTACTGGTCACCAAGCACATTTCTCTGTCCAGGTTGCTGATTGTGGTTTGTTGTCCCATTGTCTTAAAGCTGTCACAATATGCTATGTACTGGATCTGTCTGTTGGCCGCACGAGGCCACCTGGTGTCCCTGCTGAGCTAAGGCTGTACTGTGACAGCTGGTTCCAGTGAAAGTACCTGGCAGCAGCTTGGAAGTCTTAGACCCCTCTTAGGAGTCTGCCTTGGCCTTCGGTGATGACACAGAGCCCATCTGTGTGACCGCATCCCTGTCAGACTCCTGTGCTTGCATTCCTCTTCTGTGTACATGAATGTTCTGGCTGTGTACTCATCTTGGTCCCTTTTCCACACCTGCTAGAAGCAGAAAGAGGACCAGGTCCTGTACATCCTGTGGGCTGGGTCTTGGTACTATTTGGCTTCATCATTATCTTGTCTCTTCTGGCTCCTGAGCATTTCCTCATATATCTGCTCCACACCTGGATGCCTTGCAAGCGAGTGTCTGCTTGCTGCTGCCACCTTGATGAACCAGAGCCAGAGCTAGAGCTTCAGGAAGTATATAGGAGAGGCCAGAACTTCAGATATACTGTTAATGAAGGATTGGGCAATGCGATGTTTTACATTTCTTAATTATTGTGAGGTAGAGAGGCTATGAGTGTGCTGTGGCATGTATGTGGGGTTAGAGAACACCTTTCTGGAGCCAGTCCTTCCACCTTTCCATAGGTTCAGGGATCACACTCAGGGTTTCAGGCTTGCACAGCAGGTGCTTTTGCCTGCTGCCCAGCTCACTTGCCCCATAATGTGTTTGGTATATCCTGTCATTGATCTTCCTGTGTGTGGTTTTTCTGTGATTTCATAGGTCCAGTGCTGTAGTCTACACATGTATTCTTCAGTAACTAGACTGAGTTGCTTTGTGTTTTGGGAGTCAGAGTGCTTTTGAATGCTAATTGGACTGAGCTTTTATCCCACTTTGACCTGAAGCCTTGTGCTACCGGGAGAAGACAGGCTGTGAGTGAGCAGACCAGAGTAGCCAGTATCTTAGGCTCCAAGGCCCCAGTCTAATATGCTTCTTTCTAGCAGATACATACCTGCTCTTCGTTTTTAGAAAATATTTGTTTTCTTATTTTCTTTCATGTGTATGAATTTTTTGCTTGCATGAATGTATGTACACCACATTCAGTGTCCTCAGAGGGCAGAAGATGTTAAATTTCCTGGAACTGGAATTACAGGTGATTGTGAGTCACCGTGTGGGTTATAGGAATCAAACTCAAGTCCTCTGAAAGAGCAACAAGTGTTCTTAACCACCGAGCCATCTCTCCAGCCCCCATTCCAGCCCCCCTACCTGTTCTATGCTGTGTGTACAGGTAGAGGGTTTTGCGTACAGGTGCGGGCTCTCGGAGCTCTGTTTGGCCCATGTACATAGCTCTTTCCCCCATAGTGCGAAATAGAACCTTTACTAGGATAGTCTTTTTTATATTTGTGTATAAAAATGTGTCTTAGATGTTTTGTTGTTGTTTTACATTGGTGTGAACTGTCTTATTCTTATGGCCCTCTTAGGAAAACATGACTTGCCCTACCTTTGGGAGAATGGGATATGGGACTGTTCATTTTACAGTGAGGAATCTAGAGCTGCAGTCCCACTGCAGTCAGATATAGAGTTGGCTAGAGGCTCAGGTCACTCAGAGGCCTAGAAATAGGGGCAGCTGGCCACCCATTAGCCTGCTTGCAATGAGCTCAGTGCTGGTTGTGAGCAGTCTCTTGAGACAGTCCCTCCACATGCCCACAGGCAATCTCCTTCCCTGTCCACCCTTCTCAAGGCCCTGCCCTTTCACCCTGATGGTTAGATCTTCCCACTGCACTGCTGAATGCCTCTCCCTTCACTCCTCCCCAGGACTTCAGTCAGGTTGGGTCCCTGGGGATAGCTCCTGTCTGCCAGGGGAGACTCGCTAGTATGTAAACGTCTCTTCTTTTGTGTTGCAGAGAGGATGCCGTGCGGAAAGCTGGTGTGGCCCACAATAAATCGAGCAAGGACATGGAGAGTCATGTGTTCCTGAAGGCCAAGTCCCGGGTAAGGCCCTGCTGGCCAGAGTCCCCAGCAGAGCAGCTGCAGGAGGGGAGTGTTGCTGACTCTGAGACCCTGTACCCAGGTCCTGGAGAAGGGGAGTGCTCGCTTGCTGGTCTCAGACACAACTGGCACTCAGATACCACAGCACTCTGGAACCTCCCATGTGTCTGTGGAAAGGCAGGACTCCTGGATGGGCATGGAGGCTGCAGGCCTGCCTCTAATCCTGTCTCATTACTGGCCCTGTTGTGTATGTAGTCGGCCCTGTGATTCCCACAGGGAGCTCCTTAGATCCCATTGCTCCTATAAAGGAGATGCTGGCTTTGGGCTGTACATCCCTGATGCAGGAGTCCAGAGTCATTTTTGGTTTCTCTCTTCACAGAGGTGGGCAATGCTTGGAAAAATTGAGTCTGGAACTTCTCAGGTGGAATTGGAAGAATTTCCAGGCTGGTACAGCACTGTGGCCTTTAGGTGACCTCCTAGTGTGTTCATTCTCAGGAGTAGAGATTAGAAGGGAGACAGAGGTCTGGAAAGGTGGCTCAGCAATTGCAAGACCATATTGTTCTTTTGCTTTTTTTTTTTTTTTTTTTTCCAGAGACAGGGTTTCTCTGTGTGTAGCCCTGGATGTGCTGGAACTCACTTTGTAGACCAGGCTGGCCTTGAACTCAGAGATCCACCTGCCTCTGCCTCCCAAGTGCTGGGATTAAAGGCATGCACTACCATCATTTTTCTTGAAGAGGACTCAAGTTCAGTTCCCAGTACCCGTGTAGGATGGTTCACAACAGCCTAAAACCCCAGCTCCATGGGATCTTCTGCCTCCCCAGACACTTGCACTCACATGCACATTACCCACCCACCCCTACAACCACATAATTTTAATTTAAAGCTGGTGTGATGGTGAATGCTTTTAATCTTCTCACTTAGGAGAGGAGGTGGATTTGAGACCAGCCTGCTCTAACATATCAAGCTCCAGGCTAGCCAGAGTTACAATGTGAGACCATCTCCAAATAAATAAATAAAGTAAATGATCTATTTTTTTAAAGAAGTGATGCAAAATGGCAGAAATGAAGTGAAATTAAAGTAGAGATGGAAAGTGTGGTTTTATGTACAAGTATTTGGAAGGACAAGTTTCAAAAGCTCTTTTTTTTTTTAAAGCATTGTTGAGATTGAATTAAGGTAGTATAAAAGTCATCCATTTGAGGTATATGATTCAGCCATCTAGGATATTCTGAGTCATGTGAACAGTCATTGCACTGTAATGTTAGGGTATTTTACAGAAGCTTGATGGTACCCATTAGCAGTCATAGTCCCTCCCCTAACCATGAGCAACCACTCACCTACTTTATTGCTGTCGGTCTTCCCTTTTGAACTTGCTTCATAAACACAATCATAATTAGTTTTTTTTTGTAACTTCTTTCACATAGCACAATGTTGTCAGGGTTCATACATTAATCATATTGCAGTACATACTTGATTCTTTTTCTCTTTCTTTTTTTTTAGGTTTTTCGAGACAGGGTTTCTCTGTGTACCCTTGACTGTCCTGGACTCACTTTGTAGACCAGGCTGGCCTCGAACTCACAGAGATCCGCCTGGCTCTGCCTCCCGAGTGCTGGGATTAAAGGCGTGCGCCAACACACCCGGCTTCTTTTTCTCTTTCAAGACAAGATTTCATGGTGTAGACTAGGCTGGCCTCAATAGAGATCACCTGCTTCTATCTTCTGAGTGGTGGGATTAAACACGTGTCACCATGACATTCCTGATTTATTTCTTTGTTACGTTATATTCCATCTTGGATGGCTGTATCATTTTCTGTATATCGGTCTTTTATTGGATTGTTTTCATTTTTGGGCTGTCATGAATAATGACTTATTTTAAATACTCACGCTAGGTTTTATGTTGTTGTTTTGGTTTGGTTGTTTTGAGATAAGAGTTTTCTCATGTAGCTCTGGCTATCTTGGAACTCACTCTGTAGCCTTGAATTCAGAGATCCTCTCACCTCTGCCTCCCAAACACTGGATTAAAGGTGTGCGCCACTGCAACCTGACTTCATATACTAGTTTTTTTTTTTTTTTTTCGAGACAAGGTTTCTCTAGTTTTTATGTTGATTTGTTTCATTTCTCTTAGGGAAACAAAAGCTCCCTACATATTTGGGGTTTGAGTTTGTGAACTAGTTTTCAGAGCAGCTGCACTGTGTGGGGTTCAGCAGCTTCAGGCTCTGTTACCTCCAGCATTTACCATTCATTGTCTTTGTTACAGTGGCCGCCAGTGCGTGAGAAGTAGTGTGGTTCTATTGCTGTCTGTCTGGTTAGTGATGATGTCACCATCATCTGTCACACCACTGCTTCGTGCCTTTGAGCCATTTGTAAACATTCTGGGGTGAAATGTCTACTTTTATTGTTTGGTCATTTTTTAATGAAGTTGTTGATATTTTAGTAGTTCTTTATATATTTGGATATGTAGATTTGTAAATATCTGGGAGATAGGATTTTTTTTCATTTTTTTGAGACAGGGTTTCTCTGTGTATATATATCCTTGGCTGTCCTGGACTCACTTTATAGACCAGGCCGGCCTCGAACTCACAGAGATCTGCCTGCCTCTGCCTCCTGAGTGCTGGGATTAAAAGCGCACCACCACGTTTGGCCATTACAGACAGCTGTGAACTGCCATGTGGGTGCTGGGATTTGAACCTAGGTCCTTTGGAAGAACAGCCACTGCTCTTAACCACTGAGCCATCTCTCCAGCCTGAGATGGGATATTTTTATTGTTTAGGTCTATATTTGTTTTGTTTTTTTTTTTTTTTTTTTTTTTTTTTTTTTTTTTTTTTTTTTTTTTTGGTTTTTCGAGACAGGGTTTCTCTGAATATCTCTGGCTGTCCTGGACTCACTTTGTAGACCAGGCTGGCCTCGAACTCACAAAGATCCGCCTGCCTCTGCCTCCCAAGTGCTGGGATTAAAGGCGTGCGCCACCACCGCCCGGCTTGTTTTGTTTTTTGATGTTACTGCTGTTGCCAGGTACTTGGGCAAAGTACTGTATCACTAAGCTGTATTCCCAGTCCTATTGTGACTTTTTGTTTGCTTGGTTGATTGTTTGTTTGTTTTTGAGATATGGCTTCTCTATGTAACTCTGATTATCCTGGAAGTTGCTATATAGACCAGGATGGCCTCAAACTCAGAGATCTGCTTGCCCCTGTCTCCAGAGTGCTGTGATTAAAGGCATGCACTACAATTAAAAGAATTTTGGTTAAGATAAAATTGAAGCCAAGTGTAATGGTGCAAACCTTTAATCTTAGCACTTGGGAGGCAGAAGCAGGTATTCTGAGATTCAGGCCAGTCTGGCATACATAGTGAGTTCCTGGATAACTGGAGCTATGTAATGGGATCCTGTCTCAGAAAAAAAACCAAAACAAAACCTTACTTGAATTTTATATTTCTAAAATGTAAATTTTGTTGGTTCAGTTTTGCTTATATCACTCTAAAGCTTAGTGACTTAAAAGAAATAACTCTGGGCTGGAGAGATGGCTCAGCGGTTAAGAGCACTGTCTGCTCTTCCAGAGATTCAGAGTTCAATTCCCAGCAACCACATGGTGGCTCACAACCATCTATACTGGAATCTGATGCCCTCTTCTGGCATGTAGGGGTACATGCAGATAGAGCGCTCATATATGTAAAGTAAATAAATACTTAAAAAAAAAGAAAAGAAAGAACTCTGGTTCTCCTGGGTCTGTGGGTTCAGACTTGGTTGGCATTGCCTAGCTGGGCACTTCTACTGGTCTTCTGACTCTCTTGTGGCTGCTTTTAGGGAGTGGCTGGCTGGGCTGGGAGGTCAACTAAAGACTTCACTCATGATTGTACGTTGCTTTCACATGACTTTCACACAATATCACTAGTGACATATCTGAGGCTTCATTATATCACTGTGTTTTTGTTTCTGGAGGAAAGAGATGGAAGCTTCTCGTCTTCACAAGTCCTAAAACATTCTCTTGATACTGTATTTTCAAGGTCAGTGCAGTAGGTTCAAGGAAAAAAAGTTGCTTCTGCCTTTTGGTGTGCTCAGTAGCCTGTGTGGACAGGGACTCCAGTGATGGTTGCATAGTCACCACAGAGACTAGCCATCTCAGAGAGCTTTCCAGTGGCTGACGAATGAGCCTGAGATTCCAAAGGAGATGCTTCAAGTTCATCAGCACCTTACCAATGTAGTTCACTCTGCCTTGGTCTTGGCCTATTGCTTTGTTCTTTTAAATAAGTGATGCACTTAATGATCTTTCTCTCTCTCTTTTAATTTTCTTATTTTTTTTGAGAAAGGCTTTCTCTCTGTAGTCCTAGCTATTCTGGAACTCACTTTGTAGACCAGGCTGGCCTTGAACTCACAGAGATCCACCTGCCTCTGCCTCCCGAGTGCTGGGATTAAAGGCGTATGCCACTATACCTGGCCATTACACACAGTTTTGAATTGTCATGTGAGTGCTGGCATTTGAACCTGGGTCCTTTGGAAGAGCAGTCAGTGTTTTTAACTGCTGAGTCACCTCTCCAGCCCTTAATGATCTCTTTTGAAGCTGTCTCTAACTCCCTAACTCCACAAGGAGGCCCTGACTAATTGGAAGAGAACTGTTTGTAAAAGCAGTGTTGGCTAATCTCTCTCTGTTGTTTTTTTTGTTTGTTTGTTTTGATTTTTTTTTTTTTTGTAGACAGGGTCTCACCATTGAAGCTTCAGAGGTGTGCCACCACACCTGGAAATCCCTGCAGTTTTTATAGAAAGTGTGTTTGGGGCACACATCTGATTGCCCTCTTTTTACCTGCTGTTCCCCATGGAGGTAGGTGCCTATTGTAGTGAGAACCTTCCTAGTCATGGAGGAAGGGAATGATCTTCCCTTGAAATCCCGATAAACATTTAGGTTCAGAAGCACCGCTCAATGAAGCCAGGATTCCATTAGGCACTCTAGCTGTCCAGTGTAGACTCAAGGCCAGGAAAACCATGAGTGTTCTTGTCTGGAAGAGCTTACCAAACTTTTGGTCGGTGGTGGGCACAGACCTCTACTTGTGTGGGCTTTTGTGTAAAGCCCTCTTTATACCGACACTTTCTGACTTCAGGTTTCATGACCCATTTACGGACTCTAAAGTGATATGCATAATAAGGCCATATTATGAGTACTTAAAATGTTCGAGTCCATCTGATCCCCACTCAGCACTGCGGAGTGGTGGGTCAATTACTCCAGGCTGCTGTGACACAGTGCCTCACAAGAACCATCTTAAGGAAGAAGGGTGAGTTCACTTACAGTTCCAGGGGACAGTCCAGCATGACCAGAATGCCATGTAGCAGGAGCATAAGGCTGGTCATGTTGCATATACAGTCAGGAAGCAACAGATGCTGGTGCTCAGCTAGCTAGCTTTAGTTCAGGACACCAGTCCAAGTGTCACAGTAAGGATAGGTCTTCCTACCTCCATTAACCTAATCTAGATAAGCACTCAGACATGTGCAGAAGATTGCCTCTTTAATGACTCCTGACTCTATCAGTATTAACCATCACAAGTAGTTAGAGTTGGGCTCACAGATTCTAATCTCCTATCGAGGCTAGAGGAGAATAGGGATGTGACCGAGGGGTTTGGGTGTCACAGCTGACAATCTTAGCCATATCTCTTACTGTCTTCCACCTACCAAAGAACAAAATATCCAGAGCCACTTATCTCTGATATCTTTAATACCTGTGGGTTGTACTACTCTATTTAAGGAGATTAAGGGAGAAGATACAGCTGAGACCTGCGATGATGGGCCACATTGGTAATGCAGGTTTCACACACTCTGGCCTGCTTGCAGGGGGACAGGGTTGGCATCCACTGAATAAGAAGGCAATCAGGCCGGGCGTGTTTGCACATGCCTTTAATCCCAGCACCCGGGAGACAGAGGCAGGCTGATCTCTGTGAGTTCAAGGCCAGCCTGGTCTACAAAGTGAGTCCAGGACAGTCAAGGATACACAGAGAAACCCTGTCTCAAAAAACCTAAAAAAAAAAAGAAGGCAATCAGGAGTACATAGCAGGAATGTAGCACATGGTCTACAGAACAAGACTTTCTCAAAGAACAAATAGAAAGCTTAGGTATAGCTTGCCTTCACATTTTGCTGTTTGTTGTACCTTTTGTTTTCTACTGACTTGCTCCAGAGGTGAGGCAGTGGAAGTATTCTGTAAGAGCTGAGAAAACCAGTCTAAGTTAGGTATGAACCACATGAAAAGCTTTGTGGGGATTTTTGCTGTTTGGTTTTTGTTGTTGTTTGTTTGTTTGCTATAAGTCTCTACATAGCATTGGCTGTCCTGGAATCACTTATTTAGACCAGGCTGACCCTGTCTCTCCCTCCTAAGTGCTGGGATTAAAGTCATGTACCTGGCCTTGTTTTTTGTTTTGAGACAGTCTCATATTAGGCTAGCCTATGTTCTTACATTTAGTGTACTTTATTGACATGAATACCAAAAGAATTCCATGGAAAAGAGTGCCCTTTTAGCAAATGGTGCTGTGACAACTGGATGGCCACAAAAAAAAAAGATACTGAGTTTAGACCTTCACTCAATGTACAAAGATTAGCTCATTGTGGCCATTGAGATGGCCATTTGCTGCCAGGCTTGATGACCTGAGTTTATCTCTAGAACTCACATGGGAGAAAGAAATAAGTCGGGTAGGCTTGGGGCTTGGTGGCACATGTCTTCAATCCCAGCACTCGGGAGGCAGAGGCAGGTAGATCTCTGTGAGTTTGAGGCCACTTGGTCTATAGAGCTAGTTCCAGGGCAACCAGGGCTACACAGACAAACCCTATCTGAAAACAATCAAAAAAATCTTCATAGTGGGTTCCAGGACAAGCAGGGGTATATAGAGGGGGACCTCTCTCCAAAAAGAAAAAGAAAGAAAGGAAAGTAGAAAGAGGGGCTAGAGAGATAGTCCAGCAGCCAAGAGTGCTTACTCTTTTTGCAGAGGACCTGAGTTCAGTTCCCAGCATCCACATCATGCAGTCCAACCACCTGTTAAGTCTAGCTGGAGGTGTAGACAACACCCTCTTCTGACTTCTGCAGGCACTGCACTCTTTTGCACCACCTTTCACATATACACATATTTAAAAATAAAATCAGAGACAATATAGCTTCTTTAGTAATAGTAGGAGGCAAAGGTGACAGTAATTTAAAACAGTCTGTTTTTCTTGCTCCCCACCCCATTTTGAGTCTCAAACCCAGCAGCTTCTGCGTGCTAGGCAAGTGCTTTGCTACTGAGTTACTTTGCCATTTCTCTGTTTTTAAGATGTGAAGAATTTAAATACAAGATAAAGGATCCCATGGAAAGAGAACAATTTTAGAATTAATAATTCTAAAGTTTATTCATTAGGTTCTCCATAGTGTGTACTATTAACATAAATTTAATATAATAAAGCTGGCATGGTAGTGCACACCTTTAATCCCAGAACTCAGGGTAGAAGCTCTCAGATCTCTTTGAGTTGAGGCCAGCCTGGTCTATGTAATGAGCTCCAGCCCCACTCCAGTACTATATAGTGAGATCTTGTCTCAAAACAAACAAATGGGGTTGGAGAGATGGCTCAGTGGTTAAGAGCACTGGCTGCTCTTCCAGAGGTCATGAGTTCAATTCCCAGCAACCACATGGTGGCTCACAACCATCCATAATGAAATCTGGTGCCCTCTTCTGGCCTACAGATATACCTGGAGACGGAACACTGTATACATAATAAATAAATCTTAAAAATAAATAAATAAAGTAAAAAAAAAAACAAATGATTTTTTTTTTTTGAGACAGGGTTTCTCTGTGTATCTCTGGCTGTCCTGGAACTCACTCTGTAGACCAGACTAGCCTCAAACTCACAGATCTGCCTGCTTCTGCTTCCTGAGTGCTGGGATTAAAGACTTGTGTACCACTGCTCACCAACAATTTAAAAAAAAAAAAAAAAAAAGATATCACCTAAGCCAAGCGTGGTGGCACACGCCTTTAATCCCAGCACTCGGGAAGCAGAGGCAGGCAGATACCTGTGAGTTCAAGGCCAGCCTGGTCTACAAAGTAAGTCCAGGACAACCAGGGATACACAGAGAAACCCTGTCTCAAAAAAACTAAATAAAACAAACCAAAAAACCAAAACCAGGGGATCCGCTGGTTACCCTGAAGGCATGGCCAAGTCCAAGAACCACACCACACACAACCAGTCCCGAAAATGGCACAGAAATGGTATTAAGAAACCCCAGTCACAAAGATAAGAGTCTCTTAAGGGGGTTGACCCCAAGTTCCTGAGGAACATGTGCTTTGCCAAGAAGCACAACAAGAAAGGCCTGAAGAAGATGCAGGCAAACAACGCAAAGGCAGTGAGCACACGTGCAGAGGCCATTAAGGCCCTTGTTAAACCCAAGATGCCAAAGGGCCCCAGCCGCAAACTCAGCTGCCTTGCTTTCATCGCTCGCCCCAAGTTTGAGAAGCAGATTCGAAGCTACATGGCCAAGGGTCATATGCTCTCCCAACCAAAGCCCAAGGTTCAAGCCAAGGTAGAGGCCACAGCTTCAGCTAAGGCCCAGGCTCCAGCTCCAGCTCAGGCTCCCAAAGGTTCCCAGGCCCCTGTGAAGGCCCCATAGAAAAGGCTTCTGCCAACGTGAAGACAGATGGACTGGTGTGACACACCTATCTACCCACTATTTGCTGATGACCAGTGTCCTATGCTGTTTTTACAAATAAACCCAAGGCAAGCTCTGTTAAGAACAACAACAACAAAATCAACCAAACAAAAAGCTATTGCCCAAGCTTTCTTTTTTTTTTTTTTTAGATTATTTATTTATTGTGTATACAGTGTTCTGCTGGCATGTACACATTCACTCCAGAAGAGGGCCCCAGATCTCAATGTAGATGGTTGTGAGCCACCATGTGGTTGCTGGGGATTGAACTCGGGACTTTTGGAAGAACAGCCAGTGTTCTTAACCTCTGAGCCATCTCTCCAGCCCCCTTGCCCAAGCTTTCTAATTTCCCATTTGTTTAAGGGCTAGTACCTCCTTCCCATCACTCATTCTATGAGAAAGGTCCTTCATGGGAAATCAATTATTTTCTGCTCATCTACTCTTTTCTGGTGAGGATGTTTATTTTTGGCACATAATTCCATAGACACAGCCAACCCATTTTCTTCATCTAAGCCCAGCCTACAAATTACACAGAGAGAACAACTTAGGCATCCTAACGTGCAAAGAGACTTGGAGGCAGGAACAAAGCACAAGACACAGAGACTTAGGGTAATGGGTTTAGAAGCCTGATTAGAGACGTTTGTTGATGTGTGTGTGTGTGTGTGTGTGTGTGTTTTGATGGGGCTTCCGTTTGTGTTCGTTCTTCTTACTGCCAAGGATTTTAGGTACAAAATTTCTTGTTTTTAAGGCAGCAGTAATGGTGACACTGTGTCTTAAACTCTCCTGTAGTTTCTTAGTAATTGGTTCAGTCACATACAGATCTCATTTGTTACTTATTTCTACAGTTGTGGCTTCATAGTGTTTGGAGCCAACTGTAAACAGTTCTAAATTCCAAGTCATACTCATAAAATATGAAAAGCCTGTGGCATTTTACTTATTCTGTCTGGAATGGTTATTGAGCATCTAAGCAACCAACAGCAGAGGGACTGGTGACAATGTATACTGGAGTCCTATTGGTCCTGCTGTCCAGTGTTTCTTGGCTGCTGTGATGGCTCTGAGGACATTCCCTTAAGGAATGGCTTCACATCCTCTGGAGCACTCACTTCTGTCAGCCCCCTTCCCAGCCTGTCGTTCCAACCTTTATCTTTTGAACCTCTGCACTTACTTACCTTCTGAGTACCGGGATCACAGGCTGACATTACCACTGTCCCCCCACAAATGCCAAGGCTTTGTGCATCTGGGTATGCACTGAACTGTAGGTTGGGCTACATCTCTAGCCATAGGCCACAGCTTTATAGCACAAGCAAACATGCAGTTCTGACTTCATCAGAACAAACCTTTGGAGGCTGATGAGATGACTCAGCCTGTAAAGACACTTGCTGCCAAGCCTGATCAACCTTAGTTCCAGAAGACCCAGCTCGGTTCCCAGCACCCATGTGGTGACTCACAATAGTGCTAACTCCAATTCCAGTGCATCTGATTTGTCCTTCTGGCCTCCTTGGGCACTGCATGCACATGGTGCACATACATACACATAGGAAAAATACCCATACACATTCTAAAGTAATAACTTTTTTTTTCTGAGACAGGGTTTCTCTGTGTAACAGGTCTGACAGTCCTGGACTTGCTCTGTAGACCAGGCTGGCCTCAAACTCAGACATCTTTCTGCCTCTGCTTCCTGAGTGCTAGGATCAAAGGTGTGCGCCACCCCTGTACTTCCTATAAAATCAGATATATTTATCCCTCTCAGGTCTCTGAGGTGGTTGAAGAACAGATAGCTAGAGTCTCATAATTAAAATTTGAGTTGTTTAGGAGTCAAGAGAGTGTTATAGATCTAAGAAGATACTTTTAAAATTGTGTTGCAAGTTAGTATGAATGTAGAGTCAGATATAGAACTTTAAACTCATGGAGATGTTTAGATAGTAGA
>CAJQZJ010032158.1:1716698-1727978 GCA_907164525.1 Lophiomys imhausi
TTTTTTTTGGTTTTTCGAGACAGGGTTTCTCTGTGTAGCCCTGGCTGCCCTGGACTTGCTTTGTAGACCAGGCTGGCCTTGAACTCACAGAGATCCGCCTGCCTCTGCCTCCTGAGTGCTGGGATTAAAAGCATGTGCCACCAAATAACTTTTTTAAAAGCCTAAAATAGAGACACCCTAAATGCCTATCAGCTGATGGGTGGATAAACAGAATGTATTCGTATCTGGCAATATTGTTTGGCCATATAAACTATGAAGGGTTCATGCTGTCACAAAGTGAGTCTTAATAACATGATAGACATTCTGTATGTGAAATAGAACAGTCACAAAGAACTGCATGTTGAACATTTTGAATTGCATTTGGGCAGTAGTGGCGCACGCCTTTAATCTCAGCACTCAGGGTGCAGAAGCAGGCGGATCTCTGTGAGTTCAAGGCCAGCTTGGTCTACAGAGCAAGTTCCAGAACAGTCAGGACTACACAGAGAGACCCTGCCTCAAACAAACAAAAATACCAAACCAAACAAAAACCAACAAATGCACTTTGATAAGGTCTATGATGGGCAGACTGATGATGATGAGTTACTAGGTTCCTGTGGCTGGTGTAATAAATGACTGCAGATCCAGAGACTTTGGTGTCTGAGTCCCGTGGCTCTGGCTGGGCTGTCCTTCATTTTTCTTGTTTGTAGTTGGCTAGTTTTGTTTCTGCCTGCCTGCCTGCCTTCCATTCCTTTGTTTTTGTTTGTTTTTCAAGAAAGGGTTTCACTTGTGTGACAGAGCCCTGGCTGTCCTGTACTCACTTTGTAGACCAGGTGGGCTTGAACTCACAGAGATCTGCCTGCCATGCCTAGACCTTTCCTTTCTCATTTATTTTCTTGATAGGGTCTTGAACTCACTGTCTTGCCCTGCTTCATGCTTTTCGTCTTCTAGTGAGCAGAGCTGTGAAACAGCATGTTTTTGAAACAATGAGCAAAGCCCCATAGTTCCCTGTTTTCAGTTGAGATTGGCCTACGGAGCTGTTTGAAGGTATCTTTCCCCTTGAGCCGTGTGTGTCTGAGGATAATACGAATATCCAGCTTTTCCTACCATTGCCAGGTACTTTCCACTAGTGACCAAATGTGATCACTCTTAAGCTTAAGATTCTTTTGCAGCTTTGGCTGTGTTCATATTCTTTTTACTGAGAACTGATACAGTTTTGGGGTTGTAACAAAATTTTTATTTAAAACACTTATATACTTAACAAATACTTATAAAACACCGATATCCTATAACCTAATACCTGTAAACACTTAATAACTAAGAATACCTAACCAATACTCTTTTTTTTTGGTTTTTCCAGACAGGGTTTCTCTGTGTATCCTTGGCTGCCTTGGACTCACTTTGTAGACCAGGTTGGCCTTGAACTCACAGAGATCCGCCTGCCTCTGCCTCCCGAGTGCTGGGATTAAAGGCGTGCGCCACCACCGCCCGGCTACCAATACTCTTTTAACCTTCTTAAAAAGGATATTGATATTCTTAGCGTAGGTCCGTGCAAGATAACTTGATCTTAGCAGTCTGGTTACAGCAGTCACTGTAGACAGTCCTTTCAAAGCTTAGTGTCCATTGGGCCTAACTTTTCCAGTTTGTATGGCCAATTTATTTCAACCACTAAATCGTGGCCGGTTTATGAGACCAGCCTGTTTTAACTGCTAAACTTGAGGTCGACTTCCTCCATCAGCTGAGACTTATTTCTGTAGTCTCCTCGGCCGTGTGTGCTTCACGGAGGACTTTAATGTCCAATTTTTAAAGAACTCTCAGTAGGTTCTATGCCATGCCTTTTCTGCCAGCCTACTTAGACCCTTTTATGGGATGTGTCTCAGGCTGTTGCAGCCTAAATGCTGACGAATGGCATACCTTGTTGTGCACCTCTCCAGCGAGAGTTGTCTTCTCAGTCCATGAGGGCAAGAGGAAGAGAGCACTGTGTGGAGCTCTCTCATTTATACATAGCATCATCTCGCGATCCTGGCAGTCTCAAGGGCCCACAAGTTTTCTCAAGATATCCAACGATCCCGTGGCTTCTTGTGTCATCTGTTGCTTGTGTGGTTTCTTAGCTACGCCCCTTCTCACAGAGCTATGGCTTCAAGTTCAAGGAACGCCAAGCTCCTCCTTTATGTGCTGCTTACTAACTTCTACCACAAGGGTTTTGTTTCTGTTTTTTTTTTTTTTTCTTCTCTTACCACTTAAAAGATGAGTTTGTTTTTTTTTTTTTCTATAGTATTATAACTTGGTACTCATTTGTTTCTGTTGAGTTCTGAGTTTTTCCTTTGGTCTCTTTCACCTCAGTTGTGAAAACTTGACATGCTTTCTGGGTGCAAACCAGTAACATGGTGTGTTTGGAAAAGGCTATTTCCTGCCTGGTTCCTAATACTTGATATTTTCCTGTGATTAGTCTAACCTTTAGTGTTTTTTTTTCTGCAGATTTAAGTGATTGTATTCAGACTCCTTAGTGTTTTACAAAAGGGAGCATGTGGTACAGAGTGGTGGGTGGTATTGGTGGGTCCCTTCTAATTTCTTGTGGGAGCTCTTTCTAGGCCACTGTTACTTGTTCTAATCTACAGGACTAATGGATATTTTGAAAGTGTGTGGGGAGGAAGGGGTGCTGTGCATGGGCTCAGTCCTTACACATGCTCTGTTGTCAGGCTGCTCCTGAGCCTTTCATTGTGTGAAGTAGACAGTGTTAGTTGTCTTTGTATCAGTCAGTGGTTGGGAGTGTTAAAGGCATTATTGATACATGGAAAGTCTTTATGCCTTGTACCTTTTGGGTATGTGTACTCTAGTTTTGGAGTTGTTGTTTGTAGTATCATAATATCCAGCCTTGGGTGTAACCTGGAAGGTCAGTTAGGCCACCAGTGTCCACAACTGAAGGTGAGCAGCCAAGGGACAAAAAGGCAGCCAGACCTTGGGGCCAAGAGCCCAGTGACAGTAGCTGAGGTCTCCCATGGAAAGTCTCTGTGGAAGCTTACCTGTGCACAACCCCAACAAGCCCTTAGCTGACCAGCCCTTGGGAGACTCACAAACATTTTCCATGTAAGAAAGCCCTGTAACTGATTGCTTTCTGTGCCCCATCCTTCTCCTCCTCTCTAGAGCTGAAGTGGACCATGAGAACTGTCATACTGTAGGCCGGGGTGGGGGGTGGGGGTGCTTGTTTCAACATGGTGTATCTACCCACTTGGCTGTAGGTCTTAGATGGTTTTGGTTTTTTGTTTGTTTTGTTTTGTTTTTGTTTGGTCCCAGCCTATGTGTGGAAAAGACTTTGGGAACATGTTTCTGTGCTTGGTCTACTATGTCTAAGTAAACATAGATCATTCCTCTGGAACCTGTTTTTTCCAGTCATGTCTTTCATGATAGTAGAAAAAGAAAAAAAGAAAAACTTGCCAAATTATTTTAAAGAGCACAGGAGAAAATAGTCCATCCAGGTGTTTAACAAAAAGTCACACACTCCTGCCTGGCTGGCTCTAGGGCTCTGTGCCACTGGACCGGGATTGTCTCATTTGTATTCCTGATTTTTTGACCCCAAACATCCCTTGTTCCCCACTCACCACATGATCACACTTTGGATACCAGGTCTCAACAGGCCTCTGTTGTGGGGGTTTCGTTCACCCTTGGCAGATTGGCAGATTGTTTCTTCAGTCAGAAGTTGGTGGGGCATTGGAAAGGGCTGTATTGACAGAACATCTTCAGTTTCCCTCTTCTCTAACTGTGCTGCCTTTCCCATTTTAACCCCACAGGCTTGGTGACAGATTTTCCCCAGTCTGTCTTCCCCTTCATCATACTCTGTGTTGATCCCTTTAGCTGTGAAATAGTGACAATATTTCCAGAACATGGAAATAGTGACAGCTGTAGACAGTTCTAAGGTTCTCATACTCATTCAGTCCATGTTCATATTCTGTCTTCCCTTTGTCACCTTGTCAGTCCTAGGGTGACTTTGAAATGGCAGACACTGAGGGCTTTGCTCTTCTGAATGGCCATGCGGGTGGAATGGCCATTTCAGTGGAGGGAAAGATGGGTGACATGGGATCTCTTTATTGGCCTCAGTGTGGTCTCACAATAGTGATCTCCCTAGAACACCAAGAGGGGTGTTCCTAGATGCACAGAGGGCAGCAGTAGAAGGCAAGCCCCACTGGGAAGTTTATGAGACAGGAGAACACAGAGAAAAGGCCTGTCCAGGTGGTGATCTTCACCTGTCACATTCGAGAGGGGTGAATGTATGCAATAACAAGAGTATCCTGGAAGTTTTAGAGAGCTTTGGAGAAGAAGGAAGGGCCATATATTTCTCTTTTGGGACACTCATGCAGATTTGTGTGTCCATACCTGTCTCTTCACCAGGGAAAGGCCACCACAATGTTATCACAAAAAGCAAAACACTAGCATACCAATAATGCAAGCCTGTGACCTCGGACCAAGTCTTTGGACACCATACATATGCATGCATTGACTGCATGAGAGGACTTTCTTAGCTGAAGTGTTCTTTCCATCAGAGTGGAAACTCCATACCTGTCTTAGTTTGTGCTTCTGAGGGGGAATCACTGACAACCCCCCTATGAGAGATGGATTCCAGAGGAAGCCAATGGGTGAGTGACTGTGGCCCTCTCAGGCAGTCCCAGAGGCCAAGGCCATCAAGGGCTGGCAAGGGGAAGTCATATGTCTTTACTTTTCCATTTGGGATTAAAGTACTTCTGTTTTTACTTTTAGGATGAATACCTTTCCCTTGTGGCCCGACTCATTATCCATTTTCGAGATATTCGTAAGTAAGAGTTCATGTTTTGGGGTAATTGTGGTTGTTTGAGGGCCCTGTTTTATGGCTGTGTAGTAGAACTCTCAGGTAGGCCTCAGCACCTGAGTTAGAACATTGGATGTTTCTGGGAAGTTCCTCGCTGCTTCTGGATTCCCCACCCTCCTAGGCCTCAAAATGTGGATTTTGACATGAGGGAAATGTTGGTGACTTAAAGTGGACTGCTGTTCTCACTTATGCATTCAGTCTCCTTTTTATGGCTGTCACTTGCCTGGGTGTAGTTCTTAAGTAAGCAGTTTACCTTGTAACAAGGGTCTTGTTCCCTAAACATTGAATTTTGTTTTGGGTTTTTTTGTTTTTGGTTTTGTTTTGGTTTTTTTGAGACAGGGTTTCTCTGTGTAGCCCTGGCTGTCCTGGACTCACTTTGTAGACCAGGCTGGCCTTGAATTTGCAGAGATCCACCTGCTTCTGCCTCCCCAGTGCTGGGATTAAAGGCATGCATCACCATGCCCAGCTAACGTTGATTTTTTTTAACCCTAGGAGGCCTGAACTATGTGTTTCTGTGAGACTGGAAGTTTTTGAAATCAGTTCCCAAGTCCCTGCTCCCTGTCTTTGCTGTGCTTGATGGCCCTGCCTTGAGCCCTCTGACTCCGCGGTATTGTTGTGGTGCTGTTAACTGGCTTTTCACATGGGAGTTGCCATAACTTCCTGGGGCAAGATTGTTGGCACATTTGTGTTAGGCAGAGGCATACCAAGTGCTTCTTTCTGCTTGGCCACAGACAGCTTGTGAAGGGCAACAGGGCTGGTGGACACTGAATTCCAGCTGACAGTGCTCTTCCCACTTGTACAAGCACTAGGCTTGTCTTGATGGATCCATACCAATTCCCCCATGGTTTGAGGACAGAATGTAGATTCTAGTGGCAATCACTGAGAGCAAGGAAGGACATTGTGAATTCCAAGGCTCGGTGATAATTACTACTCCCTAACTTTAAAAAAAGATTTATTAGTTATTAAATTGTGTGGATATGTGTCTCTGTGTGTGGGTATGCTCATGCGAGTGCTGGTGCCCACAGAGCGCAGAGGCATCAAATCCCCTGCAGCTGGACCTGCAGGCAGTTGGGAGCTGCTTGATGTGGGCTTGGAGCAAAACTCTGGTCTGCTGCCAGAGCAGTGCTCTCCTAGCCAGGCGTTGGTGCTTGCCTTTAATCCTAGCACTCCAGGAGGCAGAGGCAGGGGAATCTCTGTGAGGTCGGGACCAGCCAGGAATTCACAGGGAGATCTTGTTTCAAAATAGAGAAAAAGAGCAGCCCATGCTCTTAAACACTGTCTTACAGTGTCTGCTGCTCTAGAAACACATGACCCAAAAGCACCCCAGGAGGAGAGTGTTTAATCTGTCTAATACTTCCAGGTGACATTGTGTCTTGTCACCAAGGACATCAGGGAAGAGCCCTGGAGGCAAGAACTAAAGCAGAAGCCCTGCTGACTGGCCGGCTCTCATGGCATGCTCAGCCCGCTTCCTTACAGAACCTAGGACCACAGCCCAGGGATGACCCCACCCATAGTGAGCTGGATCCTCCCACATCAATCATCAATCAAGAAAATGCACCACAGGCCAGCCTGGTGGGGCATTTTCTCAGTTGAGGCTCCCTCTTCCAATAAACAAAACAAAATTTACAGCTTATGTGTAAAGTTGATATAAAACTAGCCAGCACAACCATTGAACCATCTCTCCAGCCCAACTCCAAACTAAGTTTTTACTAGATTGGCTGTAATGGTAGACTCCACAGATCTTACTTTCTTTGGGGTGTTGGGAAGAACTTAGAACATGTGGGGAAAGGGAAGGACCCTGAAGTCTGGAGAGTAGGCAGCTGCGTATCCTGGTGTGGAGTTCCACGCCCAGCTATTCAGGATGCACTGTAGTAGGCTCACATGGAGGGACGAAGCAGGAGGCTCTGGACCACCAGACAGACAATGTTGCCAGCCTTGAACAGCTTCAGGTCGACTTGGTTCCCTTGCCTAGAAAATAGAAAATGGAGGCAATGTGGCAGTAGAGTGCACTGAAGGTGCAGACGCTTGAGCTCTCAGAGCTGTTCTTTTAGCCCCAGCATGGGTTCCTGTCACTCCTGTTTGTGACTCAGAATCTGAGCCAAGACTTTGGTCTTGAAAGAAAAGAGACCCAGAGTCTCCAAGCTAGGAGTGTGCTAGCCTTGGGCGCAGTTCACTGAGATGGACTCCCAAGTTTCTTTGCTTCCTCTGCTCCCAGTCTCCTTTTGTATGCAACAGTGCTGGGGGTGGGGGTAGGCCTCTCCTTCCTCATTATGAGGGTACCAGCAGCTCCCTGGGATTGAGGCTCTAGGTTCTGTTGACCTTGTTTCTATTTAAGGTCAGTTCAGTTTTAGCAAATGACCTCTGGTCAAGTACCTGCAGAACTGACCTACCCAGGGAAATATATGTTTATGCAAAACTGTTTACATTGGGATTTTATGTTTATGTTTCTCTGTAGATAACAAGAAATCCCAAGCTTCTGTCAGCGGTAAGTTTTCCTGTTGAAATACACTTTTTCCCAACCTTCAGTTTGGGGTGGCAGGAATGAGATAGTGTATGCCTCGTGTTTGTGTCAACCACTTTCTGGATGGGAACATTCAGAAGATGTCAAGTGAACTGGCAGCTGATCAGCAATGTCCCAGCCTCTTGCCCACCTTCTCTTTACTTTCTTGCAGACTGAAGTCACCGCAGTGGTTTTCCATCTTGCTTCATTTAGCAAAAAGACCATAGAAACTTATAAAGCTTTGATACATTACCTAGAAGAACCATTGTGGCATAGTATAATGATGCATAATAATATGTCATAGATAACAGTTGTGGGGATTCACTTCCTCTGTTTCTCTTTTGGGTGTGGGGGCCACAGATTCTCTTTATGCAACCCTGGCTGTCCTGGAACTCTATGGAGACCACACTGGTCTCGAATTGATACAGGCCTCTCCTAGGCCTCTCTTCTGCCTCCCGATGTATACCACCACTCCCAACTGTATTCACTTTCTTTTGTTGTTGTTGTTTGTTTGTTTTTAGAGACAGGGTTTCTATGTGTAACAGAGTCTTGGCTGTCCTGGAACTCACTCCATAGACCAGGTTGGCCTTGAACTCAGAGATCCACCTGCCTCTGCACCTTGAGTGCTGGGACTAAAGGTGTGCACCACCATGCCCGGTGCATTTTCTTTTGTAAATTGCAAAATTGTAAGTTCAGAAATATTTTTATTTTAATTTCAAGGTTTAGCACATAAGGGGAATTATGTCCATTGTATTGAACCCTGAGCTCTGTCTTCTGAGCTACCATCATGGGGGGTTTGTAGATC
Source organism: Lophiomys imhausi (assembly GCA_907164525.1). Classification (NCBI taxonomy): domain Eukaryota; kingdom Metazoa; phylum Chordata; class Mammalia; order Rodentia; family Muridae; genus Lophiomys; species Lophiomys imhausi. The sequence goes on from CAJQZJ010032158.1 coordinate 1,724,820, forward strand.
CACTCTGGGCAGCTGATGTTCAACCTGTCAGAAAGAGTGTGTGGTTCTATGTGAGAGTGCTTGCCTATCATGTGGAAGGTACTGGGCTCCATCTGCAGGAACACACACACACACACACACACAAAGAAGTGTTACACTAGTACTGCAGACTGTGTGGCTGTGTGGCCTATCCTAGACCTGGAGCTGTAAGTGCCTCTGCCTGAATAGCTCCCTCGCCCCAGCCCAGGACTGCTCAAATGCGTATGGTCCAGAGAATGCTTGACCTCTGTAGTGTTTAAGCATAGGCTTACTGGGCAGTAGCCAAATCTGTGTCCAGATGACCGCCCAGGCAGTACCTGTCAATAGGTAACTGCTGTGATGTTAATTTACACTACTGTCATGATGGCATCTGGCTCCCTGTCCTTGGTTGTGGTGTCGCTCACTGAACTATATCTGCTTTGCTGAGGCTTAGGGGGCATGGCTTTACCCCTCAGCACTCTGTGGAGCCTTTTCATGTTTCCTTTACCTGTTCTGATGTGCTGCTGCTGGCCTCAGATCTATGTTGGATCGGTGTTCTGTAGAGACTTCAGCTCCAAAAATGCTGCATGGAGACTACTTGTGCTCTCCCTAGGTAGTGCTGTCTGTACCCTCTGCTTCTCTAATCTAGCCACTATGTTCCTGCCTGCTGGGGAGAAGACCTCTTACTTTGATGTCTCTGAAATTCTGCTGTGGGCTTACCCCATTGGAGATCTGGACAGGGAAGAAGGGCTGGTTGCTAGTTGACCTTGAAGGCTCAGCTCATCTTCAGTGCAGCTGTGCACACCATAGGGCTCCCTTGTAATCCAGCATTAGGACACTGACACAGGCTGGTTTGAAACATGGCATATGCTTCCTGGTCCTGAGGCTCATGTGCCAGCAGTACCCAGAGTCTTGGCCCTAAGAATTTGGGAAGATTCAGGGCTCTGGCTCCTACTTGTTTGAGAATTTGAGTGGGTCAAGCACATAAGAGGGAGGGGTCCATGCCCTGGGAGCCATTTACCTATGAGATTGCCCAGTTAAGGTTCTTTTCTTTAGACACTGTGCCCTTGTGTTCCCACAGATCCCATGAATGCACTGCAGAGCCTTACTGGTGGACCCACCCCAGGAACAGCTGGGATTGGCATGCCTCCTCGGGGCCCAGGACAGTCCCTGAGCGGGATGGGTGGCCTTGGTGCTATGGGACAGCCAATGACCCTCTCTGGGCAGCCACCCCCTGGAACCTCTGGGATGGCCCCTCATGGCCTGGCTGTGGTGTCTACAGCACCTCCACAGAGTGAGTACTATATTCCTTGGCAGCTGACACTGAGTGCTATTCTTGTGCTTATGGTGTTATTGGGAAGTGTCTTGGGGCCCAGATAGCTCTGTTGTGGACAGTGGGGATGTGGAGGAAAACTCCCAAGATGCCTTTGAGCTTAGAGGAGAGTTGGCGCTCATACTAGCTGGGGCTGTGAGGATAGAGAGAGGCTTGGTTATTTGGAAGCTTGTGGGTTTTTTGTTTGGTTGGGGTTATTTTGTTTTGTTTTTTTGAGACAGGGTTTCTCCATGTAACCCTGGCTATCCTGGACTCACTCTGTAGACCAGGTTGGCCTCGAACTCAGAGATCTTCCTGCCTCTGCCTCCTGACTGCTGGGATTAAATGTGTGCGCCACCACCACCACCTGGCAATGCTTGTTTTGTCAGTGAAATAGAAACTATCTGTTAAAGTTTGTGGATACAAATAAATGATGTGTTTGCACCCTTATGCCCCTATGGTGTGCCTGAGATTGTGGGTATCTGCTGCTGCTTTTATCCCATGGTCAATCTTGGCTGTACATTACAGTCGTTCATTTCTCCACTGGGCTCCCTTCTTAAAGGAGGTGCTCTGCCCTCCTCAAACCTCTCTGTAGGACCTGCCCTGATTTCGCCCTGTCTGGGACTTAGGTTGGACTCAGCTGCATTGGTTTGTTTGTTTGTAACAAAGTCTCACTATGTAGTCATAGCTGGCCTGGAACTTGCTCTGTAAGCCAGGTTGCCCTTGAACTTGCTCAATGCTGTGGCCTCTGCCTCATTAGTGCTGCCGAGATTACAAGCTTGTGCTATAATATATGTAATAGCCTGGTTGTTCCCAGCTACTTTTACAGTAAGAAGTTGCTTTAGAGTGCTGGGATTGGAGTGTTCATGTGATTTGTCTTGTAATCTATGCCTAAGAATTTGTCTTAAATTATTTTCTAGACATTCAATGGAGAGGCTACGGTATCTTGTCCACCCTCTCTCTAGTTTGACCTTGGCCCATATCCTATTTTCAGCTTCCAGAGGCTGATCTACTAGATGGTGGACCCCACTTCTGCATCCTGCTGTGCTTTCTGCCAGCTACTTTCCCTCTCTCTTGACCCCTTGCCTCCTAGGTTCACCTGAAGTGGATGCCAGTGGCCTCCTGTTCTGTCTTCCTTACGCCTTCTGTAAGCACTCCTGTGTATTTTGGCCTAGTTCAGGTCTTCAACCAGTGTCTCTAAAAGGGCAGAGCCTGTGTCAGAGATTGTGTCAGAAATAGAGGTTGCTGATCAACTCAGTGTTAGGAAATCCCTAAAGTCCTTAGGGCCCTGGGTTCAGTCCCCAGCACTGTGAGGCAGGAGGTAAATCTGGAAAATAAGTTACAGTATTTGTAAGAAGAACTTAACTGCTAAGCCTGGTAACCTGAGTTTAAGTCCCAGAACCTACATTTTGGAGAGAACTGTCTTCTACAAGTTGTACTCTGACCTTTACATGTGTGCCATGGTAAGCATGTGTTCCCTCATTAAATAAATGTAAAAAATTTGAAAGTATATTAGCAAGCTTTGTACTTGTAATTATATGTAATACATATAATTCATTCATGTACAGCCTCCCCATGCACACACAATTAAAAATAAATCTTTAAAATAAAACCAAAAGGCAGAAGCTTAGGAAAATGAGAGACAAGGGTTTGGGATGTAGCTCAGTGGTAAGAGTGCCTGTCTAGTGTGCATGTCCTGTATTTTCGGCTTACAGAGGAGATCAGAAGAGAAAAGAAATAATGAGTTGGAAATATAAGTAATCATACTTAAATGAACTTAGCTTTGTTCTTCTTAAAGATTTAGTGTGTGTGTGTGTGTGTGTGTGTGTGTGTGTGTGTGTGTGTGTGTG
>CAJQZJ010032158.1:1727988-1742751 GCA_907164525.1 Lophiomys imhausi
TGTGTGTGTGTGTGTGTGTGTGTGTGTGTGTGTGTGTGTGTGTGTGTATGACAACAGAGGCCAGAAGAGGGAATTGGATTCCCTGGAAGCGAAATTACAGGCTTTTGTGAGCTGCCCTGAGCCTGATTCCTCTAGAGGAGCAGCTGAGCTCTCTTAACTGCTAAGCCATCTTCTCCATCCCCAAATTTTTCTATAAAAGATGGAATGTGATACTTATATTACATTTAAGAGACATGTCTACAGTGTAAGACCCAGAAAAGTATAGAAATAGATAGTAAAGATGTATTAGACAATTTCCTCAGTCTAATAGCATAATAGTTAAGCAGACAAAAATTGGTTCATTAGAAAATATATTTTTTAATTCTTTATGTGTTTGAGTGTTTTGCCTGTATGTATATTTATGTGCCATCTATGTACCACCTAGTGCCTGTGAAAGCCAGAAGAGGGCATCAGATCTCCTGCACCAGGAGTTATTGATGGTTGTGAGCTAGCTGCCTGAGGATGCTGGGAACTGAACTGTGTGTGTCCTTTACACAAGCAACACATACTCTTAAGCACTGAGCCAGACTGTGTGGAATTTCTGCTGTTAAGGTTGAAGTCTGGCATTACCAGAAAGCTCCTGAGCTTAGTGCTAAATGACAGAGTCCCTTTATCAGTAGGGTCCCCTCTTCCGCCTGATCTGGGGAAACTAGATCCTCTAAGAAGTATCACATTAGCCCTCAGGGAAATTACAGACCCTACATTTTCCTGATAAGAAATCCTCCCAGTGAACACCCGGAGGTACTTCCCCATGCTAATGAGGTCTCTCCGTGCTTTGGCTTTTAGCCAATGACCCTTGTCCATGCCTCTAGCTGTGCCTGGAGTTCTTGCCCCACCCCTATTACCCATGGGATAATTAGGTACTGCGTTCCCTTCCTTTGAGGCTTCCTGTTTCAGAGGGTTAGTGTCCATGACCATCATGGCAGGGCATGGCAGCAGGCAGGCGTGGTGCTGAAGTACTAGTTGAGAACTCATGTCTTTTTTTCCTTTGAGACAGGGTTTCTCTGTGTACCACTGTAGACCAGGCTGGCCTTGAACTCACAGAGATCTGTGTGCCTCTGCCTCCCACATGCTGGGATTAAAACCATACCACCATGCCCAGCAATTATAGAAAGTTTCAAATTGCCATGTGGGTTCTGGGATTTGAACCTGGGTCCTTTGGAAGAGGACCAGTGCTCTTAACTGCTGAGCCATCTCTCCAGCCCCCTGCATTCCCTTTCTTATGATAGGACCATTCCCAGCAAATCAAGCACATTCACCTCCAAAACCCCTCCCACCACCCAAAGGTTTATTACGCCTCTGTTCACAAAATAAACTCTTTCTCCATTCCTCCACCATGACTCTGAGATTCAGGTGTTTATTGGGCTTGGGAAGGAAACACTTCCCTGCCCCCATGAAGAACTCTGGTGGATCTGCCTACTTAGCTAGACTTGCCTGAGGCAAAAGCTCCTGGCAGCTGGAGCTTATCCCTGAGCACCCAGAGTGCCAGCTCACACCCCTACCACCACCACCTCCACCACGGCTGCCTAGCCAGGCTTGTGTCTTGATCACCACTTCTGGTCACCCTGGTGGCCAAGCTTCTGCCTTTTCTCCTGCAGTAGCCAGCAGATCTGCGTGAGCCAGGTTGGACCCCCAAAGCTTCTTGGCTTGGCCCAGGGGCTCCAAACTCCTTGAAGCTGCTTGGCCCAATGTCAGCAGCTCAGCTAAGAGTTGTAACCTTTTGCCACATGACACAGAGAGAGAGAGAGGGCTACCCTATCCCTTCTGCATGTTTATCATAAGAGCTGTGATGCATGGCGGTGAAATAAACCTTTCTCCTGCCTCACCAGCTGAGCGGACATTCTGAGGGTGTGTATCTTGGTCCATGTTCTACCCTTTTTTGCCCGAACCATCACGGTCCGGACCTTCCAACAGAGGAGCGTGCACTTCTGGCTTGATATCAGACAAGGCCGGAACTCCCCACACATTAGAAAAGATTTAAAATGATGTAATCAGTAGCTTTAAATACAGGGTGAAATAAATGTTTTTGAAAATAACTATGAAGTAAGCCTCAGTCATTTGAGAGTATTGTGGTTGTTCACAGGTTTCTAAGTATTAGATTAGAAGTCTGAAATAAAAAGATAAATTTAAGAGTTCTCAAATATACCAACAGTGGCTAAAAGAAAGTGTGACAGCATGTTACTGATGGAGAAACAGTCACTCATGTATTTCAGATGAGAATGTAAAGAAAATAGTTCTTTAAAAATTAAGCCCACAGGAGCTAGAGAGATGATGGCTCGGTGATTAAAGCACTTGTTGCTTTTGCAGAGGACCCAGGTTCAGTTCCCAGCACCCATAAGATGGTTCATAACCATTTGTAATTCGGGTTCCAGGGGATCTGACGCCCTCCTCTACCTGTGGGCACTGCACACATGAGGTTCACAAACATACATGCAAGCAAAACATCCATACACGTAAAATAAAAAATTAGCAAACCATTAAAGGTTAAGCATACAAGGACTAGAGATCTGGCTCAGAAGTTAAGGGTGCTTCCTATTCTTCCAGAGGACCTGAGTTTGGTTCCTAGGCACCCATATTTGCTGGCTCATAATCACCTGTGACTCTGACTTTAGGGAATCTAGAGCTCTTTTCTGGCCTCAGTGCATATGGTGCCATATACTCATACAGATAACACACACACACACACACACACATAATAAAAATGAAGCCTATAGCCAAACTGCCACACTCTTGGGGGCATTTACCCCAGAAGAATGAGGTTTCATATAAAAACTCCATGTGCAGACCTTTATAGTTTTATTCATAATAGCCTGAATTTGCTGTCACCTCAGACTTTGCACCATGTGAACATCATGCTAGGAGGTACCTGTACCGTGTGATAAACCATTAGGCAAATACAAGGGAGGGACCACTGATAATACTGCACCTGCCTATAGTCATTTGGATGGGTAAGTGCTGATCACCAAGAGTTCATAATATTCTTTTTTTTTTTTTAATGATTTTTGCTGGGCAGTGGTGGCGCATACCTTTAATCCCAGCACTCAAGCAGAGGCAGGCAGATCTCTGTGAGTTTGATGCCAGCCTGGTCTACAGAGTGAGTTATAGGACAGCCAGGGCTGCACAGTGAAACTCTGTCTGAAGAAATAAGTGTTGTTTTTTGTTTTGTTTTGTTTTTTGAATGTGTTAGCCAAGGTGTTAGGTACAAAACTGAGCTAGCCCTCCTCTTTGGGCTTCCCCACAAGTGAGAAAAGATTCTCTACCACATTTTAAAAATCATATTTATTTATTGGGGCAGTTGTGTGTGCCACAGTGTGTGTGTGGCGGTCAGAAGACAACTTCTGGGAGTTGATGTGAGGCTGAAGGTGAGATGTTGAGGGATGGTAGCAGTCGATGGACACTTGTGTTGGAACTGTTGAGTGTCTTACAGGGATGGTGGCTTAAGTCATTCAGATCTGGTTGTGGTCTTGTGATTTTATACTGTGTTACCACTGGGCTAAGTGTACAGAGGCTCTTTTATTGAACAAAATTGCTTGTTTTCATTTTTGATACAGGGCTTCTCTGTATAGTCCTGACTGTCCTGTATTGAACAATTCTTATTAACATAGTTCACTCATTCAAAATTCACTGTACTATTAGTGGCTTTTTTGTATATTCACAATTTTACAGCTGCTATCCTAATCAGTTTCAGAACATTGTCATCACTACAGGAGAAGCTTCACCTTAAAAAAAAAAATCCTGCAAGGTTACTGTTTCCTCTCAGTATACACAGTAGCTCAAACATGGAAGTAACCCAAATGTTTATCAACTGATGAATGAGTAGACAAAATATGGGAGTTCAGCCGGGCGGTGGTGGCGCACGCCTTTAATCCCAGCACTTGGGAGGCAGAGGCAGGTGGATCTTTGCAAGTTCGAGGCCAGCCTGGTCTACAAAGTGAGTCCAGCACAGCCAGGGCTACACAGAGAAACCCTGTCTCGAAAAACAAAACAAAACAAAACAAAACAAAACAAAAATATGGGAGTTCAATCGAATGTTATTTGACAATGAAACTAATGCCAACGAAGCTGACAACCTTGCACAATCTATCTGAGTGAAAGGAGAGCACGCATTTCTCGTGCTGTTGTGTGGAATGTTCAGATAGGCAAGTCCTTAGGTAATAGTGTGGTACTGGTTTTCAGAGCTTGGGTACCTTTGGTCCATCCAGAAGACACACTTGGCCCTTTCTCTTTGATTGATAGAGAGCAATTCATGCTTGTAAACACCGCAATCAACAAAAATGCCACTTCCTACTTGACCTGTCTCTCTCTAGTACAGTGCTTAGCTGCCAGAGACCACTTTGTCGATAGGCGTGGCTGCTGCAACCTCCCCTGTCATGTGGCTCTGGGACACCTATAGGGTGGCACAGTCTAACTCTGGATGTCCTCTCCAGCTCAGCTGCAGCTCCAGCAAGTGGCATTGCAGCAGCAGCAGCAGCAATTCCAGCAGCAGCAGCAGCAGCAGGCAGCACAGCAGCAGCAGCAGTTCCAGGCACAGCAGAATGCCATGCAGCAACAGTTCCAAGCAGTAGTGCAGCAGCAGCAGCAGCAGCTCCAGCAGCAGCAACAACAGCAACACCTAATTAAGTTGCATCACCAAAGCCAGCAACAACAGGTACCAATTCCACTCGTAGCCATCCTGGGCTTAGTCCTGCAGTCTTTGAGCCTGGAAACAAGTGTCCGCCAAGGTGTCAGGTGGAAGGCTAAGCTGGCTCTCCTCCTTGGGCTGCCCAAGGAGGGAAAAGTAGATCCTAGCTTAGGAGGAAGGCCCCTCAGATGGGGTCTTGATTCTGTACCACAGACCTTCTGTGTGTAGCAGGGTCTCTAAACAGTACATACAAGCTAACGGAATAAAGAAAGGAGGCAGACACTCCACGACTCTGGATGCTTGAGTTGTATTGAGGATACATATAACCCTTGTTTCCTGGTGTTTGGGTACAGAATCAAAACTGTTAGCTAGTGTTCAGTAGGGCTCTGGTACGTCCCACTAGAAGTGCTGCTGGTCAGAAGTTGTCCGACCCTCCTGTATTTTGTAGTCAGAATTTAGACATGTTCACATCCATTTTTCCTAGCAAGTGTTGATTGAGGGGGGAAACCCCAAAAAGGCTTCCTCCATCTTCTGGCCCCTTCTGGCTTTAAACTTCCATGTGCTCCCTACAGCCCATCCTTGTGAGGGTGAGACCTCTGACCACTCCAGGAGACACAGCCTTTCTGGAGAGGTTCAAGCATGAACTTGCTTGAACTTCAGATCGACCTTCTATGGGACTGTGTCTTCTCTTCATTTTCTTTGAACCTGTTTCACTTGAATTCTCCCTGGTGTGAACCACCCTTTAGTGGCTGGGACACAGGAACAAGTTTGGTTTGTTTCTAGTATCTAGAGAACAGCTACGGTTGGTCTAGAGCTCAGAGTCCTGAATGTGGCATGTTCCCATTCTCAACATGAGAGCTCACTAGACCAGTCTCCACGCAGACTGCTCATTTTATTTCCCCCAGGTTTGTGGGGTCACGGCCAGCACCCTAGGGGCTGCTGTGTGGTAACTGTTATCGCTTTGTCTTCAGATACAGCAGCAGCAACTGCAGAGGATGGCACAACTGCAGCTGCAGCAGCAGCAGGCTTTGCAGGCCCAGCCACCACTGCAGCAGCCACAGCCGCCGCCGCCTTCTCAGGCCTTGCCCCAACAGCTGTCACAGATGCACCACCCCCAGCATCACCAGCCACCGCCCCAGGCCCAGCAGTCCCCAGTTGCTCAGAACCAACCACCCCAACTCCCACCACAGTCACAGAGCCAGCCTTTGGTGTCACAAGCACAAGCCCTCCCTGGACCGATGCTGTATGCTGCCCAACAGCAGCTGAAATTTGTGAGTACTCCAAGCCCATGGCATAGCAGCTGCCTGTCTGAAGGGGGTGTGTGTGGTCAGCAGTTTCTTAGGCCTTTGGATGTAGGTAGCATGTCCATTATGTACTGGCTTCAGGCAGCCTTTTCTATGCCAGTCTTCTTTTCCAGCTCCATAGCACAAGAAGGTGAGGGAGTGTATATCCTAGAGCTTTTTTCACATACATCAGGGATATCACATCTCCTAAACTACATGGCTAATTTCAGCACTGTCTGTGGCATATCTGGTATACACACTTGGATTAAGAGGTAATCTCACTGTGTGGGAGGATATGCTGCATCCATCAGTGATTCTGTGGGCTTGGTTTTCGGACCCTGAGAGCTTCATGCACACTACACATGTGGTCTACCATGAGCTCCGGCCCCAGTCCTTTTAGCATTCTCATTACCATATTTCATAGACAAATAGTTGTATAAAATTCAATTATTTCCTGCCTCATTATACATCTTGATATAAGTCTCACAATATTTACAGAGAACAGAATATTGCCACCAAAACTAGTTCCCATGAAAAGAAACAATTGGACCATTTTCTCTGCCCCCTTGGTTTTTGTGGCCTTTTCTACCTGTGATTCATTAAGTGACATGGGGACAGGGCTCTCACCTGAGCTGAATCAGGGTAAAGAAAAGTCGGTGGGGAGAGTTGTGAGTTGCAGGTACGGTCACTCACCTGTTACCCAGAACCAACCTACTGAGACCAGAACCTTCGTGGACTCCTTATCAGGGTTCCCACTAGGACCATGCCTGGTACCTTGGAGATAGATAAGGAGACATTCCCCCTGTGGATCTGCCCAGGACCTGCCCTGTTCCTGTAGTGGTGTTTGTACGTGGTAGCCCCATAATTATGTGTGTTTTGTCCGTCTTCCATCCCTAAGGTCATCTTTCTAGCTAAGCATCTGCCAACTGGCTAGCCTGCTTTCCTTCATGGAGTTTGGGCTCTCAGGGACACGGACCGAGCAGGCAGGCTGTGTGCTCAGCTTTGGAAGTTGTTGCTCAGCTTGTGGTTGTGGTTGGTGTGCATGGGAGGGCTGGCTGGTTTCTTGCCAGAACTGAGGGAGGTGGGACTCGGCTTTGCCAACTCATAGGTAGGCTAGTGCGGGATATTTCTTATGACCCTGTGTGATCAGGCACAGATAGTAAGTGACATCACAGCTCATTACAGTCCCATGCCGAGAGGAGACATCTTATTTTTTTAAAAAAGTTTTTCAATTGGGGGAAAGGGTTTCCTGTGTGCCACAATTTGAGTGTAGCGGTCAGAGGACAACTTTTCAGGAGTCTGTTCTCTCCTACCACATGGGTCGTAGGGCTTAAGCTTAGACCCTCAGGCTTGGCAGCAGGCACCTGTCCCACTTAGCCATCTCGCCAGCTCTGAAAGTTCCATTCTTAAAGCTCCCACACACGTAGTGGGTGCTCTGCTTTCCATGCAGGTGGTTTGGTTCCAAGTTGCTTTTTCCTTCCTCCTTCAAGGTTCGTGCTCCGATGGTGGTCCAGCAGCCGCAGGTGCAGCCCCAGGTGCAGCAGGTGCAGCCCCAGGTGCAGTCCCAGGTGCAGCCGCAGGCGGCAGTGCAGAGCGCACAGGCTGCCCAGATGGTAGCTCCCGGCGTCCAGGTGAGGGCCTTGGGAGCCCAGGGTCTGTTTAGTCGCTGGCAGGCGCATGCTGGCCTATGCATAAGCTCTGTGATGAGAGTTCTGGTCAGATTAGAGGCTAAGTTGGTAAAGTGTAGGAATCTTCTATCACTTGGACACCCACACACCCCGAGGCCCTCAGGGTGGCTCTCTGCTTGGTCATTGCTAGAATCTACTTGTTGTCTAGTGTGTTGGTTCTGTTTTTCCTTGGATATGCTTATCTTTCCTACTGTATAGCACTTGGAAGAGATGCTTTAGAGAGGAAAGCTTCCACTGGAGCCTCTGAGCACAGCTGGCTGGGATGGAGGGCAGCACTTTAGAATGTGACAGGAACAGTGGGCATCTTGTTATGCACTGGCACATGCCACAGCAGGGGCAAGGAGAGGGGATCCTGTGCTTGCTACCTTCAGGGGATTGGGTGCTGTGTGAGGAAAGCGTTCACAACATCCCTACACTGACAGTTCATACTCACCCTCCACATCAGAAGTCAGTGGAATGACAGCATGCAGGAGGCATGGGCTAGCTTTTCTTTTCTGTCTGAGGAATTGGACATCTAGGGTCCCTGTGATTTCTCTCAGTGATCTACTTCATCTTTGTGCTGGCCACAATTCTTCCTGTCAAATGGGCACACTGAATCCTAACTTGGAGCTTAGCAAGGCTCTTGCTAGATCCTATCCACAGAAAATGCTAAGACTACACTGTGTACCCTCAGAAGTCCTGCACTGGCTGGTTCATGAGCCAGAAAAGCTCAGTGTCCAGACGCATGACAGCATGGGTCAGGCGCTTCAGGATGTGTCAGACAACCCTTAGTGATCCCCCAAAGTGCTACATATGGGGTGACACCTGAGGAAATGTGTTCAGTTAGCCTCTCTTGTCACCACACTAGGTGACCTGGGTCCAGGGCTCTTGTGCTACCCACATGCTCAGATGTGACCTTGTGTGGAAGCATACTGTGAATTTTACTGTGTGTGGCTTGGGGAAGCTAAGCACCCTGTGGGGTTCAGCCCATTTCCTGTCACAACTCTGTTCTCAGGCTTCTGGTGGCTCCTTCCTTTATTGTACTGTGCAGAGGAGGCATGGCTTAGAGTCGGCATAGCAGTGACCTGCGCTGGCTGCCCTGCTGCTGGGAGCCATTCTCTTACTGCTTTATGACCCTCCCTCCACTGACCTTGGACTAGAAGCTATGGAGCTCTGCATCGCTCACTCAGCCCAGTAAGAAGAAAGGAGCTTTCCCCCTTTCACCCATCTCAGCATTGGACAGCAAGTACCCACGGAAGGACAACAGAGGTCTTGTTCTGATTGCTTGCTGGCTTCTTGGTGGAGGGAGTGTGTATCCCATTGCTACCTCTGATGGTGTCTCATCAGCCACCAGAAGCAGGTGTAGCCATGTGTGCTGAGTGTCCTACAGCAAGCATGTGTGCCGAGTGCAGGCTTCGTTCAGTCCCTGCCCTGCCCTGCGAGGGTGGGAGTATGGCCAGCTGCCAGCATCACCTGGAGCACACAGCTTGGGTGTCAGGGTGCCTTTTACCCTAGTGGGAAATCAGTGGCAATGCAACTTAAGGTAAATGTAGGTCCTTCCTGACCAGGTGGGAACCATGAGAAATTGTTTTACCTGGTACTTAAGAGAGTGGGTAGTGCTTTGGTTTATTTCCTCATGGAGTTGATTTTTTTGAGGATTATTCCATCAATGTTATAAGAAGTCATCGCCTGCCTTCAATGCCTTCTGAGCATCTTCCTTCCTTTCTTCCTTCCTTCCTTCCTTCCTTCCTTCCCTCCCTCCCTCCCTCCCTCCCTCCCTTCCTTCCTTCCTTCCTTCTCCCTGTTTTTCAAAACAAGGTTTCTCTATGTAGCCTTGGCCGTCCTGGACTCACTCTGTAGACCAGGCTGACCTCCAGCTCACAGAGATCTACCTGCCTTTGCCTCCCAAGTGCTGGGATTAAAGGTGTGCACCACCATGCTTGGCTTATATGTTTCTAAAGCACTGTGCTTCTCAGTCCAAACATGATGTCTCCAGGTGTCAGTTCTGCCACTGCTGATATTTTCTTTTTCTTTTCTTTTTTTGAGATGAATATAATTACGTTACTCCCTTCTCTTTCTTCCCCACAGGTTCTCCCATTTACCCTTTCCCACACTCCTTCAAATTCATGACCTTTTTTTTCCACTAATTTTTACTGCAAGCATATATATATATATATATATATGTTTATATGTGTATAAATTTCTAAATATCACCTATTCAGTCTGTATAGTACTTGTGTGTGTGTATTAGAGGCTGATGGTCATCACTGAACTTCCAGTTGGTGTTCTCTTTCCCGGGGCAGACTACCTCTCCTGCTTCTAGCTTTCCTCAGCTGCCTATATGTAGGGTTGAGGCCTCATAGGCTTTTCCCTGACCACTTTGGCATGTCCATTGGTATCATTTTGTCAGCTTACGTACGTTTAGGTAGTCATGTTGGTGAGTTGTTGATGCAAATTTAAAAGTGGCAGTTTTTTCTCTAACTCAGCTAGCTCCCAAATAATTGAGACAGACTATTTGATTTATTCAACAAGCTTCAAGGCACAACAGTTGAGGAGATATTAATGCATTCTAAGCCAATCCTCTAAAATAATCTGGCTATTTCTCAGCCAAAGTCCCTGAGATACTTGCATTTAGTATTGATCTGGCTGGCTCCTGGACCTTCACCTCATGCCCAAATCCTTCCTTCTCCCCTCTCTCCCCTCCCCTCACTGGAAATGGAATTCACTTCCCATTCTCTCCTCTGCTCAGCTGATTGGCTGATCAGCTTTTATTGACAAATCAGAAAATAAATGGGGAGCAATGTTTATACAGACTTGAGACAGAAGAATCTTAGAATAAGCGTCACAATGCCTTGTCCAGATTGCAACCTGATATGGGGGCAGAGAAATCAACATTTGAATAACACAAGGATAATCTTTACACAGTGCACAGTAACTTTATGTCAACAGTGAGTCTTTATGGGTGTAGCTTCTGATGTTACCAGGAGACACAGTCTCATAGCAAACTCCTTGACCTTCTGGCTCTTTCAGTCTTTTGTGCCCCTTCTGCAATGTTCCCTTAACCTTTAGGTAAAGGAGAGTTCTGTAGGTGTATCCCTTGGGACTGGGTTTCAGAGCTCTGCATATTGTTTTCTGTAAAGATTTCTGTCTGTTGCAAGGAGAAATTTTCTTGATGAAGGCTGAGGACTACAGTTCACTAGCACTGAGTGGGGTATGTTTCCAGTACCAGGCATGATTTCCCTCTTGTTAGGTGGGTCTTACGTCCTATTAGAAAACTGTTGGTTACTGTCAGGGTGTGTGTGCCACTGCTGCACTCTTAGTGTTGCCCTGCCATGCCAGTCATTGGCATGGTTCATAGGCATCATAGCTGGGTAAGGCTGGGATCGTCTCTCTCTTTTGGAAGGTGGTGCATGGTGCCATCTGGTACCACGAAAACCAGTCCTCAGAGAGTGGGCATTTAGGTCAGCTCCAACTCAGAGACCTGTAGGATCTGTTTCTGAACTGCATGATGTCTTCAGCAATAGGGGCTTATTTTCCATCTCTGGTGGGGTGGGGGTAACCAAAGGTAGTAACAATAGGCTCTATGTTTTGGGAATCTCTTGGACAGCACTGGCTAACAACTCAAAAGAGGGCGTCTCATGTCTGCTTTTGGGGTTTTGTTATGTGGTCTTTGGGTCTTAGTGGGAGCACTGCCAGGTCAGATGAGAAAAGTTCATTAAAACTATATGCTATTTTATGTATGTATATCTATACATGGAATTATGATTTTTGTTTGTTTTTTTCGAGACAGGGATTCTCTGTGTAACAGCCTGGCTGTCCTGGACTCACTTTGTAGACCAGGCTGGCCTCGAACTCACAGAGATCCGCCTGCCTCTGCTTCCCGAGTGCTGGGATTAAAGGCGTGCACCACCACTGCCGGCTTGGAATTATGATTCTTTGTGGCTTTTCAGACATCCTTATTGTTATTTTACGTACCTACCTCCTTCTGTATTTATCTCCCTTCTCCTTGCCAAAACCCCCCTCCTTTTCCCATTTCTTCTGTCAGAGCACTTATACCCTGCTCTTCCCCTTTACCCTCCTCCCACCTTCTTCTGTGTTTACCTATAGTGCCACAGTTTTGTGGGGCTGCTTGACTGGTCTCATTGCATTGTTCTGGCAGTATTGGGGAGAAGAGTATGGTTGGGCTGCTTGGGCATGATAGGCCCTCTTGAAGAGAAGGGCTCTGGAATCAAGGCTTCTTTGAAATCCAGGTTGCCTGAGTGGTCAGGAAAAGGGCTGTAGTACTTTGATCTATGAATCTTAACAAAGCTGTGATAACTGCAGAAAGTAAAGAGTAGAGAGAGGTGTAAGAGAAGCACCCAGGCTGGGAGTGGTGGCACATGTCTTTTTAATCCCAGCACTCGAGAGGCAGAGGCAGGTAGATCTCTGTGAGTTCAAGGCCAGCCTGGTCTACAAAGTGAGTCCAGAACAGCCAGGACTACACAAAGAAGCCCTGTCTCAAAAAAACCGGGGAGGTAGCCGGGCGGTGGTGGTGCACGCCTTTAATCCCAGCACTTGGGAGGCAGAGGCAGGCGGATCTTTGTGAGTTCGAGGCCAGCCTGGTCTACAAAGCGAGTCCAGGACAGCCAGAGATATTCAGAGAAACCCTGTCTCGAAAAACCAAAAAACAAAAAAAAAAAACAAAAAACCGGGGAGGGGGGGAAGCACCCAGAACAGGGAACAGTGTAGTATTGTTTCTGGTTTTCTCACATCACTGAAGTTGTATTGTCTAATTGTCTGTGCAGATTTATTTATTTTGACTTGGTCTCATGTAGTTCTAGCTGACCTCTAACTTCCTATGTTGCTGAGGCTGACCTTGAACATCTCATCCTCCTTCCTCCACCTCCTGAGTGGATTACAGGCATTCACTACCATACTCAGTGTATGCAGTATTGGTGAATCAAACCCAGGATTTTATGCATGCTCGGCAAGTACTGCCATCTGTATCCCTAGCCCCTGTGCAATTTCATATATGAGGTTTTCCACGTTAAATGTGTGTTAGTTGGCGTTCTGTTAAAATAACAAAAGACCTGAGACAATGGGTGTGTATAGGAAAGGTTTATTTTGGCTCACAAGTATGGAGGTTTCAGTCCCCACCTACTTGACTCCATTGCTTTTAGGCTCATCCTGGGACAGCTCTTCATGACAGGAAGCATGTAGCAGATCGCAGCTGCCACTCCAGGCAGCTGGGATGGAACAGAGAGGGAAGGGACCCATGTTCCAGTTTGGGGGATCATACCCTGTAGTAGCTACTTTTCCTCTTGCTATGATGAAAGACTCTGACAAAAGAACTCAGCTCACAGTTGAAGGTTCAGTCTATTATGGTGGGGAGTCAAGGCCACAGAAGCTTCAGGCAGCCAGTCTGTCAGGGAGCCATGTATGGTGGTGCACATTTTAATCCCAGCACTCTGGAAGCAGAGGCAGGCAGGTTTCTGAGTTCAAGGCCAGCCTGGTCTACCTCGCAAATTCCAGACCTACTAAACCAACGTAGTGAGACCTAGTTACAAAACAAAAAGCAGAGAACATTGAATGCCTGTGCTCAGATTACATTCTCTTGTTTATGTAGCTCAGGACTCCAGCCCAGGGAGTGGTGGTGCTCACCCCATAATCCCTCTCAGGGGTACTGGAAGCTTGTTCTTGGTGAGTCTAGAGACCCTCAAATTGACAACACTATCACTTTTATATACACTGAAATTTACACCACCTTCCAGTAGTACCAGCCTGAGGAATGAGCTTTAAAAATTTGTTTGTAGCCGGGCGGTGGTGGCTCACGCCTTTAATCCCAGCACTTGGGAGGCAGAGGCAGGCGGATCTTTGTGAGTTCGAGGCCAGCCTGGTCTACAAAGTGAGCCCAGGACAGCCAGAGAAACACAGAGAAACCCTGTCTCAAAAAACCAAAAAAAAAAAAATTTGTTTGTAGTGCTCGCTTCGGCAGCACATATAAATGTATGCTAAGCCATAAACTCTCATAATCGTGGCCTATTCATTTCTGTTGTTTTGTATTGTATTTATAGTTATAAGAAAAAGAACCATTTTTTGGACTGAAAGGGAGAGCTGTTGGGGGGAAAAAAGAAATACCTTAATCTAAAAAAAAAAAAGAAGAGGATGGGGGGGGTTGAGGGGGAGGAGGGTGGAAGGGTGGGACTGGAGGGGTGAGTAGGGAGGGGATTGTGATTGAGATGTAACTTGAAGAAATAAAAAAAATAAAAATCAAAAAAAAAATTTGTTTGTAGTGTTGAGGATGTTGAAACCTTGAGCATGGTAAGCAAGTGCTCTATCGCTGTGCCTCAGCCCACAGTCAAGTTTCTAAGGCCTGTGATGGAGATCAGAGAGCACTTCTGCAGCCAGGGACCCCTGGGCAGCCTTGTTGTCAGTGACTGCAATGCTTGCTGCTCTTCTCAAGTACCGCCTTGTTTTCAGATCTGAAAGTGAAGTGATTTTAAGAATGCGTGGCTAATTCAGGACTGTTCTTGTAGCTTCTTAGGAGTGAGTTACAGAGTGGCTTTGGGCCCTTGCACAGTGGTACCCAGTTATCTGATTATCAGAAGCTCAAAGACAGAGATTAGAAGTTCCTACCTTGTGCCCACATATTCTGCCAGTATGCAGAAACCATGAGTTTGAGCTTTGCACATATGAACATGCCACAAAACAGGACACCAGCCAACGCTGAGAGAGTTTCTGGGGTGGAGGCATCATGCTTCATTCCTGGAGTAAGCCCTCAGTAGCAGAGGTATTCTGGTAGAGCCTATACCAGTGCCAGGGTGACATGTATGGTGATTTGTGTGGTAATAGTGGCAGGATTCTTCACCTGGGGTAAGTGTTCTAGAAGGATCAGCCAGCACCATGCTGTTTGTTTTATGTGGCTCTCTTATCTCATTATACTCTTGTTGCTGAGAGAGATAAAATCACCTTCAGTGGAATTTACTGGGGTCCAATAGTATAAAACCAGAACAGAGTATGTCTTTATTTTCTTATGCATTGGTCTTTTAACTTTCTATTGTGGAAATATAAAACTAAACAGTAACTTATGTGTGACAAGGAACTGTCAACCAAGACAAACGTTGGTTGTGTGTGCACATGTAACATAGCCGACTTAGGAGTGTGTGCACATGTA
>CAJQZJ010032158.1:1742761-1780156 GCA_907164525.1 Lophiomys imhausi
ACATAGCCGACTTAGGAGTGTGTGCACATGTAACATAGCCGACTTAGCACATGTAACATAGCTGACTTAGGAGTGTGTGCACATTTAACATAGCTGACGGCTAGCTGCTCTGCTCTGCATTTACAGGTGGCAGTGTGCAGAAGTAGACATGGTCGTCTATGACAGTAATTTACACTTGGTAGCTGCTGTCTGATCCTGTGAGCATTTTCAGTGGTTTTCTCTGGGATTTCTGCCTGAAAAAATAAAAAAAGAGAGTTTTTTTGGAGGGGCGGGGTTTGGTCCGAAGTTCTTCATAAAGAAAACCAGTCACGACCTGGAGAGACTGCACTGCTTCAAAGCACTGGCTCTGCAAGGCCTGGTGACACATGGCTTTAATCCCAGCACTCAGGAGGCAGGAGAATCTCTGTGAGTTTGAGGCCAGCCTGGTCTACCTAGTCAGTTCCAGGACAGGGCTACACACAGGGAAACTCTGTCTCAGAAAAAGAAAAGAAAAAAGAAAGAAAGAAAAAGAAAAATAGCACTGACTGCTTGTAAGGACCTGGGTTCAGTTCCAGCACCTGTGTCGTGACTTACAGCCATATGTAACTCTGGTCCAGGCTGCATGTTCATGGTGCACAGACACACGTGCAGGCAAAACACTCAGACACAGGAAGGAAAAAATGAATCTTTAAAAATAAACAGAGCTGGAGAGCTGGCTCGGAGGTTAGGAGCACCTGTTGCTCCTCCAGAGCTCAGTTCCGAGCACCCACAGGTGGCTCACAACTGTCTGTAACTCCAGTGCTCTTTTCTGACCTCTGTAGGTACCAGGCATGTATATGATGCATATACATTCATGTAGGCAAAACTCATAAAATAAAACGCATTTTTAAAAAATTTTTAAAAATAAATTTAAAAAGCAGAAAAGCAGTCAGAGGGCTATAATGTTTCCTTTCTTTTTTTTTTTTGGTTTTTCGAGACAGGGTTTCTCTGTGTAGCCCTGGCTTTCCTGAACTCAATTTGTAGACCAGGCTGGCCTCGAACTCACAAAGATCCGCCTGCCTCTGCCTCCCAAGTGCTGGGATTAAAGGCGTGCGCCACCACTGCCCGGCATGTTTCCTTTCTTAATGGCTTTTCTTGTTCCTAGAGACAAGTTGGCACCTCTCACAACACGTGGTTTTCTTGTAGATGTCCTGTCATTTGCAGGGTGGCTACAGATGGCACTGCAGCCACTGGTTGTGAGTAGTCCTCCCTGAGTGACTACAGTTCTATCAAGAACCCTGGAGTAAACAGTCTTTATCTCCCTCAGTGTCGGCAGAGGGCCCTCTGCATCAGCCCTCTTCATGTCTGCCAGTGCCTGTTGAGGGATAGGCTGTTTGGGACAGCCTGGTTTGACAGACACCATCAGGACTGACAGGTTTGTTTGGCTGCCTGCAGGATGGTGAGAGTTGCACCTTTCTTGGCTCTTAGAATATTCTCATGGCATCTATACAGGGTTTGCTGCATGCACCTCCTGTGTGTAAGCACAGTCCCTTTGTGTGATTCCACAGGGGTCCTCATGGGCCTGTATGCTGTTAGGAAGTCTTGTCTCTAGCACACCTTGCTACACAGATTGAGTCATCTGTGGTACATCGTGCTCTGGTAGCGTAATTCATAGCTTCCTGGTCTCAGCAACTTGTTTTTTGAGCTGAGATCTCACCATGTTGCCTTGTTTTTTTTGTTTTTGTTTTTGGTGACTAGGTCCTACTTTCTGTACCAGGCCATGTTGTTTTCTAGTTTGTAACATTTTGAGTGCAGGTAGGTCTTGCTTTCCAGAAGTCATGTTGGGTTCCATTCCCCATCTCAGAACACAGAGTAAGGGTAAACAGCCCCAAAGCCATGACAATGATAGCCTGCCCGTGGTTGTCTGTATGAATCAAGAAACAAAAGTTTACCAAGGGAAAGGTCTCTGTTAGTCTTGAAGCTCCTGACTCTGCAGGAGTGTTTATGTCTCTGTGGAGAGCCTTTCCTCATATCGAGAAAGTTCCTTGGGGAAAACCCCAGGCTCTCAGGATTCTTCTGTACTTCCTGAACCAGCACCCCAGGAGGCCAGATAGGTGTGTGCTGGGGTTCCAGGTGCACAGGTTTGTCCCAAGAACCTGGTCCCCTAAAACTGCTACCTGAGCAGTTTGGCTCTGATGTTCCATAGGCCACAGGGTCTGTTCTGTCTGCAGTTCAGAGATGTGTCCAGGATAATCACCACAGGATGCTGGCTAGTAGAATAGAAGGGTCTGGCTTACTGTCTTGATATCTCCAGACTTGTGCCTTGTCCCTGAGCCTGGAGATGGAGACTGCTTGAGCATGTCCTCGAGCACCCCACACATTGGGGTCATTTGAAGGGGCCTCATTCCTATGGCCCACTCCATGAGGCTGCATACACCCTCACCTGCCATGCACTGCAGTTCTGGTTGCAATTACCTTGTCTGTTGTCCCTCTGTCCTCAAAGATGATTGCTGAAGTCTTGGCCCAAGGCGGGATGCACGTAAGAGCCCGGTTCCCGCCCACCTCTACCATGTCTGCTGACCCATCAAGCTCCATCTCTTTGGGCGGACAGCCCACGGCACAGGTATTTACAGATCGGGCTTTTGTACAGAGCTTCGCCCAAAAGCTTGGGGTTTCTCTGAGCACCTCCATGAAGCATACCTTTCACTGTCAGTGACTGTCTGTCTTCATGGTGACTTTCAAAGCAATAAAACAAATGTCAATTTTGTTTGAGGCCAAGCCCTCCTGGTCGGTCTGTCTTTCTTTTTTTTGTTTTTGTTTTGTTTTGATTTCAAGACAGAGTTTCTCTGTGTAGCTCTGGCTGTCCTAGAACTTACTGTGTAGACCGGGCTGACTTCAAACTCAGAGATCTGCCTGCCTCTGCCTTTGTCTTCTGAGTGCTGGGATTAAAGGCATATGCTACCATGCCCAGCTCTTGCTGATGTTTCTTGAGGGACTTTTTCTCTACTTTAAAATGGTCGTACTACTTTTGTTTTTATGGTAAAATAAAACAGAAGACATGGGCTGCTGGGTGAATAGGCAGAGCACTTGCCTAGCATACATGGGGCCCTGGGTTTGATCACCAATAGACACAGATATAATTGAGAGTGGCAGTCATTCTAGAACTCTTTACGTGAGTTTCAAGCCAACCTAGACTACATGAGGTGCCATCTCAAAAGAAAATAAGCAGTGGCTTTCTAGGCCTCTGTGTCTAACGCTGTAGCACTGTGGGCAGCGTCCATCTTCTCAGGAGTGCCAGTTACATTGGAAGTGTTCACTGCTGTTGAGTTGTGCCGCCCAGGTCAGTTCCCTGGGGAAGAGTGCACCACAAAGAAACTGAGTGGCTGCACTGTGCACTTCATGATCTCCTGGGAATAGCTTCACATCACCACCCCACACTGTGTGTTGAGCACTCACTTGCTAGGCGTTGTCTGGAGACTGCAAGAGACACGGTAATGTTCTTCAGCACAGGGCTCTCCATTCTGCAGCTTTGTTGTAAAAAACCTGATAGCTAAAAGACCTTTAAAATTCTTTTCCTGCCGGGCGGTGGTGGCGCACACCTTTAATCCCAGCACTTGGGAGGCAGAGGCAGGCAGATCTCTGTGAGTTCAAGGCCAGCCTGGTCTACAAAGCAAGTCAAGGACAGCCAGAGATACACAGAGAAACCCTGTCTCGAAAAACCAAAAAAAAGTCCTTTTCCTACATAGGAAGATGTATCTATGATTTTCAGTTCGAGCCCTGCCCTTACCTGAGGACTCACAATGCAGAAGCTTGTATAGCTTTCTTCAAAGGAGGGTCCTCTAGCTCAGTATGCACTGGGTTTACAGAGTCAGGCGGAATTGTGGGGATAAGGACTTAATAACAAGAACATTGTTTTTTTGTGGAGACTAAAGGTCCCCACCATTATGAGGGTGTGATGTATGCCAAATCTAGGTTCTTAGTTCTCAATGGGGCAGGTCATAGTTCAAGCACTTAGTTCCTTTTACAAATAGAAAGGAGCTGGAAGGTAGCATGCTGAGGATCAGAACTCAAACCCTGCCAGTAAGAGTCCCCTAGAAATCCTCCGCCTGCTTTTGGTCTTGCCCTGACAACCTTGCTCTCTCTACCCCTCCGCCTGCTTTTGGTCCTGCCCTGACAACCTTGCTCTCTCCCCTCACTGACAGAGCCTGTCTGTGCATCTCTTGGACTAGGCTCTGGCCTGGACCTCTTCTTGCCTCCCTAGCCTGCTGTGGAATGCAGCTCCTGTGTGCTCAGCTGAGTAGGTCTCATGATCTATAGTACTTCCTAACCCCAGAAGCAAGGAAGCTGGTTGGAGGAGGAAGGAGACAGGGAAAAGATAAAGACTAAAGAAAAAGGCACATGGAGAATTTTGGGTCAGCGTCAGAGAATGCTGTGGTTTGATTGACAGTCTTCCCTGGTAGATGCAGATTGGTCCACCTACTCCTGTTAAGTGCTGGCAGGGAGGGCGTGTCCCTGAAGCTGTGGCTGCTGTGTTGAAGGCAGGACAGCAGCTTTAGGGACCTGGAGCAGTGCTCTGTGGCCAGGTGACTGTGCAGGGAGCTGAGACAGGCTTGTGCTTTGCTTTGCTTTCATTTTTTAAATTTTTTATTTTATTTTTTCCCCACAAGACAGGATTTCTCTGTGCATCAGCCCTTGCTGTCCTGGAACTCACCTTGTAGGCCAGGCTGACCTTGAACTCACAGAGATCCCTCTGCCTCCCGAGTGCTGGGATTAAAGGTGTGCACCACCACGCCCAGTGACTTTTTTTTTAAGCACATTCATTTTTGCTTCCCTACTTAGAGGATAAAGGCCCTGAGAATACTTAAGGGAGAGATGTCAGTAGAGAAAACCCTGCAGGCCTCCCCTTTGGCCATGCAGTCCAGCTGTCTGATAACCCTTCCTATGAAGAACTCTCCACTATCACAAGGGCCAGGACAGCAGCATCTGTCTTGCCTGTCTGTGGCACATGGTGAGTGGAAGCAGACAACACCATGACAAGATTGCTCCTTGGTTCTCTGGAGTGGGACCCCATGGTTCATGCTCAGTTCTAGGTCAGGAGCGAAGGAAGTTTTAAGTGCTATGCAGGTGTAGATGGTTCAGAGAGGAACAGAATCCGTGGTGCCAGTCTGTCTGACATTCTCTGTTGCCTTTGGATTAGCCTTCCTTCCCCAGCTGTGCCCTCACTGAACTCCTTTCCGTCCCAGCCATGCTGGGTGGCTCCCACACAGTCTACCTGGCAGACGGTCACCATTGCAGAAGCACTGATGTTTGCAGAGCCTGGGCTGTCCCTCTGAACCTCTAACTCTGGGACCTTGACAAGTTACCTACCTCACTGTGATAGCTGGTGCTCCTGCCTGTAACATTCAAGTAACATGAGGTGTGCACGGGTCCATCAGAAACTCTTCCCCTCAGGTGAACCACCCTGGCTTTTGATGGCAGCTGTGACGTGCCATGCCTGGGCCACAGGGCCTGAGAGAGCACAGCCAGGGTTGCCCTCCCTATAAGAGGCTCCTTGCCCGATGGCAGAAGCCTCAGGAGCCAGCAACCTCCCTGGGTTCTTCCCTGCACCCTTACTCCTTGCTAGGTCACTCCTGTCTAGGCTGCTTCTTTGTACCAGGGTTATCTGTGGGGACGAGGACTTGAGCAACCTGGCACTGACTCCTAGAAGGTTTGTCTAGGGCCTGGAATTTCCTGATCATGGAGGTGAATGGTTTGTTTGGTTGGTTGGTTTGTTTTCCTTCCTGTCAGCAATCTTTCTCCTGCCCCCCATCCTTTGGGGCAGCTCAAGAATGCAGGTGGACCCACGTACTGGGTCTCCTTCTGGGCATCCTGGCCCCAGTGAAGTGCTGCTGAGCTTTGCTGGGGCACATGCTGTGTAGATAGGTCTAGATGAGCCTTGTGTGTAAATAGATTGGGTGTAGTCTGGACTCTGGAGGCCTTGAAGACGTTTCTAGACTGTGTGTGGGGAGGAGAATCATGACACTGGAGTCCAGACTTCCTAATAAGGGAGAGACCCGCTTGTCCCCAAGAGCATTGACTCTTTGGCTGGGTTCTGGGGTTTTCTGTATATTGTTGGCTTTTCTATCCCCCATGTTCCTTCATGTCTTAGACCAATTCATCATGTCTTGGGACAGCTGCTTGACCTCTACTGTGTCCTCAACAAGGGCAGAAAGTGTCAAAGCATGTCTCCTGATTCCTTCCTACTATGTGGTGCGTTGGGCTCTGCGGCCTTCTTGGTGCCTAACGTAGTGGACCTGAGCTTTAAGTTATAGCCAAGGACAGCAGCTGCAGCCAATAGCAAGTGCAGGTAGGCAGTTGGGACAGAGAAAGAGAAGGAGTTCTAAGGTCTCTTGGGAACATGTAAGGAGCAAGAACTCACTATAAGGAAGTCCTGGCCAACAGTGTCAGTTTGTCTGTCTGTCGTCTGCATGAAACTGTTTGGTTCTGGGACTTCGATAGGACAGGACATGGTTTGATCCCAAGCAGCTTTTCTGGTCTGTGCAACAAGTGTCTATCCTGGTGTCCATGGACTCATAATGCATCCCAGCAGCACCGGTGTGCTGATACAGACAGGAAAGCCCTGCACATTATCCACCCACCCCCATTCGCACGTCAGGGCAGTTCTGCTCAGAGGGAAGACGGGCATAACTGCCCCACAGCCCAAGACCTGAGCTTGCCCTCCTGCTCTGCACTGCCAAGGGCTTTCTTGGTCGCAGAGTTGTGGCATTGTCTGGTCCACCTTTTTTTTTAAGTTTTTATTTTAATTATGTGTATATATGTTTGTGTCTATGTGGTGGTTTGTGCACGTGAGAACAGTGCCCACAGAAACTGTATCAGGTGGGTTCTGGAAACTAAACGAGTCTGTGAGCTTAGTCAGTGGCTCTGAATGGCCAAGCAGGCTGCTATGGCAGGCCCCATGTCTTCCTTGGCCTGGCAGTGTGGGGTGGGCAGGTAAGGAGTATCATTTTCCTTATTGGATGTGTGTGGGTGGGCAGGTAAGGAGTGTCATTTTCCTTATTGTGGGTGTGTCTATTCCCAATTTGAGAGGCTAAGACCCTACTCAGGAACTGTGTGGGAAGCTGTGGAGGTCTGGCTCCACGGGCGTCAATGCCTGGTGCACTGGGTAAGGCACCTAATTGACTGGTCTGCAGACCTGGCTGGCCTGCGAGCCATGAAAGGCAGGCTGTGGAGGTCGGTCAGTGCACACTGACTGGGGTATAAGAGGTGCTACTGCGGATACTTGGGGACCTTTGGAGTTGGTGGCCTCTAGGGTTTTCCAGGATAGCCAGAGGCTAACAGGCAGCTGTCTTCTCCATCTAGAACTGCAGTCTCACCCTTCTTTGAAGAAGGGTGAGAACAGGGTACATGTACCTATTCCCTTTGCCTGGTTCTGTGGTTTCGATCCTTGGAGTTCTTACATAAAATCAGTGATGCTGGTGCCAGCAGTAGTGTAGTCAGCCCTGTTTCTGTTGTCTGAATGTGCACTGACAGCAGAGGGCACCACTGGGTCTGTGGACAGATCCCAGCCTGTGAAGCTGTAGGTGCTCTGAGCCCAGGGGTAAAGTCATTCGCTCCTTCAAGTAAGCTCTGCAGACTAGCGGGGTGGGGGGACACTGAAGCCAGTGTAGTGCCACTCATGGATGTGCATGTGGCTCCTTGGCCACCTCACCCCAATTAAGATGCAGTGTACATGTCATGGCCACTTTGTCCAAGGCCTTGTTTTTGGAGCAGTCCTCTTGGGGCTGGTGGCACACTGGGAGACTGTCTCCGAGACTAGCAGAGGGGGGTCTTTACTGACCCGTAGACAAGAGTTTCCTAGGTTAGGCAAAATACGATAGAGCTTAAGGCCTTTCTAGGCTCCCCTCCTTATACTACAATGCTTGAAGACCAGGCCATTACCATGGCTGAAACCTGAAATCCTCATGGGTGCCCATCAGGGAGCCAGGCTGCCCTCCTGGCCTTCCTTCCAGCCTCTGGGTACCATGTACTGTGTGCACCCAGAGGTGAGGCTTGTGCCTGGGTGTGCAGCATTTTGAAGACAAAAGGGTAGATAAGATAGGAGGCCAGACCAGTGGGTACTTTGGGCAGGGTGTGTGTGTAGCATGGAGCTGGCTAAGTCTCTCCACTTCCAGGTCAGCCAAAGCAGCCTCACCATGCTTTCCTCACCATCACCGGGCCAGCAGGTGCAGACCCCACAGTCGATGCCCCCTCCCCCACAGCCATCCCCACAGCCTGGCTCACAGCCCAACTCCAATGTCAGGTAGGCTGTTGAGGGTGCACTTTCCCCACCTCTCTTCATCCCACTTGGCCTCAAGGTGTTCTGGTCCCACACCTGCTTTTACTCTCTTGGCTGCAGCTCCGGCCCTGCCCCGTCCCCCAGCAGCTTCCTGCCTAGCCCCTCACCACAGCCTTCTCAGAGCCCAGTGACAGCACGCACCCCACAGAACTTCAGCGTCCCCTCCCCCGGGCCTTTAAACACCCCTGGTAAGTTGGGCTTGGGCTAGGTGGGCAGCTCTACAAGGTGCCTGGTCCCTCCCCCTCCAAGGTCTCTCTCATGGAGCCCTCAGACTGCTGGTGACACCTGCCCCACAGGATGTAGACATCCATCTTACCCACCCTGTCCCTACAGTGAACCCCAGCTCTGTCATGAGCCCAGCTGGCTCCAGCCAGGCTGAGGAGCAGCAGTACCTGGACAAGCTGAAGCAACTGTCCAAGTACATCGAGCCCCTGAGACGCATGATCAACAAGATCGACAAGAATGAAGGTAGGCTGGCCCAGACCAGGATGGGGCCAGGACACCCAGGTCCTCTTTCTTAGTGTCCCCTTTCTTTCCCAGACAGAAAAAAGGACTTAAGTAAGATGAAGAGCCTGCTGGACATTCTCACTGACCCCTCTAAGCGGTGAGCACTGGCCCAGGGCTTTGGGCAGGACTGTGCTATACCACAGCTCACAGAGGGTCCCCAGAACTTGGTGACAATGTGGGTCTCACAAAGGGTCCAGCAGTTCTGTGGGCCATGCTTGAGGCCCAGGTGACTTTACAAGTAGGTGTGCATGGAAATTTGAGCCGTACCTGCACCTTCCCAGCACCTACCTTTCAACCCTGCTCAAGGCGTCATAGTCCTTACACTTGCACCTATGCTGTCATAACCTGGTTCATGGTGCCACTATGTTAGGTCCTGGTAGTGGCCTCACCTTCAGCTAGACGTGACAGCTGAGTCTGCCTTTGGGCTCTTCCTGAGTCACCAGTGACCTTGGCAGACAGCTGTGTCTCATTCAACCCGTGGGCTGTAGTTGTGAAGATGAAGCCAGTGGGTGACACTGGGCTTCCACCTCCTTCTGTCCACCAGCCGTAGGGTGCTGCTAACACCAGTTCTTGGGACTCTGTACATGGATGTGTCTCCACACCTACCAAGTGTCACAGCTCAGCTCACCTTAGGCTCTGCTGTCCTTCAGGAAGCACAGAACTTAGGTTCTCCCGGTTGTCTAGGAGTCACTGCTGAGTGGAGCCTGGTGGAGCTCCTTAGTCCTCAGGCCCTCTTAGGTTAAACCCTTAGAGCTACAGGGCCAAGGTGGGGCAAGAGCCGGCCCTGGTGGGTCTGTTCTCAAAGAAGCTAATGGGCTAGCTGGGACTCCTGTTTCCAATGACTCAGCTACCAAGATGGTGGTCGGGACAAGAGTTACTTGCTCTAGCCCTCCAGCAGTGTCAACTCATGTGCCCTCCCCTTAGGTGTCCCCTGAAGACCCTGCAAAAGTGTGAGATTGCCCTGGAGAAACTCAAGAATGACATGGCGGTGGTGAGTGAGGCCTAAGGAGCCACGGTGCTGGAAGGAGGCTTTCTGGTCAAGAGTTAGCACTGCTAAAGAGAGGGTTCTAGCCAGGGGAGTGAGGGGGAGAAGTCACTCTGCCCTCCCACTCCACATCTGCAGTTTTGTTCAGGCCCTGGCATGGGGAGAAGGGGACACTGGGGTGGGAGCGAGGCTGCAAGGCTGGAGGCATATGCTGAGCCAGCCGCCACTGTTTGCACTCTGTCAGCATGAGAGTGGTGGGCAGAGCCTCAGGAACGCGAGTGCTGCGGGGACCTGGGGTTTGGAAGACTACTGGAGCGGACGAGGCCTCCCTCCGACCCTTTCCATCTTGTCTCTAGCCCACACCTCCACCACCCCCAGTTCTTCCGACCAAACAGCAGGACCTGTGCCAGCCGCTCCTAGATGCAGTCCTGGCCAACATCCGCTCACCTGTCTTCAACCATTCCCTGTACCGCACATTTGTGCCAGCCATGACGGCCATCCACGGCCCACCTATCGTGTATGTGCGCTCAGGCTGTGCTTAGTGATTGAACAGCAGCCCAGAGGCTCTGTGACATCTGTGTAGTCACTTCAGTCCCCTCCTCCAGGTCCCCGGTGGTGTGTTCCCGGAAGCGCAGGTTTGGGGAGGATGAGCGGCAGAGCGTCCCCCATGTGCTGCAAGGTGAAGTGGCGAGGCTGGACCCCAAGTTCCTGGTGAACCTCGACCCTTCTCAGTGCAGCAACAACGGCACTGTGCATCTGATCTGCAAGCTGGGTGAGAGTCCAGGGCTGGGTGAGGCTGTTTGCTGTCTGTGATGGAGGCCGGTCACCAGGGCTCTGGAGCTCAGCCTGTCCTATGTTCATATGGCCTTCTCACTGCTGCCCTTGCTTCACTTTTTCATTCCTCAGGGTATCCCTTCCCCAGCTCCCCAGATTCTGCATTCCCAGGGCATGCACATTTATTTATCTTTCTCCACAAAAGTAGCTGTGGTCCTGCGGCAGGATCCTATTTGCACAAGGTGTTTTCTGGCTTTGGAAGTCTGAGAACCTAAGAGGCCTCTAGGTCTGCAGCAGGCTTTCCTGGAACCCTGAAGAGTGTAGAGAGCCCTTTCAGGAGCAGGGATGAGGTGGAGAGGGTTGTGTTGGTGCTTGCCAGCCTGTCAGCCAGGTTACATGTAGAGTTTTTGTGTTACAGATGACAAGGATCTCCCTAGTGTCCCACCACTGGAGCTCAGTGTGCCTGCTGACTACCCCGCCCAGAGCCCAATGTGGATCGACCATCAGTGGCAGTATGGTAGGTGAACCTAGGAGAACCATCCAGAGACCCAAGGCAGGCAGGGGTCATCTCTGGCCATCCAGTGCCCCTCTACAGTAGAGAGATGTCGATACCTCCCATCTCTTCCCCAATGGGAAGAATAGGCTGGACAGCAGTTGCCTGGAGACGGAGGACTACTGTTCCCCTTGCCCACAGTTCCAGGGTGCCTGTCAGGTGGGGGAGGGCAGTCGAGTTCATGTAGCTCTGCCTGTGTGATATAGCTCCAGAAAGAGCCCCTTGGGTGGGAACAGTGCAGGGGCTCTGCTGGTACACGGCAGGAACCATCTAGGGCTTTAGACCCATACAAATTCCAGTTCTCACCTGAGAGTGTGACTGGAAGACCCACCACAGTGGAGCGCAGGACACTTAGGTAGTGGTGCCTTCCCAGAAGTGCTCCAAGAGCCGGCTCCCATGGCTGCTACCTTGCCAGGCTCCACACTCACGACTGCTGCTGTGTTGCAGATGCCAACCCGTTTCTGCAGTCGGTGCACCGGTGCATGACCTCCAGGCTGCTGCAGCTCCCTGACAAGCACTCAGTCACAGCCCTGCTCAACACCTGGGCCCAGAGCATCCAGCAGGCCTGCCTCTCAGCTGCCTAGCACACTTGAACTTCAGGACTGCCAGCTGAAGATCTCACACCGCCTACCAGACCTTACTAGGTGTTGGCTTCTTAGAGGGCCTCGGTTAGCTTAGCTTTCCTGCTTTTACCTTCTGTTTTGGGGACCTGCCAGCTGTTTCCCCATGCTTGTGCAGTATTGACCAGGTAGCTGTGGAGCTGGCGGCATGAGAGCCTGGGATGTTCCCTAGAAGGTTTTTCTTTTCTTTTCTTTCAGAAGTTAGGCCCCACACTTCCTACAGCCGTGCTTCCTACAGCCTTTCTGGACTTCCATGTCCACTCAGCAGCATGAGAACTCAGGGTCCCATCTAAGCATCTCTGTGTTGCAATACATTGTACTCATATCTGGAGAATGTGAAGGACATAGGAAACCCTCACGATACACACAGTTCTCCAGTCACAGTTCAGCCTGTGCCTCCTAAGGCATGTGAACACATCACAGGGGTACTTCTGAATCCAGGGCACAGGTTTCAGTTTGGAAGAAAGGCCAAAATGGCAGCAGCAGGTTCTCTGCCAGGAGTAGGACCTCAGCTCTGTGGGCTTCCTCACAGTTCTGTGAGGAGGAAGAGGGCAGTTGGGAGGCAGAGCTGTCCCTGACATGCCTGTGCCACTCTTGGGTGAAGGGCTGTGTCAGTGCTGAGACATGAATGCTAGCCAGACATTGTCATTGGGACCCGCCAGCCTCAGAACACCATATTCTCTTATTCTCTGTGCCACCAAGAGTGAGGCTTCCTTCAGAATCCTGCCAGTTGGCACTTGCCACACTAGGCAGCAGTGGGTAGCGCTCTGGTGAAAGAAATTCCCCTTTTTATATGTGCACTACTCTGTCATATGATTCTTATAATAAATTTATGATTCCTGTGTTTGTCAGGAGTTCACTGCATCTACCTTTTTGAGAGTCTGGGCCCACTGTCAGGGATGCTACCTATCTTGAGAAACCTTGGACTTCATCCACCTTTTGACATTGTATCCTGAGTTTTACCCAGGCCCTGGTGGGCAAGGTGTTATGGCAGTGAGAAAGGTTGGGTTGTAAGGTCTGTGCTTCCGGGCAGGAATAGGCACAAGCTGACTACTTCCAGGTGACAGCTGCTGCCCAGGGTGGAGTGCCCAGCTGTCATCCTGTGAGCCTTCACCCCAAGCAGCTCAGCCCAGGATGACTGTTGTCAGTAGCACTGGGTGTCCAGGCAACATTGTCTTATTCCCATTAGTGCCCATGTGCCTAGAAGGCAGCCCTCAGGCCAGCCAAGTAATGAAGCTAGCTGACCTCAGAATGCCATTTAGGATAGCTGGTGTGCAGCATGCCTAGGATCTGCCAGCCGTGGCTGCCTAGATAGGGCACTGCCAGAGTAGCAAGGACACTTGGCTTAGGAGACACCTGGCAGCTGTGAGGAAGAAGCTTTAGGAGTTGGAGAAACAATGTTTATTTTCAGTCAACAGGTAAAAGGAGAGTAACATTTTATGACCTGCTTCTGCATAAATGCAGGAATAGTAAAATCATAGAGAAAGTAGACAGTTT
This sequence comes from Lophiomys imhausi, assembly GCA_907164525.1. Taxonomy (NCBI): domain Eukaryota; kingdom Metazoa; phylum Chordata; class Mammalia; order Rodentia; family Muridae; genus Lophiomys; species Lophiomys imhausi. The sequence continues at coordinate 1,755,991 of CAJQZJ010032158.1, forward strand.
CCTCAATTCTGAGAGCAAGTACTTTTATCTGTCATGGGTTCTGTCTGTCTTTGAATTTCGTGTGGCTGAAAAATAGGGTTGGTGTGAACCACTGTCGAGAGAGGCTGGCCGGGCGCCAGGACGCCGGCCCCCCAGCACAGAACGGTGCAGGCGCCGACTCTGCACGACTTGCAGCCTTTTCTGCCGTTCAGCAAAGTTGCTCTTCAGGCTTTGCTTCAGTGCAGGCAGGATGCCACGCTCTGTTGCGGGCATTGGGCTCAGAATCAGGCTAGGATGGAGGACGGAGTAGTTAACATCTGCCAGCTCCCTCCAGGGTGCCCTGGACCAATTGCGGCTGCCGCACTGGGAGCAGGGCCTGCCTGGCTTCCCTCTGGACGCCCTCCCCTCTCGTCCCTTTTAGTGCCCAGCTGTAGGGGTGCCCACTCCCCGTGGCTGAGACTCACCACTTCCTAGTAAGGCTTTTGGTGGTGACCTTGGGGAACTGCATGGACTCCTGGTCCCTGGGGAAGGAATTTAGCCGTAAGGCCCACACCTCCTCTGGGCTGGGGCAGGGCGCCGGGTTCAAGGCACTCACTTTGGAGAGCCCAACCCAACCTCCTCAGCTGCAGCTTTGGGCCTGTGGTTCCCTTCCAGGAGCGACTTGAGGTGCTGTAGCTGAAAGGCAGGGAGAGACACGGTGGGTCCAGTGCGCTGAGCTACTGGCATGCAGGGCACCGTGCCTGCCCAGGGCCTCACCTCCTGGGCCTGCAGGAGGTTGGCGTTCCACAGCTGACGGATGACCACCTCGCACTGCTGTACTGTGGCGGGCTTGCGCAGGTGCGGGGGCAGGCTCATGAGGGGGGCCGTTCCTGTCCCCTGCTGGTCATGGCTGTCCCCCACCAACGTGGCCCCCGAATTAGAGGCCTCTGCGTCCTCGTCCCTGAAACATTACAGCAGCCCAGAGGCGACCTGTGGGAGCGGCCTAGCCGCCCACCCACCACCTCCCTGGGGCAGTGCCCGTGCCTGCAGTGTGGGAGAGGCCCGTTCCCATGGCCCACTAGCCAGGGTGCTCTGGACCCAGCTGTGACCTGGGTCTGTTTTCCCCCTATGTTGAAGAGGCAGCCAGCTAGCTGCAGGGAGCCCCACCCAACATGTTTCTTGGCCAGAATGGTTCCTGGAGCTGGAACTGCAGAGAAGTAGGAGCCTGTCTTGGTTGTGCTACTGAGGACACTGGGGTCACTGAGAACTTGGAACTGCTCTGTACTGCTAACCTAGGCTTCCCAGAGGTGTCCCTGAGCACACATACACCTGCTCCAGTTTTGTCAGGTCCAGGGATCCAACTTGGTGTTATTGGTTTAAAAAAAAAAATCCAGGTGTGTTGGTTCACACCTGTAGTCCTCACACTCTGGAGGCAGAGGCGAGTGGGCTGCCGAAGCTAAAGGCCCACAGAGGATGCTCCGGCCCAGCCAAGGCTGCATCGCAAGACCCTGTTCCCTCAGCCCTCCAAGCAAACTAGCAGATAAATCACTTTTTGTCTCTTCTCTAAGAAAACAGTAATTCAGAGGTTTCCACTGGTCCCCAAGCCAGGGCTGCATCGCAAGACCCTGTTCCCTCAGCCCTCCAAGCAAACTAGCAGCTAAATCACTTTTTGTCTCTTCTCTAAGAAAACAGTAATTCAGAGGTTTCCACTGGTCCCCTGTAGATGAGGTCAGCCAGGGGTCTCTAATCTATGTAGGACCCTCAGGGGAGAGGGGAAAGTAGTGCCCAGCGGATGGACAGCGGCCTGGAAGCTCCCTTTCCATCAATAATGGAACGAGGTCCATGGAGACAAGATAGCCTTCTGGTCCCAGGGTGGAAACCTATTAAGGTTGAGCCTGGGGCCCCTGGGGTGCAGGACTGGTCCTTAGGTGCAAGCAGGCCTTACTTGGCCTGTCCCTGCGCCCCAGGGACTCTGTCCAGCTTGCTGCTGTGGGACAGGGCAGCACTGCTGAGTGACTGCTCTTCCAGATCTGTCTTTTGGAGGGCGTCAGACTTCAGCTCTTGCTTCTTGAAGGAGCTGGGCTGGAGCCTGGTCTTGCCTTGAGGGTTGGCTGCAGGGCACACCAACAGGGCCATCACTAAAGGCCTTGGAAGCCACTGGACCCATCCTCTAGGATCAACCAGTATACCCAGGAAGCCCTGGCCCTGTGGCAGTTTCCTCACTGTACTGAAGGAGGGAAACACTCCCCCAGAGGGCTGCGGAGAGGAAGGAATAGTTTAGAGAGTGAAGCCTATGGTAGTGCCTGCTGAACGTGCCAGAAAAATCTCTGTGGGTGCTGGCTTCTATTTGGGTAGAAAAAACAGTAGGGGCCTGGGACCTGGCCTGCATGCATTTATTTTCCAAGGCCTGCTGGTCAACCAGGGCTGCTGATAGTGGAGCTGACTAGCCTCCTATAGGAGGTAAATGGGAGAAGAGGCTGTTCATTTCGTTCCTGAGCTGTCATGGGCAGGGCTTGGGGGTATCAGTGGAGCACATACCCTCCTCCCAGGAGGAGATGGATGGGGTGGGGACTTGGAAGGTACTTGAGTTCCTCTGTTAATGGCACAGCTTCTCAGTACCCTACCTGGATGGGCCTGTGATATCATCTGGCTATGCTCCACTGACAACCAGGCCCTGTCCTGCTTGTACATCATCCCCTCAAGGGCCTCCTGGCCCAGTCTCCTTCCTGGTTGTTTTCTGGACATAGGATATCAGGGCCACTCCCTTTGCCAAAGGAAAGGGTCTTCAACTGTCTAGGCAACATCTCCCACTGACTGCCCAGCCTGGGCCCTGGCTCACCGGACACTGAAGAATTGGAAGCAGACTTTCTGGACTGAACGTGCGATGCGGTGACAACGCCTGTGGGAAGATACAGGGCTCAGCCTGAGAACCCGCTTCTGCCTGCTACCTGGCCCTCCATGCTCAAACACGAGCTGTGTTCCACACTCCTAGATAGCACACCATCCAAGCAGTGACCCCTGGAAAGGCTTCTGTAGGTGCCAGCTGCAGAGCAGAGGACCTCTGTCTGACCAAAGGAGCAGCCGGCCCTGAGGAAGGGCTTAGGTCAGGCACAGCCTCCACTCTACAACCTCACTAGGGCCACCACCAAGGGCTGCACTGGGCTCAGAACAGCACGCCAAGTCCCGCTGTCCTAGAAAAGAGCCCTCCCTCCTACCACCTGTTCAGGAAGACGGACCCCGGGCTTGCCAGGACTGGGATATTTCCAAGCAGACATCTTTAACAAACAGATCACCGTATGACCTGGAAGTTTTTTAGAGGAGGGAATCTAGGAACTCAGTTGACGTGTCCTTGGGCTGTGCTATGTTGGAGGGCCAGCGAGGAGACCACACCACTGTGGACACGAGGGAGTGCTTTGGATACTGGCTACTGTTCTTAGGTCCCTTGTGCTGAAGGACACCTCACTCAGGTGTAAGGAGTCGAGGCACAGTGGCACAGGGTTGGGGAGCCAGGGCAGGCATCAGCCACCAGGGTAATGATGGGGACTGTCACAGGGCCCTCCTATTTCAGGAGTTTTGCTCAGCAGAGGGCGCACATGCAGTCTCCCGCTCTTCCTACTGCACAGACCTCCTCTAGCTAGCCAGCCAGCCAGCCAGCTGTGGCTGGGGAAAGTGGCATTCGACCAAGTGCCCAGAACCGGTCCCCTCTGAGTTAGCATGCCGGCTCCATGCTGCCGGAAGGGCATAAGTGATGGGCACGGGTGGTAACTCTGCAAGCACCTGAGTCCTACCTTTTTTCTGAGGCTTCTCATTCATGATTAGCTTGTAGTGGAGATCTGAAAGCAAGCAAATACTCCTTATCAAACCTAAAATCTCCAGCCACTCTGAGCAAAAGTGTGGTCTGCTCTTCCCGTGGGTCCCACCAGCTTTTTCCACCACGCCTTTACCTCGGGCATCTCAGACCAGAAATGCCTCTGGCTGATCCCTGTCATCCCCAACACCTGCAAGGTGCCCGTCCACTAGGCCAGGATGGCTAGCCTTGCAGGAGCCCCTGGCAATGGTAAGTGGGGTGTGATATGGGGCCGGTCAGTCGTACATGAGGTGAACCTCAGGGAAACAGAGTCCTAATGTAACAAGACGCCCAGTGGGAGAATCTTTGGCACTCCAGGTAAAGACAGCACCACAAAGAATAGAAACTGAGGCACAGGCGTGGGGTGGGAGGAAGGAAGCAGAGGAGAATTGGCTGAGCTGTGAGACAGAGTGAGGAGCAGTCATGTCACAGGGTGACCTGAAGTGCTCAGTAAGCCAAACCTCGGGGAAGGGGAGCACGAAGGGTGCGCCAGCTTGAAGGGATGTGGGCAGCATCCAGGCTTGTGGGCACAGGAGGGCTGAGCCTGTCGCCAGGCCCTACTGAAGAGAAGCCGCCCGCGTCCTTCCCCGCACCCGGCTTCTGTTCAGAGTCGACGGCCGTGGCCTCTGGACTGTAAACGCTGGGCTAGCACCTAAAGGCTCACCCTTGTTCTCCCGCTTCAGGTGCTCGATCTCCTCGTGGAGTTTGACCAGCGTCTCCGAGTGCTGCTGCTGTAGGAACTGCAGGCTCTTCTCCAGGTCCAGGATCCGCTTCTGTGCCTCGCTGAGCCCGAGCGGGACCGGCTGCATCCCCGCGTGCTGCAGGCCGGCGGGAGGACGCGGGCGCGGGCGCGGGCGGGACGCACTCCGGGAACCTGGGCCAGTGGAGCTGTGGGGCGGCGCCCCGGCCACCGCCGTGGCCGCCACCCCGGCCCCCACCCCGGCCCCGCTCATGAAGGCACGGCCGCCGCTCAGTACTGGCTGCCAGAGCCTGGCACCCAGTCGCCGTGGGAACGGGCGCGCCGGAGAGGGCGGGGCGGGGCGCGCCGGAGAGGGCGGGGCCTGCGGCCGGGTTCCTTCAGAACCATGGCGCCTTGAACCCGCCAGAACCACAAGCTTTCCAGTGCTCTGTGTGAGGGCGCATGCGCCCCCGGGGCATGCGGAGACCAGCGCTAGATGTCGGGTCTCCCCACCTTCATAGCTTTAGAGACGGGGTCTCTCCTTGTGGCTAGCTGGGATGGCCCGTGAGCCCCCCAGGGTCCTCGATCTCTCCGTAGGATCCCAGATGTGCTTTCCCTTCCCACTTCTCATGTGGGTGCTAGGGACCCGAATTTAGGGCCTCATACTTAGGCAGCAACCACTATACCTACTGAGCCGTCACCCTAGCTAGCCCCGTTTGTATTCTTGAACAGGGAGAGGCTCGCTCTGCAGCAAATTAGCCTGGAATCAATCCACTGGGGTCATAGGTGTGTGCCAAAACGCTGACTTTGAAAATGGGTCTTAGACTTTCATTTTAATAGTTCGCCTTTTAATACATAGTGTAATACTTTTCAAAAATCTTCCAACACTAAATAGAAAAGTAAAAAACAAAACAAACAAAAAAAGCTGTCTGAACACACACAAGGGAGGCATCTAAAGAACAGGCAGGCGCACACCGTTAATCCTGGCATTTGGGAGGCAGAGGCAGGCGGATCTTTGAGAATTAGAGGCCAGCCTGATCTACATAGTGAGTTCCAGGACAGCAAGAGCTACTTAGTGAGACCCTGTCTTGAAAAAACTAAAACCCAGGAGGGGAGTGGGAGGAAAGCACTTGGCTTTTGCTTGGAGAGCCCAGCCAGCAGGATCTGAAACAAGGAAGTCCTGGCCTGCTGGTTTATAGTTTTTTTTTTTTTCATTTATGTCGGTATAAGCATACTACAGGTGTGCATGTGTGGGCACTGAACCCCAGGAGCTAGTTACAGGCAGCTGTGAGCTGTAACTACTAGGTTGTGTGCTGGGATCCAAACTCGGGTTCTCTGGAAGAGCAGGAAGCTCTCTCAAGTGCAGGATCATCTCTCCTACACACTTGCAAACCAGGTCATTTATTTTTTTGAGCCATGGTCTAGCTATGTAGGCCAGGCTGATCTTGAACTCAGAGATCTGTCTGTCCTTCTGAATCCTGGTATTAAAGAGATGCACCACCACGCCTGGTTTGGAGACTAAACTAAGAGAAGGCGATGTAAGAGTCACCTCTCAATGGCTCCATGTTGGCGCCTGTCTACCAGATTCATGCTCCAGAGGTCTATCCTTTGCACAGCTGGTGGTCTACAGTGAGTTCCAGGCCAGCCAGAGCTACGCAGTGAGATCCTGTCTTCAGAACAAACACACAGGCAAAATTTAAAATAAATAAAGAGCATTTGAAAGTTCCTATCTATAATCCAACCTAGGATACATAGTTTCACTGTAGACTACAGTGAGATCCTATTCTAAAAACAAAGAAAACAAACCCCCCAAAAAACAGGGTGATGGCTTAGTTGATTGTCCTAGTTTGTTTTCCATTGCTATGATAAACACCATGACCAAAAGCAAAATGGGGATGAAAGGCTTTATTTTAGCTTACAGGTTATAGTCTATCGGGGACAAAACCGAGAAGGACCTCAAGGCAGGACCCTGAAGCAGAAACCAATGGAGAAATGCCACTTACAAGTCGCTCCCAGGCCCACGTGCCTAGGGTGGTGCCGCCCACAGTGGGCCAGGCCCGCCTCCATCAACTAGCAGTCAAGACAAGGTCCCTTTTCCCAGGTGAATCAGTTGACAATTGAAGCTGGTGACGAGACTTGCTGCAAAGCCTAACCCAATTAAATTCCTCAAACCCGCATGACAGAGAGCCAACTTCAACTTCTACTCTGACCTACATGCATACACCACGGCACATACAAAAGCACTCCATTCCCCACCCCCACTACGTAAATGTAAAAAAATAGTAACTCCAGGGCATTTGGAGTAGTTCGGCTGTGTATGACCAATGCACTGTGTCAATAGATATGAAACTCTGAGTAAATTTAAAAAAGCATTAAAAAGATTCATCTCATAAATATTGATAGTTAAGCTGGGCATAGTGGTGGCACATGCCCTTAATCTCAGCACTTGGGAGGCATAGGCAGGAGGATCTCGGAGTTTAAGGCCAGCCTGGGCTATACAGAGAAACTATCTCTACACCCCCACCCCACCCCCACACACAAAAGATATAAGGGCTAGCTCTGACCAGGGGAATCAGGAACACCGGACACTCAAATGGCAACTGCCCTTCCTCCCCATAACGAAGGTTGGGGAAGATGCTGGCCTGGAGCTGGCTAATGTAATTCAGATCCAGCTGCTCATGACTTGTAAGTTTCTGCGGGCTGGAGAGATGGCTCAGCAGTTGGTTAAGAGCACTGCAGAAGACTGGGGTCTGGCCCCCAGCACCCACCAACAGCCTCTTCTGGCCTCCAGCAATGCATGTGTGATGCCCAGACACACAGGCAGCATTCATTCACATAATGCGCTTTTTTTCCCCCCGAGACAGGGTTTCTCTGTGTAACAAGCCCTGGCTGTCCCCTTTGTAGACCAGGCTGGCCTTGAACTCAGAGAGATCACCCTCCCTCTGCCTACCGAGTGCTGGGATTAAAGGCGTGCACCACCAAGCCCTGCTAAAAAACGGCATTCTTTAAAAAAAGAAAGTTTCGGGAAACAGGTGATATTTGTTCTGGATGACAGAGCCAGTTCTGAGGTGTTGAGAAGGGAAGTCACAGCTCTTGGGGCACCAGAAGGCTGGCCCCCAACTTCAGGGTTAACATCTGCTTTAGTCTTGTTTCTGCTGTAGTTGAATTTAACACGTCCCAGGGAAGAAACAGGGCTTTCAGGCAGAAAGGACTGTATCATGAGGAAAAGAGGTGCCACCATGTCCAGTAGCTTGCTCCACAGTTCCCGAGTGCCCAGGGACCCCATGCAGGTGAATATGCTAGAGATTCAACCCAGACAGTGAAAGTCTCCAAAGCAAGAATGGTTTATTCGGATCCTTGGTCAGTTATGTTTTGGATTGACTTTTGGTCATGGGTCCCATGATGTGTTCCGAAGTTTCATCAAAATACAAAGCTCAGTGAAAAAATCTGAAGAAAAAGTTTGTTTTTTTTTTCTTAAAAACACCTATACACACCCAAACAAAGGATTGGTTCAAGGGTGCCATGGAGATGTTGTTAGGTGAGGGAGGCCTTTGGTGTCTTAGCTTTGGCTGTGAAGGTGTTGGTTTTGTTGTTTGTTTTTTTCCATGCAGTGTGACCTTCCCTTGAAGTCCTTGGTTTTTACAGGTAAATCCAATGCCGCTGAGTTTTGTACCCACAGAATTTGGTAGGACCCAACTCCATCTGCAGTGCTTCCCTGCCATATGGCACTGTGGTGCCTGGAACCCTCTCTAAGTTACACCTCACTTAACGGCTTGCGGACTGTGCACCAGGCTGTCCTGTCATGCTGATGCTGCGGGTCTCCAGGGCTCACCAGCTGGGAGAACAAAGGCAGTGGCAAATTGACGTTTGAAGTAACTCAAGAACTGACATTTCTCAGTCTCCTTTGGAAAGAATACTGAGCTGCTGCCCTGGTGTTTCATGGGGAGGGAAGGTATCACAGCCCCATTCTGCTCACCTCACAGAGACCTATGCAGGATCAGCTTCCTGAGCTCTGCACAGCAAAATAGTAAAATGATTACAGGGGCCTTCATTACTAGCTCAGCTGCTTTTGGGACACTGACTGTCATCATGACTGGAACACTGATGTGTCCCTTCCATGCCAGGCCTGCCTGGACCACTTTCCCTTCCTACTCCTTTGCAGGGAAACTACTCTCAAGAACTCTGAGGATGACCTACCCCTCTATTCCTGGCTTCGAGGCAGCCTGCCGGGGCCTCTCATGCCCAGGAAGGGGTCACATATCAACTCCCCAAGTCTACTCAGGAGAGACGCCAGCAGGTCAGGGCTGGTGCAGCTTCCCTCGCTCGGTGAGCAGCGTCATAGCTGTGGCATAGAGAAGGTAGCCTAGGACCAGGAGCAAGGAGCAGGACAGGGGCCCAATGCAGAACAGAGAAGCCACAAAGAAGGCCATCAGGAGCAGGAGCAGTGTCCGGTAACTGCCCAGGAAACGCAGGCTGAGCCTGGGGCCCCGGGAAGGATTGATCACCTGCCTCCGGCCCACAGGACTCAGCAGGTGTCTGTTGCTCAGGGTGGACTCGGTGAGGTGATAGCGGCAGAAGCTGCCGAGGAAGTCATTCCGGGAGCACAGAGCTGCCATCTGGCCTGCAAACTGGACAACAAACAAGGACTCAGCAGAGTTGGGGACAACAGGACTGTGAGGGGGGACACTGCCTGGATGCTGTACCCCGCGGCATCCCAGCTCCCCTGCTGCTCACTTACCCTGTGGTTGATGGCAGAGGACAGCCGGTAGAGTGCTCGCACCAGACTGGTGATTTCATAGCTCCGGATGGGCTGCAGCTCTAAGTCCCCCTGGTACTCAATTTCAAACCTTCGCAGACCATTGATGATCTAGAAACCCAATGATGGGAATAGTTCCAAAAATACATCTTTGCAAATAACATGGACGTGGAGGTAGCCAAGGACAGATCATGTGACCATCATATGCCCCTTGTGACAGGCAGGGGGGGGGGGGTGTTACCTGGTAGCGGCCCAGAGGCGTAAGGATTAGTCCTTCTTCCCCCACGATGCAATCTGGGAGCTGCTGCTTCCCATTCTCGTCCCGTGCATTACCCAGGGCAAGGGTAAGCTGAGCCAGCTGGGCTTCACTGAGCTAGAGAGAAAGGTCTCCTTTCAATTTCAAAGGGAAGGAAGGGGAGAACTCTCCACCCCACTGCAGGGAGCCCCCCAGGGAGGGGACTGTGCAGGACATACCCGGAATATCTGGCGCAGGTACTCGAGGGCCTTCTCCAGGTACTCGTCTGTCTTGCGGACGCCATCCTGACCCACCTCATCCAGGTCATTGGCTGGGTAGCAGCTATTCGGGTCCGTGGGGCCAAAGCCCAGCCATGACAGGAAGGAACGGCCAGCTGGGCTCTCCACATACTGGTCAGAGATGGACTTGGCAGTTTGCTTGGCCTGTGTGATGAGCTGAGCAAGGCGCAAGACCTGCAAGGAAGGCACAGGAGTGACAGACAGGCTCAGGAGCCACCAAAGGAGCTGGTATCACTGCTATTTGGGCAGGGAAGGGTGACCCTGGAGAGCCAGCTCTAGGAGGAGTGCCCATGCAGAGGGAAAAGGGGCATCTTAAGATTAATGGGGTCATAATGAGAAAAAAACTAGCTACTATCAGGAAGGGGAGAGCTTAGAGCATCTACTCAGTACCCTCCCTGGTTCTGCTGGTCCTCAAAGCTTCAGGGACCCCATGGACCTCTGGCCACTCACCAGGGTCCGGACTTCAGGACCAAACATTGGGGTGTATTTGCAGTCTTGGCCCTCCAGGCTGTAGACATGGCTCTTCACCTTGAATGATGCATCTGTCACAACTGGGGGCCATGGTGACAGGAAGCTGCTGCTGACTGTGAACAGCCGATGCTGGCGGTGGGGAATGATGAGCTCTGGCTCCAGGAACAGCTGCTCGCCTAGAAATCCAGATGCAAGCTGATGCTGGCACCCGCTTCCCAGGTGCTCCTGAAGGGTTCTGAGGAGCTGTGACCATGCTGAACCTCCAGGCCCTGCCTGAGTACTGGCTCGAGGACCCAGCTCTAAAGGCTTAGGACCCAGCAATGGCAACAGCAGCCAATGCCTCCACTGCCCACCAGTCAGAACGACACACAGCAGCTCTGAGCACTGCAGCCTGGAGCTCCGCTGCCCATCTCTTTACAGCTACCGCCTGGCTGCCAGCACTAGGAAGGGGGCACTCAACCAGGCTGAAAGCCTGTACCACACTTTTGATGTGCAAAGTCCCCAGGCCAGCCTGCCCGAAGCCCCAGAGAAGATCCTCGAGGCGTGCAGCACCCTGGGCTCCTCTCGTGAGCTCCGCCAGCTCAGTCCTAGCTCGCTCAGTGGAGCTGGGCCAGCACTCGATGCTTACCTTTCTGGATCATCTCGGCCAGGTTGGGCTGGGCGAAGACCTTAGCCACTCGGAACACCATAAGTGCATTCTTGGGGCTGACGAGGTCTGTGCGCAGCACTCGGTTGAGGAAGCTCACAAACAGCTTGCTGTACATCAGTAGGTTTTCCTGGATGAAGGGTGCCCTGCAGACAGGTGGCAATACGGAGTCAGCTAGAGTAACACCATGGTGCAGACCTTGTGCTGCGGTCAGCGGCACACTGGTCTTTGCGCCCTACAGTTCATCCTTCCTGAAGCCTCCAGCTGCTGCCGCCATGCAAGGGAGTCACAGACATTAGGCAGGTGACAACACCTCAGTCTTCTAGTATGAGTAAGCCTCAAGCATATGACCCTTCTCAAGAGGGCCATGGACAGACACCACAGCAAGGTCTGCTAGAACAAGAAGGGAAGGGCAAGCCTGGGACCCAGGAAAGGAAAGGCCACAGTGACCCCAGTACCACAAGGAGTATAAGATAATAGGGACACAGAAGTTACTTTGTGCTGGCAGGGTGAAATGGGGGCCTGGGGTGACCATGGAGCCAGGGTTACTGTGGGCCTGACGTAGCCTGTCTCTCCAGGCAGCTTCTGCTAGAGAGGACAATGGCATCACTGGGACAGGTGGCTGGGGCTCTCACCATTTCTCCGACACACACCGTGGCTGGGAATCACAGCCCAGGGCCTGCTTCTCGGGGGCGTACCTCCATGGCTGCAGGTAGCTCAGCCACATCTCCAGGACCTATGGGGAACACACGTGCCCTGAAGGCCTGTGGTTGTGGACTGCGACACTTGACTTTCAGGTACACCTCTGATGATCTGGACCAGGTTCCAAAGACATTCCGTAAACAAGACCTGTGCCCAGTGGAAAGACTGATGCCTGTTGGGACTTTAGTGGAGATGCCGGCGAGTGAGCAGCTCCTCCTGCATCCTCCCAGAAACGCCCCACAGAAACTCAAGTACCTCGAACCAACCCCTTGGGAAGGGTCATGGGAGCTGAGTACGGCTCTTCTGTACCCAAGAGCTAACAGAATGACAAGGCTCACCAAGGCTTCATGTCTAAGGCCTATGATGACAGCCCCTCGTGTCCTGTCAGTCCACCCCACAGGCTGCCACCATCACGACAGAGGGTGATAGTGAGGGCAAGGTGCTTACGGCTCTGAAGGATGCATCCAGTGGCCAATGGCCAAAACAGTGCTGCAGGAAGACATACAGCTTCTGCTGGACAAAACGAGGCACTGCAGCCCTGTGGGAACAGGAGGGTCATGAGCTGTCACCTGTCCAGGAGTGTGTGCCTGCTCATAGGGGCCAGACCTGGCTTGTGCATCTGTTCTACCAGTAGGGAACACTGAGCACACTCCCCTGAGGTAAGATCTGTTTCTAGCCTGGTTCTATAGAAGAAACCAAAGAAGTCAAGAACACAGTATATATGTGAAGTCAGACTCTGGCACCAGCCGCCTGACTAAGGTAAGGGGTAAGACAGAACAGCAAGGATCTCTACCCAGCCACTCCTCCCACTGCATAGGGAGCAACTGGAGCAGTGGTTCTCAACCTGTGGGTCACGACCCCACAGGGACTGCATATAAGAAATTCACATTATGATACATAACAGTAGCAAAAAAAAAAATCACATTTACAGTTATGAAGTAGCAAAGAAATAATTTAATGATTGGGGGTCAACACAGCATGAGGAACTGTACTAAAGGGTCACATGCAGCGTTAGGAAGATTGAGAACTACTGTTCTAGAGGGAAGGCTTGGAGGGCAGAAGCAGCCAGGCAGCACCAGCCCTCTGGCCTCAAACAGGCCAGCAGGCACAGTGGGCATAAGGCAAGCAGAGGCCCAGGAGCCTGACCACACCCTACACCCACCGCTTGAACTCCTCCAGGGGACTGGTGGCATGTGAATGTGCCGACGGGGACGCCTGGTCTGGCTTCAGGCTGTTGGCAAAGGCATGCAGGTGCTTCAGCAGCAGGCGCACCACCAGCACGTGCTCCTCGGTAGGCGTGAAGGACTCCTAGGGGAGGGGGGGTGTCAAGACCAGATGACATCTACAGCACCTTCTGCTCAGGTCTAATGGTTCTGTGATCCCTTGGAGACAGAGCACCAGGCGAGGCAAATCAGCTCATGCTGCCAGATCTGAACTCACACCAGCTCCCAGCAGAGGCCTATGGCCTTGTGCTTGCTCTGGGTGGGCTGGGGAAAGCAGACAAGTCAGCAAAGAGCACCTCACACCCCTCCTTGGCAGCATCTGGCCATGTGCCCTCAGGCACTGCAGCCTGTGCTGGGCCTCAGGGCCCTGTGTCCTGCTGAACGAGGGTGAGAACATGGTGGACTAGTAGACCACCTAAGCTCTGGACCCAAGGTGGTCTGCCTGCCTCCCAGCATGTGCGAAAAGCTCGCCAGGGCTCGCCTTATTATTCACTTGGGAGTGTTTTTCTCCGTGGCAATCTCAGCCCCTCCCAGCTGCCTGTTCTGGTCAGTCAGATAGGGACTCAACCCTGGAGGAAGTCAGGAGTTCCTTCCACCACTGTCAGTAGACCTGTTGCTGGCTCAAGGCCCCAGGACAAGAGCATTGTCCAGCTTCAGGGTGAATTTTATACACAACACAAACACAACATCTTTGAGCCCAAAAGGGCTTTTTCCTGGCTCTCTGGTTCTTGAGCATGAATGTACATAGTGCTTGGAGTGCCTTGTGGGGGAGGGGCAGAGATGCCACCTGGAGGCAGGAGTGATTCCAGTCAGGCGTTATCCCCGTCCCCTACGTCCTTTGGGCCTTAATGACTTGTGAGGCTAAGGCTGGCAAAGGGCCTGACCCTGTGGCACACATGAGTCCATGAGAACATACAAGGCTCTGTCCACTCAGGCCTCCCTGTCATGAAAATGCCTCTATGACTGTTGGACATGGTGGCACACCCACTGGGAGGCAGAGACAGGGGGACAGCTATAAGTTTAATGCCATCATGGCCTACCTAGCAGGTCAGCCAAGGCTACATAATAAAAGTGTCTCAAAAAGAAAAGGGAGCCAGGCGTGGTGGCGCACGCCTTTAATTCCAGCACTCGGAAGGCAGAGGCAGATGGATCTCTGTGAGTTCAAGGTCAGCCTGGTCTACAAAGTGAGTTCAGGGCTATTACAGAGAAAAACCCTGTCTCCAACAAACAAACAAACAAAAAAGGGTGTGTGTGTGTGTGAAGAATGGCCCTACGGCCCAGCTGGCACCACACTAGCTCAGCCTAAGGAGGGGCTGTTTGTTCTCTTCTACTCATCAGAACTTTAAAGTCTCTCTGAAGCAAATTTTTGCTGTTTCTGAGGAAGAGACACAGTGACAAAGTCTACACCCTCTGAAACACGAGAGCTAACCTAATTCTCACAATGCGGTTGTAAGAGGCAAGGCCTGGTGATCTTGAACATGAGAGGGTTCTGACCAGGGCTCTGACCTCAGGGGGACCAATCCCATCATCTGATCAGTGGGTTAATGGCCATCTCCACAGTGAGTGTTATAAAGCCGGGCTGGCCTCTGGGGCTGAGCCCAGGCCTTCAGCAGCTTTTGCAAGGTCTCAGGCACTGAGCTTTTTGAGACAGTTGCATTATGTGGCTCAGACTGGCAATCTGCCTCCAGCCTCCTCACAAGTGCTGAGCTACTTTGGTCTCAACAACACTCCTTGTCTCCTATTATTAGCCAGCACTAAAGTCATCATCAGATGCACCTCCAAACACATACTCCGGACCAGCCCTGAATAAAAACAAAACCAAAAAACTTTTGTCTTTGTAAGTGACTAGTCAGTGATACTTCGTAACAGAAAATGGACTAGAACATACAATAATCAATCGCATGGCTAATCAATACTAAAAACCATCAGGCTAGCTCCCACTCATATCCTCCTCTCCGCTGCTCTCCTGGCAGCTGGCCTGACACCCTGAGCAGTGACATCAGCTCACTCACCCAGCAGCAAGTACTGCCTCATCTTACCCAGTTTTCTATGGAGGTTCCAGAGGGCCAGGTCAGGCCAGGCCACCCTTTCCAGTCACATAAATACCCTGTCAATCTCCTCCCCTCTCTCACAGGGTTGGGCAGAGGCTCACATGCTAGAGGGCCATTATAGGTGTCCCCAGTGCTACCTGCACGCCGTAATGACACAAGGATGTGCTCCTGAGGCCCATAGCATCACCCACTGTGCCCCGCCTCCCAGGCCATCTTTACAGCTCTGCTGCTATGGGTCTTCCCAGGAAACAGTTTCTCTGCTGAGCCCCCACAGATACTCCACACTAACTGCTGCTTCTGTGGAACCCTACTGTGAGAAGCCTTTATCGTCCCAAGCCAACAACACTCAGTGGGCAATCACTGTTTTCTCATCTTTGCTCAAATTCAATGTCAACTGCTATATGCTTTCCCCAGGGTAAATCAGACATAGCCCAGTTTGGGAGGGGCCATCTCCACATTCCCACGCTTTCTCACATCAGCCAACTCTATCCCCCCCAATACCTGAGGTCTGAACTCCACTTGACTAACCTCGAACCCATTCACACACTCGTCATGTCTGCCTAAGCAGGCACCAATCCCCAGTCGGCCACCACTTGTTCGCATTAGCCTCTGAGTTCTGTAAGTGGCTGGGTTCAACAGAAGGACTGACAGCCTAAGGGCTCTGAGAGAATCCCATGTTCTGTTCTCCCTACCCTCTTGTGATACAGCTGCTTCCTTTAGGCTGGATAACAAGTCTGAACAGGGCAGGAGCCATACGATATATAAGTCCTCTGAATAGTGAAGGTAAACCAGACCACTGCAAGGCTCCCTTTCAAAACCGAAGAAGCTGAGACAGCTCTGCAGGCTGGGGACTTAAGAAGATTACGTAATCTATGCCCAGCCAGGCTGTGTGCCTCACATAGCCACATGGCCATACACCAAAACCAGGCTAGCCTGAAAACCTGAAGGGCAAGTCAAGCTGTAGGCTGAATCAGGCTTGCCTCTAACACATGGGTCTCATTTGCTCAGGACTCGCCTGTTAAGCACCATAGCAGACTTCTGGGAGACTCTTACTCTGGCACTGTACCAACACACACTCTGCGCCCACCTTAGGGCAGGGGAAGGGAAGGAAAGGCCAGTACTTGATAGGCGTGGAGGGCCTGGAGGCTGGGTTGGGCAGGGCTGTGGAGGGCGCTGGAGACACTGAGGCGGTAGTGTAGAACCTCCAACTGAGAGACAACAAACAGAACGGCCCAGAGGCAGATCCGGAGGACATATAGGGTGGGGAAGGGGAAGGGAGATGGGAGAGAGAAAACACAAGGAGCCCAGGAGAAAGAACAAAAACAAGAACAAAAGTTCATCAGTGGCAATCCCCAACAAACTGCCCAGCAGCCCCGGGTCCCACAGGCAAGCCCCAGCCGAGACAGAGGGGACCCTCAAGATCCTCGATCGCCAGGAGGCCCTGAGTTGCTGGGGCCAAAACCTTCAGCGGCTCTGAAGTCTGCCCAGTTCTGTTTTTTTTTTTTTTTTTTGGTTTTTCGAGACAGAGTTTCTCTGTGTATCCTTGGCTGTCCTGGACTCACTTTGTAGACCAGGCTGGCCTCGAACTCCAGTTCTGTTTTTTTATAGCACTGTCCCTAAGATGATGACGTGTGGTTGTATATATGACAATGTTGCACATAACAGCCCACCAAAGCCCAGGATCTCACTGTCCCTGGGGCATGCTGCTGCTACCAAGGCCCAGCAAGTCTTGAGGCTCAGGAAAAACCCTCTGAGCAAAGCACAGAAAGAGTGTGCAGGGGGATGAAAATGAGCAACTGGCCCTCCGTGTACAGGAGCTCCACATGGATCTGACCGAGCTGATTTAAAAGTGTACAAAGGCCCTGCCTTGAATGTGTGGATGAGGTGCTGTAAGTAATCTTCAAGTAGTTTGTTTATTTTGAGACAGGGGCTCACAATGCAACCTGTGTGGCCCTGGATCTTATAATTCTTCTGCCCCAGACTCTGGAGTGACAGAACTACAGGGAACCCTAAAGCAGAATAGGTCAGTCACGTGCAACAGCATTTTGTACAAGGGAATTAATGATGCAAAGATTTAGGAATACTGGAGAGTAAGCCTGAGGTTGTTCCTCAGACCTCAAGTGAGGGAGTCCTGAGGGGCTTCCACTGGTTGATTTGACAAGAATTTTATCAAATTTATTGGGAATATAACTCAGTGATAGAGAGCTTGCCTACCATATGTGAGGCCCTAGGTTCAACCCCTAGTACCAGGAAAAGAATCAATTCTCATACATCTAAACCATAAATACCCTCCCATTAATGGTTCTCTCACACCAAGGAGATGGCTCAGGCAGTTCACCAGGCTCTTCTCTGTCCCTACATTGGAAACTCTAAAGGTGGGGTGCTTACTACTTCCAACTGGGAAGACAGCCTTTTCTACTTCTTGTCTCTCAACACACAGGGCTCCCAAGGAAAGGAACTCTCAAGAACCTGGCAGAGTCACATCCTCCTAGACGCTGGGGCAGCCCAGGACACCAGAGGTAACAGCCAAGCCAGGAAGCCCCCCACCCTGCCCCCCTCACACCCCCTCTTCCCTACCTCCCTGTAGCTCAGCTGCCGGCTAAAGCACTCCTCCATCAAAGCAGAGCCCAATGCCAGCACATTCGTGCCCCACAAAGGCCATGCCCTAAGAGCATGCCTACCAACTGCAAAGGAGAGGGAAGAATGGACTTGCCAGGCAGAGCCTCCAGTGAGAGAGCAAAGGCTGCTCCACACAGCTTCCCCTGCGCCAGACCCCAGGCTCAGCGGCAGTGCTGGAAGAGGAATCAGGCTCCCTTCACAAAGGAACACAGGGCAGGTCAGCCTCCTGCAGGTCACACTCAGCACTGCTCCCAGCCACTGGCAGTGAAAGTGTACTCTGGACCTTAGTCTGACCAGAGTGGAATCTCAGGTGCCAAATTTTCTGCATGTTTGCTGTCAGGGCTTGGTGAGTACTGGAAAGGATTTCTGGAAGGTACAGTACACGCCCCAAGAACAGGATGGTGCTGTGGAGGAGGGCAACCTCTGCAGCCATCGGACACCTTTGGGTTTATGTTCTGTCTCAGTAGAAGGCAGGAAGTACAAAGCACGGCAGGGGCACCAACCTCCCCAACACAAGCCACCCACCCCAGGTCTGGCCAAGAGGAAGCAATTGTGGGGACAAATGGGAAGTGCCTCCTTCCCCACACAGAGACAGCCACTGACCCTTCCCTCAGAGGGGACAATCGGGAAGGGCCATTCTGGTTGGCTCTTGAAAGTGTGGCTTCCACTCACTGGAAAGATAGCAGGTGCAACAGTCAGCCGCTACAGCAAAGCAAGCTTTCCTCAGCAAGGCCAAGCCACGTGGACAAGGCTGAGTCAGCTTGAGGGCCCTGAGAGCCTGCGGAAGCCCAATCCTAGCCTTCCATGTGCCGGCCCAGAGCATGAGTAAGTCTGGCTAGAAGTAGGAAGAGTGTCACAAGCTCTCTGTGGTGCACAAGGCCCAGGAGATATCTTCAGCCTTTCCCTGCCCTCCTTCTCCAATGTGATGCAATGATTTGAGATCTGTGGGGCTCTGCACTGTAACAGTGGTAGGAGAGTTTCCATCTTCAACATGGCAAAATATTGGAGTCACAGAACTGGCTGCAGGGACGCTGTGGTAGCAGAGCCCAGGGCTCACTCCTGAGTCACAAGACAGTTTGAGAACTGGGTGATATCACCATTCACACCCACACACACTTCATTTTAAACCAAGTGCTCAAGAATTCACTGAGCAGTCACACGGTCAGCCTCCAGAATAAGGAGATACAGGGAGCAGCATGCATGCTGCCGCTGCAGCCTTCAGAGTAAGGAGATGCAGGCAGCAGGCTGCCTCATGTGGTTCTGTGACTCTCAATACCCACCAGCCACTCACTGACTGAACACAACTGTTCTACCCTGACTAGCCCCCTAGAGTACCTGCCCAAGGGACACCAACACCAGGAGGTTCCAGGGACTCTGCCACCTTCACATATCTACAAATGAGTGTGCTATACGGGGAGGAAGGCAAGGGAAAGACTGAGGAAGAGGAGAGGAGGAAGCAAGCAAGGCCACATGCAGGAGGGTCCCAGAGCCCAAACACCACAAATGGCCACTTGTTGATGCTTTGCAATTCAGAGCAGCAAGCAGGCCAATGAGGTATAAGGTCACCTCAGCATGTAGAGGATTGCTCAGGGCCACCTGAAAGTATCAGGGCACTGCAGATGGCAGTGGAGAAACTGGACATGAATCCCAAAGGGACCACAGCTGTCCCTGTCCCAGAAAACCAAAAGCATCACACCACAGCTCTTCCCAATGGTGAGAAGGGGCTGTGAAGTGGTACAAGGAGGACCTTGGAGGACTGACCTCAGGCTCAGGGTCACCTCTTATATACAGTATCCGAGGGAATGGTGAACTGGGCTTCTGCTTCCCTCCATCCAAGCTGAGACAAGTGACTCATGCTGAGGAGAAGATCCAGCAGGCTAGCCAGGCCATGAGGCAGGAGAGGGAATGATGACCACAGAAACATACCTTGGCGTGAGGGGACTGCATTTTTTGGTACATCTCCAGGGAATAATGATGAAGCCACATTTCAACAAAAACCTGCAAAAGGACATTGACTGATCAAATTGTCAACAGGGCACTACACCATTTAATGGTGAAGAAGTCTTTCCATAAATGGTGCTGGACACAGGCTGCCCACATGCCAAAGAAGAAAGCTGCAAAGTACCTGAGCCCACACACAAGAATTAATGTAAAATGGAATAATAACAATAGCTAAAACCATAAAACTCAGAAGAAATTATGGGGTGAAACTTTGGTCTTAACTTCTTTGAAGAACACCAAAAAAAGGGATGTCATCACAAACAAAGCTTTGTGCAACAAAGCCTCTTTTGTTAGAGTGAAAGCAATCTACAGAATAGGAGAAAATACTTGAAGCCCTTCCACTCCGTATCTATTAAGGAATTTCCATGTAGAATATATAAATTTAAAAACTCAATCATAGCATTCAAAGATGTTTTCTTAAGATGTTTTTAATATCGAGACATGTCATCCCCTGACAGCACCCCCTATTCTACTCCAAAAAGAAGATGAGCATCGAAGAATCTCTAATTGGAGATGGATGAATTAGTGGCAAGCCTATCTCTTGGCAAGAAAAATCCCTTGCTTCAACTGTACACAGAATGATATCCAATCAGGACAAAACTTGGAAGCAGGTAAGTTGACAGCCTAGCTCTGCCAAGGCAGGGTAGGCAAGTCCTTCATAATTCCTGCTTTACAATCAATGTCTGTCAGAGAAATTGGGGCCAAATGGCTGAAGATTGATGCTGTAATGTATGGAGAGAAATTGGGAACTGTCCAGACAGCCACTGGTATGTCATTTCTTAGTTTTGGAAGCTACTGGCCCTGCACTTCCTGTATAATCAGATATATTTATCCCTCTCAGGTCTCTGAGGTGCATATTTAAATTTTGAGTTGTTTAGGAATTAAGAGGGTGTTCTGGATCTAAGAAGATTTTTTTTGTTTGTTTTTTCAAGACAGGGTTTCTCTGTGTAACAACTCTGGCTGTCCTGGACTTGCTTTGTAGACCAGGCTGGCCTCGAACTCACAATGATCCACCTGCCTCTGCCTCCCAAGTGCTGGGATTAAAGGCATGCGCCACCACACCCGGCTGAAGATGTTTTTTAAAATAGTGATACAAGTTAGGATGGAAGCTGAGTTGGATATAGATCTTTAAACTCACGGAGATGGTTAGATAATAGAATGTTAAAGTCAGGTGCCAAATACGTATGGACTGGACATTGGGAATGTATGCTAAGCCCTATAACTCTCATAACTGTGGTCTAATTATTTATGTTGTTTTGTATTGTATTTATTGTTATAAGAGGAAGAGCCATTTGTTGGACTGAAAGGGGGAGCTGTTAGAGGGAAAAAGATATACCTTAAACTTAAAAAAAAGGAAGGGGATGGGGGGGTTGAGGGGAAAGAGGATGGGAGGGTGGGACTGGAGGGGGGAGTAGGGAGGGGACTGCAATTGAGATGTAACTTGAAGAAATAAAAAATAAATTAAAAAAAAGAAAGAAAACCTCAATCAACTTTGTATCAAAAACAAAGCTGGGCATGGTGACACACATCTCAGCACTAGGGAGGCAGAGGCAGATAGATCTGTTTAAGTTCAAGGTCAGCCTGGTCTACATAGCAAGTTCCAAGCTAGCCAGGGCTACAAAGTGAGACCCTGTCTTTAAAAACAAACTAACAAGCAGGTGGCAGAGGCAGGCAGTTCGAGGCCAGCCTGCTCTGCAAATCAAGTCCAGGACAGCCAGGACTACACAAAGAAACCCTGTCTCAAGAAACAAAACAAAACCAAGCAAACAAACAGAGCCCCTCAAGGCTGGTTGCAGTGGGGAAGAAAAACCGAAACATCCAACATCTAAGATCTAATTTTAAAATGTACAAAGATCTCAAAAAGACAATGGTCCAAATAAGATACACAAAGCCAATGAAATATAAAAAGATGGTCAACATTGCTAATCGTTAGGGCAATGTAAATCAGGAAGTGATTTTACTTTTAGGGAAGTGACATTACTTCATACCCACAGCAGTTACAGTAGCTACTCAGTTTCTAGCACCCACATGACAGTCACACCACCTGTAACTACTGTCCTAGGGCACTTGTTGCCCTCTTCTTAAGTGAACATGGTCCACAGACATACACAAAGGCAAAACACTCATACACTTAACAAAAGAAAAAAAGGAAAACAGATGATACTTGAGTTCTCATGTGAAAAAAAATTGAACCCATGCCCTCCACTGGAGGGGACTATCAAACAGAAATCAGTACTAAGCAGAATTACCATGTGATTACACAATGATATTTCTAGATACATTATATCTCAAAAAACCTAAAAGCAGGGGCTGGAGAGAAGCTTAGCGGTTGTGAGCACTTCCACAGTGGTCACGCTGCCTTTCCACAGGAAGTTGGTTCAGGTAAGTTCTCAGTGCCCATGCAGGTAGTTCAGATCCAAATCTCTCTTCTGGCATCTATACTCGCATGGCACATACTCACACTTACACACACACACACACACACACACACACACACACACGTAAATAAAAGCAAAACTAAATAAATCTAAGAGTAGATATTTGCACATCAATATACACAGCAGGTTAAAAAGTAGACAAATGTCTACAGGCATTTTGTGTGGGTACAGCCACACAAAAGAGCACTGCTTGACCATTACAAATGAGAGATTTTATTTCTTTGATTTTGAGACAGGGTCTTACTATGCAGTGCAGGCTGCCCTTAAACTTGGGATCCTTCTGTCTTAGCTGCCTAAGTATGGATTATCAGTCAATATCTGCCACCAGCTCCAGCAAAGGAAGGCGGTTCGGATTCTTGCTACAGGAGTAAACCTGAGGACATTATGCTAAAAAAGCAAACCAGTCTCAAAAAGATTCTGAGTAATCTAGATAAGTCCTCTAGAAACAGTGCTTCACACGGACAAATTTATAGAAACAAAAAGCAAACCAGTGCCTCCTGGGGGCTAGGAAGAACAGAGATAAAGGGTTAGTTTGTTTCTTAGGAAAAATGTGGTTTTACCCCTTTCCTCAAAGCTTAGGGAGCATTGTGGAATATGGGGCTAAGTGGTTGTAAGATCCAAAGGTCAGGGAAAACTGGAGTCAAGCATCTTCAGGACATGACAAGACCACTGCACTCATAAACTTACAGCAACTGTGACCGCCTGCAAAAGACCAGTATAGGGCCACACCAGTCAGCATGTAAAGAGGGGGACTCTCAAAGGCCTACCTAACTAAGGAGCTAACAACTAATGACTTCTGTGGTGTGTGGGGTCTTTGACAGAGTAGCTCTCAGCGGGTGTGCGTAGCACAGACTGGACTCTTGAGTTACAAAAGCAAAAAAGGAAAGGAAAGAGGAAAAGTAAGCATGGGAAGAACCTGTGAGAAGAATGGGGAGTGGATCTGGGGAGAGGAGGAGAGATGAATGGGATCCAAACGCTGTACCCATGATGGAATTCTTGAAGAACTGAGGAATGTGTGTGTTTAATACAGTGTGGAGGGCTCAGCAGTTAAGAGCACTGCTGCTCTTGCTGGGTTCAGTTCCCAGCACCCACCCAGACTTGCAACCATCTGTAACTGTACTTCCAAACAATCTGATGCTCTCTTCTGGCCTCTGCAGGTAACTGCATGCATGCGGTGCATATAAACTCATACAAGCACACACATGGACATAAAAATTTAAAAATATATCACAAGCACAACAATCAAATGTACTTAACACTACTTGAAAACGGTTAAGATGCATGTAGGAAGCTGAAGTATATGGATATTGAATTCTAAGCCAGCCTGGACCACAGAGAGTGTCTCAAAAACTACAAGAAAGGCCAGGCATGGTAACACATGCCTGTAATCCCAGCACTTGGGAGGCAGAGGCAGTCAGATCTCTTGAGTTCGAGGCCAGCCTGGTCTACAAGGTGAGTCCTGGACAGCCAGAGCTGTAACACAGAGAAACCCTGTCTCAAAAAACCAAAACAAACAAACAAAAAACTAAAAGAAAAAAGGTAAGATGATAAAATTATGCTACATATAATTTTCTATAATTAATTTTTTTCTTTTTTAAACTTATTTGTTTTATTTCACATGCATTAGTGTTTTGCCTGCATATATATCTGTATGAGTGTCAGATCCCTTAAAATTGGAGTTACAGATGGTCACAATCTGCCATGTGGGTGTTGGGAATTTATCCTGGGTCCTCTGGAAAAGCAGCCAGTGCTCTTAATTTCTGAGCCATTTCTCTAGCCCCTAATTTTTTTTTAATTAAAAAAAAAAAAATAGAAGCCGGGCGGTGGTGGCGCACGCCTTTAATCCCAGCACTTGGGAGGCAGAGGCAGGCAGATCTTTGTGAGTTCGAGGCCAGCCTGGTCTACAAAGCGAGTCCAGGACAGCCAGAGATATTCAGAGAAACCCTGTCTCGAAAAACCAAAAAAAAAAAAAAAAAAATAGAACTGGGCGATGGTGGTGCAGGCCTTTAATAATAATAATAATAATAGAACTGGGCGATGGTGGTGCAGGCCTTTAATCCCAGCACTCAGGAGGCAGAGGCAGGTGGATCTCTGAGTTTGAAGTCAGCCTGGTCTACAAAGGGAGTTCCAGGCCAAAGCTACACAGAGAGAAAAACCTGTCTGGATAAATACAGATAGATACATGGATGGATGGATGGATGGATGGATGGATGGATGGATGGATGGATGGATGGATGGATG
>CAJQZJ010032158.1:1785367-1804884 GCA_907164525.1 Lophiomys imhausi
ACAGGAGCTGGTACAATGCCACCCACCTGAGGTCACTGTCATACAGACCCACAGTAGCTCTGTTACAATGCTGAAGAGTAGCCGTGAATTCTTCCACTGGTGTTTAATTACACACCAACTCTATATTTGGGCCAATTAAGTCAGCCTTTGACTAAAATATTTTTAGGGAAATAATTTTAAAATTATGCGTCTATGTGTAAGAGTTTGTGCACATGCCTGTAGGTGTCTGTGGCATCAGCCATCCTGGCGCTGCGGTTACAGGTGGCTATCAGCTTTCTGACATTGGTGCTGGAAACTAAGCTTGGGTTTCTCTGAAAGAGCAGCAAGTGCCCTTAAGCACTGAGCCATCTCTCTAGTCTCTCTCACCCCCTCCTCCAGTTTTTGTTTTATTTCACCATGCTTTTTTGAGACAGTCTTGCTATGTAGTAGGATGGCCTTCAAGTCACATAAATCCTCCTGCCTAACTTCCTAATTGCTAAGACCACTGTCAGTGTGCACTGTCACTCTGAGCCAAGTATAGCATTTTTAGGGCTAGAGCTGTGACTTAGTGACAGCACACTTGCACACCATGTATGAGGTCCTACATTCAGTCCGCAGTATTACAAAACACCAGCAACAGCAACAAACCTCTAATGGGGCGGAGAGAGGCCAGTCAGTGAATGGCTTGCTGCACAGGCATGGACATCTGAGCTCGACCTCGCACCCACACAACAACAGAGGTGTTGTGGCACATGCCAATAATCCCAGTGCTAGGGGCAGCGACAGGAGAATCCCTGGGGTTTGCTGGCCACCCAGCCTGACATAAAGAGCAAGTCCAGGTCCCAGTGAGACTCTGTCTCAAAAAACAAGGTGAACAGCTGCTGAAGAAAAACCCCAGTTTGACCTATAGCATTCACTCACACATACATATACATAAACACATGTGTATTTTCACACACACACACACATCATAAACACATGTGTACTTACACACACATAGAAACACATGTGTACCTACACACACACATATATACACAAACATGTGTACCTCCACACACATGAACACCACTCCTCAATAATTCCAAGTGTGTATTAAATATACATTCTCAAAATATTTATATCAGAGGTTCTCAATCTTAGCATCATGGATATTTGAGGCTGGATACTTTGTTGTGGTTTTGTGACAAGGTCTCATACAGCCCAGGAGGGTCTTGAACTTGCTATGTAGACTGGCCTTGTGCTCCTGCTCCTCTGCCTTCCAAGCGCTGGAAGTATGTTTAAGTGTTTCAAGTATGCACTGCTATCCCAGGCTTTCGAATGGATACTTTTTTGTTGCCGGTGTGTTGTAGGGTATCTCTAGAATTTCTGGCTTCTACGGATACATTAAGAATTATAGGAGGGCTGGAGAGATGGCTCAGGGGTTAAGAGCACTGGCTGCTCTTCCAGAGGTCATGAGTTCAATTCCCAGCAACCACATGGTGGCTCACAACCATCCATAATGAAATCTGGTGCCCTCTTCTGGCCTGCAGATATACCTGCAGACAGAACACTGTATACATAATAAATAAATCTTTAAAAAAAAAAGAATTATAGGAGATATGCAAAGGGAGCTGCTGGCAAACTGTACCTTGGCTGGAAAATCCTCAATGACTTTCACCAAGTCTTGGCAACGCTGTGCAAAAGGCTTATTTATAGAGTCAGCTTTCAGGCTAGCCTAGAAGACAGTGTGAAGGAATCATAAACAGACTTGCTATATAGAATCTGCAAAGTCTGTGTCTAATCAAAGGAGAAACACAAGCAATAGAAAGACATGGCATGGCAAATGGTTCCGGCATTTCCTGCATGTAACAAGGCCTCCAGGAAGCCTGCAGAGGAGAGAAGCTGTAACTCCATCACTTTTAGACCACAAGTTCTCAGGTGCTCGCCCTTAGGCGTCCTGTTACCTCAAAATGCTGCATTATATAGAGGAAACCGACTCCCTCTGACCCACAAATAGGGAGTCAGCATTAGGATCAGCCCCACAGTCAGGGTAGGACTCCTGTTTGGAGAACCCTTACTCAGACCACAAGTGTTGAGTTTATACACAGGAGGTGCAAACTTCCCACCTCCTCAACCACCCATGACTGTATCACCGGACATCAGTGAGAATGGCCAAAAAAAAAACTTAGTACAGAGCACCTCTTTTCTCTTAACCAGTGGATAGCAACTTACTGGAATCACTACCTTAAAAAATAATGCAGTAAGCCGGGCGTTGGTGGCGCACGCCTTTAATCCCAGCACTTGGGAGGCAGAGGTAGGCGGATCTCTGTGAGTTCGAGGCCAGCCTGGTCTACAATGTGAGTCTAGGACAGCCAGAGCTGTTATACAGAGAAACCCTGTCTCAAAAAACCAACTATAAAAAAAACAAAAAAAAATAATGTTATAAGCCGGGCGGTGGTGGCGCACGCCTTTAATCCCAGCACTTGGGAGGCAGAGGCAGGTGGATCTTTGTGAGTTCGAGGCCAGCCTGGTCTACAAAGTGAGTCCAGAACAGCCAAGGATACACAGAGAAACCCTGTCTCGAAAAAAAAAAAAAAAAAATAATGCAGTCAGGCTGGAGAGATGGCTCAGAGGTTAAGAACACTAGCTGCTCTTCCAGAGGTCCTGAGCTCAATTCCCAGCAACCACATGGTGGCTCACAACCATCTAAATGAAATTTGGTTCCCTCTTCTGGCCTTCAGGCATACCTGCAGACAGAACACTGTATACATTAAAAAAAAAAAAAAAAAAGACAAAATAAATCTTTAAAAAAAAACTATTTAAAAAAATAGTCTGTCTGGGGAGGGTTTAGAAGAAAAGGGAAGTGGGAAATGATATAATTAAATTATAAACTCCAAAAATAAAAAATAGGGGCTGGAGAGATGGCTCACTGGGTAAGAGCACTGGCTAGTGCTCTTCCAAAGGTCCTGAGTTCAATTTCCAGCAACCACATGGTGGCTCACAACCATCCACAATGTGATCTGATGCCCTCTTCTGGCTGCAGGTGTACATGCAGATAGAGCACTCATATACATAAAATAAATAAATCATTTAAAAAATAAATAAATAATTTTTTAAAAACTCACAAAAAGGTAGTCTGAGACTACAGACACCTCAGCAACTCAATATTCATCAAGACAACAAGTAAGTCAGCAAAACACTCAGGACAGAAACCAAGAAGATCTACCGACAGTACTGGGATGTGGGGATAACACACTGACTCCATGGAGAGGTGGCCTCTGAGCAAACAGACTGAAATCAGGAGATGCTAGATTTTCAACAAGCAGGCTTGGACCAAGAATTCTAATACCCTGGCCAACTTCAAACTAGAAATTGCTGTATAGGAACCTGTCTCAGAGAGGCAAATCTGACTAGGCCATGGGCCAAACCAGCTAGCTCCAGTGGGGTATACCAAGAACTATTCTTTAAAAGAAAAAAAAAATGCCAGACAAGGTGGCGCATGCCTTTAATCCCAGCACTTTGAAGGTAGGGGCACGTGGATCTCTGAGTTTGAAGCAAGCCTGGTCTACATAGTGAGTCCTAGGACAGCCAGAGCTACACAGAGAAACCCTGTCTTGAAAAACAAAGACAACAAAAACAAAAAAAGCTTACAAAACGTATCTTTGGGCAACTGGAATGAAGAATCTTCATCACTCATATCTGTCTCACTTTCTGGTTTCCCAGCTCCATGGTCTAATACTTACAGGAAGCAGTGCCCCTCTATTTTCACTGATAACAGTTATAATTATTAGAACACTTCACACATATATAGAGCTTATGAGTTATGACCACTCTGATATACACCCTTCTCATTCTGGGAACTAAGGAAAATAACACTTGAATCACATCTTGGTTTGTTTTTCAGATGAAGTTTGATTGTGTAGCTCTGGATGACTTGGAACTCACTTTGTACTCCAAGCTCACAGAGATCCACCTGCCTCCTGAGTGCTGGGACTAAAGGCATGCGCCACCACAAGTGGCTGGCCTGGAACTTTTAATGCTCTTCCAGTCTCAGCCTCTCTAGTACTAGCTGAGATCAACTAATCAACTATCTTGGTAAATGAGAAAACTGGAGTTCAGAGATTGAATGTACCCACCATCCTGCACCACGAGAAGGCATACTAAGTATTCTAATGCTGATTCTATATTGTTTCCTTTTTTTTTTTGGCTTTTCGAGACAGGGTTTCTCTGTATAACAGCTCTGGCTGTCCTGGACTTGCTTTATAGACCAGGCTGGCCTCGAACTCACAGAGATCCGCCTGCCGCTGCCTCCCAAGTGCTGGGATTAAAGGCGTGCACCACCACCGCCCGGCCATGTTTCCTATTTTTAAAAGATCCAGTAGAGAGCTTTCAAATCAGCTGAGTATGGTGGCACACGCCCACAATAATCCCAGCACCCACAGAACTAAGGCAGAAGGCACTAGAGTTCAAAAGGCCTGCACAGCCAGGTGTGGTGGCGCACACCTTTAATCCCAGCACTCAGGAGGTGGATGCAGGCGGAGCTCTGTGAGTTTGAGGCCAGCCTGGTCTACAGAGTGAGTTCCAGGACAACCAGGGCTACATATAGAGACCCTGTCTCAAAAACCAAAGAAACAGGGGGCAGGTACCATGGCTTTATAGCAAGACTCTTTGTTTCCTAAATGAGTCCTTCAGAGAAGCGGAAAGAAGATCTAAGTCCCTCAGCTATAGAACTATCATCATCAACACCTCCAAAGGCAGCTGATAACTTACCAGGAGGAAACTGGGCTGTTGTAGGTGAGGGAATGCCATAGCAGTCTCCCACGGGAAGTCAGAAGGGGCTGCCTTAGAGAACCACTGTGGAAAACAAAGACAAAATCTCAAAAATCTTCTAAGCAATGAATTATACAATTTCATAATGCCCAGGAGAACATCTGTTGAACTCAGCACAAATCACACCACATATTCCTTTGATTTCTAAAAAAGCAACACACACAGACCACAGCAGCCAATTTAAGAGCTAACTTTTGTGGTGGCAACTCCTTGGAAACTCTAACACAGCACTTGTTAGATGCCAGGATTGACTTTAAGAGCTTTCTACTTGTTTCCTTATCTAATTACCAGTGACAGGCAGAATTCTTGACCATTCCAAGATTCTTCTTACTTGGCTATTCAAACACCCATTGAAGTACTGTTGTAAAGAGATTTAAAAAGAACCAACTGAAGTATGATGCCAGCGGACTTTAAGATGCAGAGCAGAGCTGGGTGTGGTAGCACACGCCTTTAATCCTCCCAGCACTGGGGAGGTAGAGGCAGGTGGATCTCTGTGAGTTCAAGGTCAGCCTAGTCTACAAATTGAGTACAGAACAGCCAGGGATATTTACACAGAGAAACCTGTCTTGAAAAAAGAAAACAAAACAAACAAACAAACAAACAAACAAAAAGATACAGAGCAGAGCTCAGCTAGAATTCAAGACCTCAAAGAAACTGGCTTCTGGGAGCAACTTTAATAATCTTGGAAGCATATTCTTCCCTAGGCCTTCTAATGCACTAAGCAGATAACTCAGTGTCTGCCGAGACTTGTGACTATGTAACTGTGAAAAAGCGAATGCAAAGGATGCTAAGTTAGGCAAGAATAGAAAATACATCTTCACAATAACCCAAGGCAGAAACAAATAAGGAAACAGAGCTAGGTAACAGCAAAAAGGTTTCTCACCACCCACCTCATAAGCAGCAGAGTCAAGATTCTAGTACATTCCTAACAAACCTCTCATTTGTAAGAGATGGGTAAAGTTGCCGGGCGGTGGTGGCGCACGCCTTTAATCCCAGCACTTGGGAGGCAGAGGCAGGCGGATCTTTGTGAGTTCGAGGCCAGCCTGGTCTACAAAGTGAGTCCAGGACAGTCAAGGATACACAGAGAAACTCTGTCTCGAAAAAAAAACCAAAAAAAAAAAAAAAAAAAAAAAAAAAAAAAGAGATGGGTAAAGCATGTAACTTGTGCTCCTTGCCAACGAATGAAAAACAAGGGCTATGAAGGAAGCCTTTGAACTGGACACCAAAATTTAGGAATAGCACTGCAGCTTCCTATCTTTCTGTCCCTGTGGTCAGAAACACAAAATAATCAGAGTTGGAAAGAGCAGAGAGAAAACCTGTAGCATTCCACTGATGGACTAATGATAGC
The DNA here is from genome assembly GCA_907164525.1 of Lophiomys imhausi. Lineage (NCBI taxonomy): Eukaryota > Metazoa > Chordata > Mammalia > Rodentia > Muridae > Lophiomys > Lophiomys imhausi. The sequence continues at coordinate 1,791,504 of CAJQZJ010032158.1, forward strand.
TCTTCTGGTACAGCTCTGCACAAAAAAAAAAAAAAGAAAGGTGCCAAGGTGCCAAATGACAGTCTGTGAGGAGAGAAGTTGGACAGTAGAAGTTGAAGGCAGTTGCGGTTTTGAGAGAAGACCACCAATATTTGCCATTTGGCAAGAGAAGTACTTTTCAGGTTTTTCCAATTCTTAAACTAGCAATCAGTCTCAGTGTGAAGGAAAACTTAAGATGTTTCAGTCCTAACCTACATTGCAAACTACTCCAAAATGATCAGGGCAGCGTAAAATCGTGGACTATTTGATAAGGGCAGAGGTCTAGAAGAGACAAGTAACTAACTCTCCTCTCAGGAAACAGGCAGCAGAAAGATCAGAGATGTCAATCGTGGGTATTTCCACGAAGAGGGCAACGACTCCTACACACTTAGTTTTCCACCCTGTCAACCACGCCCCACAGCCACCAACGCACGCAGTGCCAAAGGCCTTCGCTTCACCTGAGCGGTCAATTATCTACTTTCTTCAGGAGCTGCTTCCGACTGTTTTTGAGGTTTCTAATGTCTGCGAGTCAACGCGCTCCGGTCAAGAGCTCCTTTGGCTGCTCTCTGAGAAGTTGCGGTTTGCCCCCCGCCCCTTGTTGATCATAACTTGTATACCGCAAAAGTTTCGAGACTGCCCTATTACAGAGGAGGAAACTGAGGCTCGGCGAAGTCGCAAAGTAGAACCTAGACCCACACCGAGTTCTACGATCAACATCGCTAGCTGAGCCCAAGGTTCAATTTTCGCTTCAAGTCCTCCCTCCTTCAACTCCAGCTTCGAGCGTTCATCGAGCCCCTACCGGGACCCTCTGCGAGGACCACGCAGGGAGGCGGCAGAAAGGCATGGCCCTGGAAGGTGGCGTGAGGATCCAATGGGGCTCTAGGCTTCTCGCCGGCCCCACTCAGGCGGAGCTGCCGGGCGGGCCGAGTCCCAAGGCTCGAGGAGGAACGGAGCCGGCATCGGCGGGGACTCGAGTAAACCGTACGGTGCGGGGCTGCCTCGCGGGCGGCTCCCGCCACTCACCCGCCGTGCTGCTAGCACAAATCTCGAGCTCCTGAAAGATGGAAGCCGCCATTCGGCCACGCGGCGCCGCAATGTCGTCATCAAGCCGCGCCGGGCGCCACGCCCCCCCCCCCTTAGTTTGGCGGGAATCAAAGAGAATCGAAGTAAGGTCTGAAATGCGGAGGGAAACAAAGAATACACGTCAAGAGAAATGACATAGGCGAGAATTTTGTGCACGGGACTTCACTGACGCAGAAACAGCCTCGAGAATTAAAAATGGGACTACATGAAATTAAAAAGTTTCTACCGAGGCCAGGCGTGGTAGCGCACGCCTTTAGTCCCAGCACTCGGGAGACAGAGGCAGGCGGATCTCTGTGAGTTCGAGGCCAGCCTGGTCTACAAAACGAGTTCCAGGACAGACAGGGCTACACAGAGAAACCCTGTCTCGGAAAACAAGACAAAAATCCTCGTACTTTATAATATAAGCTAATTAAAAAGTTTAAAAGCCGTTCGTTAGAGCCCTTAAGGAATGCTTCACATACTTCTGGAACCTGCACAAAATAAGTAAATACAAGCAATCATGACTACCGATCATCCAGCAGGCATTTACCACCTACCCAGTATAAGCCAAGCACTGTTCTGGGTGCTGCTACCTAAGCGAAAAGTCTATCAGGAGTCTCACCGTCAGTCTGCGGTCAGCTTTCCACCATACCATCCCCATGCCTACCACACTGCCCTGTGCACACTAGGCGCTCAGTACTAGTCAAGCAATCGACTTTGTAAAGACCTCTGGGCTGGAGCTCAAGGTTGGGACCTGCGGGGACGCTGCATTGAAACGGGTGGCCAGTAGCTGGCGCTGTGGAGGCTCCAGGCGGGCTGGGCCACGTGAAGTCAGCTGGGGTGGGAACTGGAGAGTGAGAGGAAAGGAATAGGGGAGGGGAAAGGGTGGAGGTGCGCTGGGCCCAAGGCTCACCATTTTCAGGCTGCAAGAATGGAGGCGTCTGTTGGTGGTGTTGGTTTCGCACCATCCACAGGACTGGAGGTGACGACGCTGGAGAGGCTGCCGCATGAATGGAAAAAAGTGTCAGGCGCCCAGAAGATGGAGCTGTATGAGTTTAGGCAGGCTGCGGGACACCGCCCTCCACCCTGAGAGTCAGAGCTTCCAGATCATACTTCCAGCCAAACCGCCTGGTTTAGTACTCCAGAACCCACTATTCTGAAAAAGTCTCCCTCCCCGTCCCCTTTCCCTCTCTCCTTCTCCTCCCTCTCTCTCCCCGTTCCTCTCCCTCCTTCTCGTTTTGAAGACAAGGTCTCATGTATCCCTGGCTGTCCTGGAACTCATTATGTAGACCAAGCTGGCCTCAAACTCACAGAGATCCTCCTCCTCTACCTTCAGGGTGATGAGATTAAAGGCTACGTTTTCAGGACGATGGTCCAGCTGGCCCCAATGGACCAAGTCTTGGAACAGATCTGTTCTGAAAGTCACAGGACTCATTGAACACTGTATTTGTTTTTCCAGGATCCTGGCAGACTTGCTGAATCTGAAGGCCTTTCTTGCCTTCTTCCTGATGCTGACTGAAGTCCATGTGTGCTAGTGATTTTGTGTCCATGCCTCTGCCCACATCGAGGACTCAAGGTCAGAGGTGGGCCAGGTAGGCCTTTTGCTCCTCCCTGGCTGTGGATAGGGGGATGCACTTCCACTTGGCACAAATAGGCAGGCCTGTCTGTGGGTCTCCTCCCTGGGTCTGCAGGCCCATCCACCTTCTGGTGTTCGAGGTGGCCTCACCTTTGGGGGTGTACAGCTGGGTCAAGGACAGGTCCAAAAAGGCTGTGTCCATTGCCTAACTCCTCATCATGCCTTGTTTCACAGGGACAGAAATAAAGATAGCATAAAGATGGCTTTGGTCCCTGTCCTGACACCACATCCTCAGGGCAGTCCTCTGAGAACAGGGAAGGCAACCCTTTACCCCACCCAGGCCCAGGGCCTGCTCCTACCCACACAGCAGGCCAGACTGCAAGTCTCCTGTGTTTATATTGTATATATTGCAGGGCTGGAGCCACCTGATTGCCTTGAGATGGAGTAAAGAGGAGGCAGAACAGCCCCACGCTTCTAGGTGTGAATGTCTCACTTTGCTCTCATCTCAGAGACAGGGGAAACGAGACCTGAGGAAATGGCTCCATGAGTAACATGGAGAATTGATTTGAATCCCCAGTCCCCATGTAAAAAGCTGTATGTGCCTGTAATCCCAGCATTTCCGGCAGAGACAGGTGGACCCTGCAAGCTCAGTGGCCCTAGCTGAAATGTAAGCTTCTGGTTCAGGGAGAGTCCCAGCTGCAAGGCAATAAGACAGAGAGCAATAGGAGAGCAATAAAGGAAGACACCCAGTGTTCCGCTGTGACCTCCACATGTGCACACATGGTTGTACATACTGCCACATGTACATTTATATATACATACACACCCTACATAGACACACACACAGATATATGCAAATGCTGGACAAAATGATCTGTGGTCATGAATGGAAAATGATTCATTCCAGCACTCCCTGTTTAGATTTAGAAGTAACCATGTTAAAAAGCTGTCCCTCAAGCTGCTGGCCCTGCACTTCCTGTATAATCAGATATATTTATCCTTCTCAGGTCTCTGATTGTGGTTGAAGACTACATAGTTATAGTCTCATAGTTAAATTTTGAGTTGTTAAGGAATTAAGAGGGTGTTCTGGATCTAAGAAGATGTTTTTGTTTGTTTGTTTGAGACAGGGTTTCTCTGTGTATCCTTGGCTGTTCTGGACTCACTCTGTAGACCAGGCTGGCCTTGAACTCACAGAGATCCACCTGCCTCTGCCTCCCAAGTGCTGGGATTAAAGGTGTGCACCACCACGCCTGGCTAAGAAGATGTTTTTAAAAGGGAGATGCAAGTTAGGATGTAAGCTGAGTTGGATATAGAACTTTAAACTCATGGAGATGGTTGGAAAGTAGAATGTTAAAGTCAGTTGCCAAATACATATGGACTGGACATTGGGAATGTATGCTAAGCCTTATAATTTGCATAATTGTGGCCTAATTATTTTTGTTTTGTATTGTATTTATTGTTATAAGAGAAAGAGCCATTTATTAGACTGAAAGGAGGAGCTGTTTGGGGGGAACATATACCTTAAACTTAAAAAAAAAAGAAGGAAGAGGATGGGGGGAGGGAGGGTGGGATCAGAGGGGGGAGTAGGGATGGGATTGTGATTGAGATGTAATTTGAAGAAATAAAATTTTAAAAAGCTGTCCCTCCAGAACAAGCCAGGAGTCTTACATGAGCTACATTGCCCTGAGCCACCTGAGGGTGCTGTTGTCAAAGCACACTATCTGTGTGAACACATGCTACATATTGAGGGACTGTATGAAAATAAAAATGAGCTGGGTGTGGTGGTGCACACCTTTAATCCCAGTACTCTGGAGGCAAAGGCAGGTAGATTCTCTGTGAGTTCCAGGACAGCCAAGGCTACAAAGAGAAACCCTGTCCCACACACACACCCCAAAAAAGCCCAAAGAAAATGAAACAGCTTATGAATATACACAGATGACATGTTGAGATGACAATACAGTTGTCCCTTGGTATCTGTAGGGGCTTCACTCTAAGTCCATCCCTCCTTGATGAGTACCAAAATCTACAGATGTTCTAGCCCTCACACGAGCTGTTGTAGTGTTTACATGTAATTTATGCACATCCGCTCTGATACCCCTTTCTTTCGTTTTTATTATTATTATTTTCATAGTGCTAGGGAATGGACCTAGGACTTTTCTGCGCTGCCCAGTTTCCCACCCTTGGTACTGGAGCCTTACATGTGCTAGGTAAGAACCTGCCACTAAGCAATCCCAAGCTCTGCACCCAGCCACATCATTGTCATCCTTCTGGCTCTGCCTCAGAATGCTGGGATTACATGCCTACGGCATATGAGTTGTACACACAGGAAGGCTAGCCTCAGCTCCATAGTGAGGTTAAGCTCATTGTGTACATGAGCTGTCTCAAAACAAACAAGAATAAATAAATAAATAAATAAATAAGGTTATACAGAGAAACCCTGTCTCAAATAAATATTCCAACAAGTTTTTGTTCTCTATTTAGTGTGTGTTTGTGTGTGTGTGTGTTTATGTGATCATAAGAGCACCTCAATGTCAGCCGGGCGGTGGTGGCGCACGCCTTTAATCCCAGCACTTGGGAGGCAGAGGCAGGTGGATCTCTGTGAGTTCAAGGCCAGCCTGGTCTACAAAGCGAGTCCAGGACAGCCAGAGATATACAGAGAAACCCTGTCTCAAAAAACAACAACAACAAAAAGAGCACCTCAATGTACATGTGGAGGTCAGAGGACAATTTGTGGGGTCAGCTCTGTCACCAGGCTTAGCAACAGTATTTTCTGAGCCATCTCATTAGCCCCTAACACTTTCTCTTTAAATTTTTAAAAAAATATTTCATTTATTTATTATGTATACAGTGTTCTGTATGCCTGCAGGCAGGAGAGTGCACCAGATCTCAATATAGATGGTTATGAGCCACCATGTGGTTGCTGGGAATTGAACCCAAGACCTTTGGAAAAGCAGCCAGTACTCTTAACCACTGAGCCACCTCTCCAGCTCCTCTCTTTAAATTTTTAAAAATTTATTTCTTTTTTACTGTATGTGTATGGGTATTTTGTCTGCATGTATGTCTGTGTACCACATGTATGCAGTGTTTGAGAGGACCAGAAGAATTGATCAGATTCCTTGTGTAGGAGACTGGTGGGTTATGTCTCTTGAGAAAAAGAGACCTAAGACCCAGGGTGGCTTTCAACCATAAAATAAATCTGCTAAGACCCTTTAAGTTTTTCAGTGCTTAGGCCTTAGCTGGGCAGACTCTCAACTAGCTCATCTAAGTTAGTCCATCCACCTTGCCTCATCCCACCACGTGGCTACGTATCCTCCATGTTCACAATCACATCTGTCTTCCTCCTGGTGAAAGGCCTTCCTCTTTCTTCTTCCCAGAGTTTCTTTCTCCCTCCCAGGAAGTCCTGCCTTCTGCTTCCCTCTTGGCTCAGCTTTAGGCTGTCAGCTTTAGTATTAAAACCAATTAGAGAGTGCCTTAGGTAGGGTGGTAATCAGATCTCAGGGCACTACCAACATCTGAGAACAATGCATAAGGAAGACCCTTCTCCAAATCCCTGGAACTGGAGTAACAGGTGGCTGTGAGTCACCATGTGAGTACTGGGAACTGAACCCGGTTTTTCCACAACAGCAGCAAGTGTGTTCATCTCTCCAGTCCCCACCTAGCCCTTTCTTTAAAAAAAAAAAAAAACTTATAAATACATTAGGCTGACTTTGAACTTGACAAACAGCAAGGCTGGCCTTGAACCTCACCTCTTCCCACCCTTAAGATCTTTTGAGAAGTGAGTACCTTGATAGACGTTCTCTGCCACTTTTAGGCTCCTTGTTTTTCTAAACAGGGTTTGTCCATGTAGAAAGTGTCCTACATCTTGCTCTGTAGACCAGCCTGACCTCAAACTTAGAGATCCTCCTGCCTCTGCCCCCTGAGTGCTGGGATTAAAGCCGTGGTTCCCCACACCCAGCTTCTCTACCACTTTTTAAAAGATTTTTGGTTTTTTTTAATTATGTATTTCTGTGTACAGGTATATGCAGATACCCAAAGAGGTCAGAAGAAGGTGTTAGATCCCCAAAATCTGGAGTTGGGGGTGGCTGTTAGATGTCTGATGTGCACACTAAGAACTGAATTCAGGGGGGAAAGAGTGGGAGGGTGGGAGCAGTACCTGAGAGCTTTACATCCTGACCTACAGGCATCAGGCAGAGAGAGAGAGACAATGGGCCTGGCTGGGCTTTTGAAACCTTAAAGCCCACCCCCAGCAACACCCCAACAAGCCCATGCACATGGGTGCCATGTCACACATGTAGAGGTCAGAGGACAACTTGCTGAAGTTCATTCTCTCCTTCCATTCTGTGGTTCCCCAGAGGCTAAACGCGTGCTGTCAGGCTTGGCAGTAGATGCTTTTGTCTGTACTCAAAATGGTTCCAGAATAAACTATATCTTATTCCTTTTCAAATGAAAGCTGACTTGAGCTGGGCATGGTAACACACACCTTTAATCCCAGCCCTTGAGAGGCAGAGGCAGGTGGATCTCTGAGTTCAAGGCCAGCCTCTGCCTCCCAAGTGTTGGGATTAAAGGCATGCATCATCACCGCCTGGCAGCAGCTGTTTTTCTAACTAGGTAAACTTGCCACACAAATCTGCTAAGGTTGTAAATTAGGATTAACTATGTTAACAAGTTGGTTTTTAAGGGTCTTAAATCCCAACCAATACAGGTCAACACAGAATCTCTGTAATCTCAGTCCATGCCATACTCAGATGGTTAAAATGGCGCAATGGATAACTTTCCCCAGCAACAATTTGTGATTACGAGCTAAGGGGAGGTCAAAACAAGATCCAGATGACATCACTTAGCATCTGTTATATTTTTGTGGCCCAGAGAGAGACAGAAGGCAGAAAGAGATCAGAGTCTGACCTTCAACAGATGAGATTGTGTTTGTTAGCACACACAGTGAGGGGCAGTATCTCTCTTATGGGAAATGCAGGGCTCTGCCAGGGTAAAAAGCTGGCTGTGATCCTGTATACATACGAGCAAGGTGAGGGGCTTGGGAATAAGGAAATTGTTGCAGTCATAGGGAGCTACTGTGTGAGTTTGGACTCTCCTTCCTGACATTGTTTGCCCAAGAGGGACTGACTACCTCGAAAAGCGGGTTGTCTCTAAGGCATTCCTTTCTTTGCTGACTGATAAGGCTGCACAAGGTCATCTGCAAGCTCCTAGGAAGCCTGTGTTATGCAGCCAGAAGCACTCCTTCAGCATCCACGCTTTGAATGATATGACATGCTCATCTTTCTTGCATTGGGACTATGGAATTCCTTCCTATTTCTTTGCTTTGTTATGTTGGGCCAACACACTAAGTTTTGTTTTTGTTGTTTTGTTTTGTTTTTTTTTTTTAAGGGAACAAAGTAACTATCCACATTTAATCTGTCAGATACCTGAATCCTAGGGAATTTGTGCTCTGATGGGGAATGGGCTCATTTTACCATGAAGCTGAGTTTGCCATATGCAAAAAGTAACCATGTGGAGGAGATTCTTTGTAACTTCCTGGACCCGTCAGTATGGTTCACAGAAAACTGGTTTCTTCTGCGTTGGGCATGGAAGGAAATCCGGAACGTTAGAGCGTTTGTCCTCCGTCAAGGAGACAAAGGTCAGGATCTTACGCTTGCGACGACCATCCAGGCTTCGAGTAGGGATGGCCACGTCCCAGGGCCCCACCATACTGTGGAGCCCGATGGTGATTGTGGAGGCTGCGGGTGGAGCCCTGCCCCAGGTTTCCCAGTATTCAGTGAAACCTCCCAACCAAGAAGAGGGCTGTGTGTCCTTTGAGGATGTGGCTGTGTACTTCTCCTGGGAAGAGTGGACACTGCTTGATGACTCTCAAAGGCTCCTGTACCGGACCGTGATGACGGAGATCTTCACACTCGTGTCTTCACTGAGACTTGAACTTTCTGGGATCCATGACATAACTCAGGTGGAATCTTGCGGAGATCTCTCTGTGCCTGCACTGAGATTCCCGACTCCGTGTATATGGACAGGTTGTTGGATCAAAGTGGAGGGTGAGATGCCCCCTTTAGAGCAGAGCCTGTCTGCAGGAGATCTTACTTCATCCGCGCTTCAACAGCAAATGCTGAGCTCACTCAGCACAGACAATGCACTGATCCTCCAGACGACCTCCGGTCTTCTCAGGCATCAGGTGACTTACACCATTGGGGACACACCCAGGAGCGCCGAGACTGGAGAGGGCATGCACAGCGAGAAGAAGAACTGCATATGCGGTGATTGTGGCAAAGTCTTTACTAGTATATCTCACCTGAATCGGCACCGGAAGATACACACCGGAGAAAAGCCCTTTCAGTGCAGCCAATGTGGGAAATCCTTCAGCCAAAAAGCCTTCCTCACTAAGCATTTCAGAATTCACAGTGGCGAGAAACCTTTCCGGTGCAGCATATGTGGCAAAGCTTTCAAACATAATATCTCCCTTATTTCTCATCAGGGACTGCACACCGGAGAAATTCCTTTTAAGTGCAGCGAATGTGGAAAGTCATACAGGAGCAGAGAGGGCCTCAAAGTCCATTATCGGTTTCACACTGGAGAAATGCCCTTTGAGTGCAGCAAGTGTGGGAAACCCTACAGGAGCCGAGAAGGGCTTCTGAATCATTTCTATAGTCACGCTGCAGAGAAGCCTTACTGCTGCAGTTGAGTGTGGGAAATATTTCACCCGAAACTCTGAGCTCATTGAGCACCTGACAGTCCATGGCAAGCCTTTCAAGTGCAGCGAGTGTGGTAGAGTCTTTAATTCAAGTTACAACCTTGTTAGACACATGAAAGTGCATGTTGTAGCAAAGCAGTATGCGTGCAGGGAATATGACAAAGTGTACTGCAGCAGCTCTAGCCTGTATAAACACCGGAAGATCCACACTAGATAACTGTCTAAGGACAGCAGTGAAGGTCAGAAGTCCCTTAGCCACCGAAATGAATGCCTGGAAGGAATCTCAGTGGGACCAAAAGGTGTTGAATGCTTCAAAGCAAATGTACACATGGTTCACCCACACCTCTAGCGCCCAAGAGTGGAGCTGACACTGCACATGGATCCATTGTGAGCCCTTGGATGCTGGGGTAGGCTCTGAACAGGTCTGAGCAAAAGTGTTTTCTGAAAACAGCATGCACACCCCACATAGGTTGCCACCCGCCACTGGCAGATCTTCAGTCCCAGGACTGAACCTGACCTGAAAGAGAAGTTCTGAGAGTGGCCTTTGTGAGGGACACAGCCCTTGAAACTTCCTCCTCGAGTAGGTATATTGCAACAAGACTGTTGTCATCTTTCTGCTCCCAAGTAGTTGACACCAGGGAGCTATGTGACAGGGAGCTCTATGTTCTCGCCTGCTCCGGCATGGAATGGACTTTCCGTGTAACTGAGTTTGGATGGCGGAGGAACAGAGGGGCCTTAATTTAATAATGAGACATGACTTCTCTTTTTATTGAGTGTTACAGTGCCCTGAATGAATAAATGTGTTTTTCCTCTCTAAAAAAAAAAAAAAAAAAAAAAAGTAACCATGTGGTTTGTTGTCATCTTGCCTGGTGACCGCAACAAGATCCTGCCAACCATGTGATCTGGCTACCATCTTTTTTTGCTTGTTTGTTTGGTTGGCTTTTTGTTTTTCAAGACAGAATTTCTCTGTGTATCTCTGGCTGTCCTGGACTCACTTTGTAGACCAGGCTAGCCTTGAACTCACAGAGATCTGCCTGCCTCTGCCTCCCGAGTGCTGGGATCAAAGGCGTGCACCACCACGCCTGGCTTCTCAAGCTACCATCTTAGTACTATTGAGATGGACACAGCTAAATCACATGTTCCATCTTGTTTGTGAAACCAGGAAGATGAAGGTCATGTGACTTCCCCACCATCTTAATTCAACCACATGGCATAAACCAAAATGGCAGCACTTATAAAACTTCCTGGGAGCACTGAGCCCTCAAGTGGTCACTGTACCTCTTTCATATTAGAAAAGGAGGTAACACCAAATCTCCATGGTAAACTCTTTTTAGTTTTTTTGTTTTGTTTTTGTGGAGGCTGGCTGAATCCATCTTGGAAAAAGATTCCATTTTGTAATAAGTTTGACTCAGACCTGACCTCCAGTTCACAACAACAAAATGTACCCGACCTTGCATTCCAGGGATGTTCCCTTGTCATCACAGGACAGCCCCCTCTGAGAAAGCACCCAAAAAGTCTAAACAAACTTTCTGATAGTCAAGCTGACCACAGCTGGTTAGTCAGTAGCAACGAGCCAATCAGAAAAGGACATGACTAGCTACCCAAATCTCATCCAATCATATGATAGAAAACTTGTTTCTTTGTCTAAGCCCTCTGTACTTTTGGGTCTGGGGGCTCTCAACTCAAACTGCCATGTCAGTGATTGTTGAAAGTCCAAGCTCTGAGCTTGAATAAACAACCCTCACATATTTACATCAGAGTTGGCTCCTAGGTGGTCTTTGAGGTCTTGAGAACCAGGCAGAACAGTTTTAATATTGACACATTAACTTATTATATTAACCTATGTGTGTAGTTTGGATTCAGTTTTATTTTATTAAGGTTAATTAAGGTGCCCAGCACTATCCTCTAAGCCAAACAACTGCCATCCTTGTAAGACGCATGATGGCTGCTTATGAAAGATTCTGACAGCTGGGCTTATTGACTATAGCTATAATATATATAGACTATATATAAAGAGGAGGGGAAATGTAAGGAGTGGTAAGCAGGGTCACTGGACCCTCACTGAGTACCCAGCCTCTCCTCTCAGCCAGCTGCATGCAATTCTGCACTAATTATATATGACCTGTGGGTTTGGGGAAGGGCTAGAGCATATAGGCTTGGAAAGACTGAGGAGAGGGGGTCCACCCGTGCAGCTGCTGAGATCTATCAAACAGCTGAGACTTATCCTAAGTACTGCCATTTTGTTTTCAGATTCCATTTTGATCATAACGTGAAATTATGTTCAAGTTCCCAGGCTCTAGGGGAGCTTTCCAGGTGGCAAGCCACTTTCCTTCTTCTTCTTTGGTTCCTCAATGCATAATTATTGTTCCTAACCATGAAAGAACAAATTATTCTGACTGATGAAAAATTGTGACTATAACCTGGCACCAATGTTTATGGTTTTCATGCTTAAAAACCCTGTACCATTCTGGCTCAGGGTCACACAGTTCAGCTCCTGAGTCTGTTCTGTGGCCCTGATCAATCAGTAGTGGCCTGAGTACAATAAATCTTTGTCAATGTGGGGGACCTGGGAAATGAAGGCTTATGAAAAATGCCTCATTGCTGGGAAAATGAAAGTAACTTGTGGGAGATATCTAAGATGGTGCTGCCTGGAAGATGCCAGGACAGAGTTGAAGCCCAGTCAAGGGCATAGCTGACTGAGTAAGCAAGACTTCCTTACTCGTGACATGATCACCATGTTACCAGGCTTGTGCTATGTGATGTGATAGGATGACCTTTAATGTGATTGGCCATGTACCCCTATGACCCCGAGACAGTCATCTGCTTAAATACTTACTAAGATGAATATTCAAAGACGCAGTCAGCTCCCAAGTCTGTGTTGTTCTTCCTGGCTGGCCAGTTTTTGCTGCCTAAGTCAATAAAGATCTTGCTTTGCTGGACTTTTGTGCCTGCTTGGGTTGCTTAGGATTTTTGAACCCCAGCAGAGGAGCCAGACATTCCTTTCAACTCCAATTATTCTTTTTTTTTTTAATATGTATCACATTGTAGATGGTTGTGAGCCACCATGTGGGTGCTGGGAATTGAACTCAGGACCTTTGGAAGAGCAGCCAGTGCTCTTAACCTCTGAGCCATCTCTCCAGCCCAGCCCCAGTGATTCTGGAGGACAACCTCTTCAACTGGCCTCGACAATGAAAACAAATGATTCATTTTAGCCACTTGCATGCTCTTAAACACCCAGCAATAAACTATAACCCAAACCTAAAATGATTTGGTATTTTCTTTAACAGTCCAAGGGATCCCACTCCCCAGACATTAGACTTAAATCCAAATGAGATATTATAGACAACTATTTCTCATTAATGATTTCTGTTTTGTGACAGGGTCTGACTGTGTAGCTGTTCTGCCCGGTTCTTGAGACCCCAAAGACCACCCAGGAGCCAACCCCATGTGTAAATGCCTGAGAGTTGTTTATTCAACCTCAGAGTTTGGACTCTCAGTGCTCACCAACACAGCTGGTCAAGTTGTGAGGCCCAAACTCCAAAAATACAGGGTTTATATAGGGGCTTAAACAAAGAAACAGGTTTTCTATCGTATGACTGGATGACATTTGGGTAGCTAGTCATGTCCATTTCTTTTTTTTTTTTTAATTTTTTTAGTTTTTATTTTTCTAAAAAAAAAAGCGTGAGGGAGGAGGCCGGGCAGGGGAAAGGAAAAGGAAGCCTCCTCTTTACCACCCCCTCCCCCAACACGCAACCGCGTGCCACGGAGCGTGCGTGCAAGGAGCCGGGAGCCGAGGAGGCAGGCCCGCCGGGGAAGGCACGAGTGGGAGCCGGCCGGCGGGCGAGAAGCGACACAACTTCCCCCCCCACCACCACCACCGGAAGAAAACCCCGGCGGGGAAGCGGAAGGAGCAAGCCTGCCCTCCATTTCTTTTTCTTTCTTTCTTTCTTTCTTTCTTTCTTTCTTTCTTTCTTTCTTTCTTTCTTTTTTTTTTTTTTTTGGTTTTTCGAGACAGGGTTTCTCTGTATAAC
>CAJQZJ010032158.1:1810800-1872578 GCA_907164525.1 Lophiomys imhausi
AGATTGGACTATAACATATGGAGGTCCCACCGAGATTGGACTATAACTTTTGGAGGTCCCACCGAGATTGGACTATAACGTGGGGAAGATAAAAAGACCTAGATTCCTCTTCAGATACAAAAGATTTACAATGTTTGACAAAAAAGACTAGGATTTAATGTGTTTTTTTTTTTTTAAGAGCTCTCTGCAGTGAGCAGATTACTCAGGGAGTGTTAATGAAGGTAGTCTGTCCGTCATTCCAAAGGTTAGTCTTGCCCATCTCAGTCAGGCTTGTCTCTTGGATTCCACTTTATCGTTGTTGTTTCTCTCTGTGTATTAGAGGATTTGAGTACACCAAGTGCAGCAAGTTCAGGAAGGACCCTAAATCTGATTGATATTCCTTTTGAGTTGTCATATGTACTGCATCCAGGTTTACCCAGGATAAACACATCACTAACAGTGTGGTGTTCCTGACTCACCACACTGTGCAGACCATACCATAGAAATACATGGGCTCTCACAACATAGAATATAAAGATGTTTCAATCTGCTCCTCCTGCCCCCGTCACCTGGACCATTTTATCTTTTCCTCTTTGCAACAAGCAGTGATTAACTCGCCTTTCTACAGCACCCCTTGTCTCTTTAGTTGGTGGTTGGGGATAGGGCTGATAAACCCGCTGGTGATGCTGGACACAGAACTTTTGTCATGGCATTCCAGTTACTGTTTCACTAGCCATGGACACAGGACATATGTCCTTAAGAGGCTACTGGTGGGATCGGTTTGTTTGTTTGTTCTGAAACAGGGTCTCACTAAATAGCATCTGGCTATGTAGACCAGGATGTCCTCAACTCAAAGATATCTGCCTGCCTCTGCCTCCCCCATGCTGGTTAATAAAAATTTTAAAATAATAATAATATTTCATATGTATTGGTGTTTTGCCTGTATGTCTATCTGTATGAGGGTGTCAGATCCCTCAGAACTGGAGTTACAGATAGCTGTGATCCACCATGTGGGTGCTGGGAATTGAACCCAGGTCTTCTGGAAGAGCAGCCAGTGCTCCTAACCACTCAGTCATCTCTCCTGTGTGCTGGTTTAAAAGGGATACACCATCATGATCCACTATGGGATCCTTTTTAAGATCCAAAAATCAGTCTCAAGACGGCCATGGTGATATGAATGTATAATCCCAGCAACTGAGAGGTGGTGGCAAGAGGATCCAGGATTCAAGGCCTTCTTCATTTACATTAAAAGTTCAAGACCAGGGCTGGAGAGATGGCTCAGCAGCTAAAAGCACTTCTGTTCTTCCAAAGGACCCGGGTTCAAATCTCAGCACCCACATGACAGTTCACAGCTGTCTGTAATAGCCAGGTGTGGTGGTGCACTTCTTTAATCCCAGCACTCAGGAGGTAAAGGCAGGCGGATCTCTGTGAGTTCAAGGCCAGCCTGGTCTACAAAATAAGTCCAGGATAGCCAGAGATACATAAAGAAACCTTGTCTCAAAAAAACTTAAAAAAAATTCAAGACCAGCCTAAGACACATGAGATTTTGTTTGGAAAAAGACAAAAAACAAAGCAGCAAAAACAGAAAACAGGACTTCTCTCAAGATACCCTAAGGAAGCAAGACTCTTGTTAACAAGGCATGTAAGGTTGAGATAATTAAGAAAAACCCAGAGAATTGGCATCTTTGGACAAAGGACACTCTGTGTTCTGAAGAACATAACTCTCAGCACTGGCCACAAAGCCAAGTTTTCAAGACATGAAATGAACCAGAAGGAGAATCTTATGTTTTCCTCCACAAGAACAGAGATAAGAAAAATGCTCAGTACAGACGGGGGTAGGGGGGCGGGGGTGGGAACACTGCGGATTGTGAGCCATAAATACTCAGAACCATATTCACAAAGCCAAAACTTCAAAGGGCTGATTGTTACAAGGAGCCATTTTACTCTCCTGTCAATCCGACTAGAGACAGAAATCCAGCAGTATTGACTTAGGTCTTTTTCTGGGCCTGGCTTGTCCTCTTGGGATCTCATCCCCAGAGAAAATGGGGAATCCCATCTTTTTCACCAGAAAAATGCAGGAGCAGGGAAGTCCCCCCTTTCACCTTCCAAGGGTCACAGCTTGGTTTGAAAACTAAATCAATTTAAGTCAGATTAATAGGAAAAAGGCATAATATGTTATCAATTTATGTGATATAGGAACCCTTTCAAGAAATGAAGACCCCAAGTAGCAGTTGTTTATTTAATCCATTTGTTAAAAAAAAAATAAAAGAAGTTGTGAGAAGCAATTGAGTTATGTGGGGACCAGCTCTTTCTCTCCACTGTGGGACCTGGGTGTCAAGGTTGTGGAACAAGCTCTTTCCCCAGTGAGCCGTCTCACCTGCAGCACTTTCTGTTTTTGAGACAGAATCTCATGTATTCCAGGCTCCCGTGGCATTCTGTAGGCTCACTATGTAGTCAAGGCTGACCTTGAACTTCTGATCCTCATGCCTCCAACTCCCAAGTGCTGTGATCATGGGCATGCACTGCCATGCCCAATTTATATGGTGAGGATTGTCCCCAAGACCTCCTCCACGCTAGGCAAGCACTCTGCAACCAGCCAACCAGCCTCTTTGATCATCTTAAATTTCTTTTTCTTTTTTTGTTTTGTTTTTTTTTCAAGACAGGGTTTCTGTAATGTCTTACTGTGTGTCTGTGTCTTCAGAGGCCAGAAGCAGGTGCTGGATCCCCTGGTCCTGGAATTATAGGCAGCTGTGGGCTTCCTGACGTAGGTGCTAGGAACCAAACTTGGTCCTTGGGGGGAGCAGCTTTTAAGGGCAGGGCCAGGTCTTCAGCTCTTCTTTTAATGGTTTTTAACTTACACTGTTTCACTTAGGAGGTACTAGCAGGAGGGTCAGGAGTTCAAGTCCATCTTCAGTTTAAAGGAAACATGAAATCAGTCTTAACTCTTGAAGTTGTTTGTTCTCTGTGGGGTTGGGTTACTAGGGCACAGAGTGTCTCATGCACTATCCTTCCTTCCTTCCTACTTTTCTTTTCTCAGTGGTGACTGAATGGCATAAAAACCTTCTATTTTCCTAAAACAATGACAAAAAGCCCTTTATAGGAATATTTATAAAAGCATTATTCATAATTTCTTTCTTTTCTTTTTTTTTTTTTTTTTTGGTTTTTCGAGACAGGGTTTCTCTGCATAGCCCTGGTTGTCCTGGACTCGCTCTGTAGACCAGGCTGGCCTCGAACTCACAGAGATCCACCTGCCTATGCCTCCCAATATTTACAATTTCTAAAACTTGGAAGCCACCAAAGAAGGTGCCCTTTCAGCAGGTGACCAAATAAATAGATGAGCTATGAAGTTTTGAAGACTCTTAGAAGAATATTATAGTTTCTTATGGAAGAATCATAAATACATATTACTAAGTCAAGTCAAACCAAACTAAAAGGCTCCATATTGTGTAATTATTTTTCTTTAAAATTTTTTTGTGTGTTGCTGTGTAGTGCCTTTAATCCCAGCACTTGGGAGGCAGAGGCAAGCAGATCTTTGAGTTTGAGGCCAGCCTGGTCTACAGAGTGAGTTCCAGGACAGCCAGAGCTGTTACACAGAGAAACCCTGTCTTTAAAAAAAACAACAATAAAATAAATAAAATAAACTAGAATAGAATACGTGTGTGTGTGTGTGTGTGTGTGTGTGTGTGTGTGTGTTAATGTTGGAGTTGTACATGCGAGTGCAGTACCCGAAGAGGCCAGAAGGAGGCATTAGATTCCCCTGGAGCTGGAGGAGCATGCCATTGTGTACCATCCATCTCCGTACTGAGAACTGAACTGGAATCCTCTACAAGGATGTTGGGTTTCAGACCTGGGACACACAGTTGAGGTGCATATTTAACTTCCAAAGTGGACCCGGCCTCCAGGTCCTTCCAGCATCCCTCAGTCCCTACCTGTTACAGGGCATGGCTGGCATACTTCGCCCTCTAACCTGAACATCCCAGCCCTGGTGCTGGGCTTCCCCTCCCCTAGAAGCTCTTTCTTATATAATCCAGACATTTTGGTCTCCCTCTCTCTCTTCCTCTGTCTGTACTTTCTCTCTCCCTCCACAGGCTCTTTCTCTTTTCCTTCACCCTCTTCTCTGTCTCCCTCCATGGTGACTTCCCTGGCCTCATTCTTTGGGACCAGTGAACCCACATGAGAGCTCCCCCCAATAAACCTGCATATACTCTAATTTGGCCTGAATTGACTCATTTCGTCAGTGGAGAATGCTTATCAAAGAGTAGTACACACTCTTCACCATTGAGTAATCTCTCCATCCCTACTATATATTTTCAACTCTCTGATAACATAAGGAAGGAATAATTACAGCAGCAAGCTGGGTGCAGTGTTGACCATCTATAATCCCACCCCGCAGAAGGCTGAGGCAGGAGGATGGTGAGTTCCAGGCCAGCCTGAGCTATATAGTGAGTGAGAACTTGTCTTAAACATCCAAGGGCTGTGTTGGGCATGGTGCCTCATGTCTAAAATCCCAGTACCTGGGAGGCTGTGGTGGGAAGATAAGCAAGGGTTCAATCCTGTGCTACACAGTTAGTTTCAGAAGAGTGTGGGCTATAGAGTGAGACCTTGTCTCAAAAAGCAAACAAAATCATCATCATCATCATCACAGTGCCAAAAATGTAAGCTCAGTGGTAGAACACTCACGCTCCCTGTGCAACGCTCTAGCTTTAAGTCCCAGCACAAGAAAGAAAGAAAAAAAATTAGCTATGACGACAATAAAAATGACAATGTTTTCCAGGGACTTTAGGGAGAAGGGGAGGATAAAGAGATGCGCACAGAGGGACGTTAGGGCTGTGAGGGTATTCTGCGTGATGCGGTAGTTGTGCATACACACATCTGCCAGATCGCCTGGAATGTGCAACATCCAGGGCAACCCTAAACGCAAACCAGGGGCTGTGGATGACAGTGTCTGTCGGGGTGGTTGGTTGTAAGAAATGTGTCCTTTCTGGTGCTGATATCATCAGTGAAACTTGGGCTGTGTACTTGGGGGCAGGCAGTATTGGGAACTCACTGTACTTCCTGTGCAATATTGCTGTGAACTTAAAATTTCTCTCATAAGCCGGGCGGTGGTGGCGCACGCCTTTAATCCCAGCACTCGGGAGGCAGAGGCAGGCGGATCTCTGTGAGTTCGAGGCCAGCCTGATCTACAAAGCGAGTCCAGGACAGCCAGAGCTACACAGAGAAACCCTGTCTCGAAAAAAAAAATTTCTCTCATAATTAAAGTCTATTTTTAAAACTCAAATGATCCTAAGTCTAAGGTTTGATTTCTGAAAAAAAAATTTTTTTTGAGACAGAGTTTCTTCATGTAGCCCTGGCTGTCCTGGAACTCGCTCTGTAAACCAGGCTGGCCTTGAACTTAGAGATCCACCTGCCTCTGCCTCCCACGTGCTGGGACTGAAGGCGTGCACCACCATGTCCAGCCTAATTTCTGGATTTTTAATTCTAGTCAGTTAAAATCTATGCCTGCCCACATTTTAACATTCATCCTAATTCTTTTTTTTAACATTTTTTATTTATCTATTATGTATACAGTATTTGCTCTACATATATGCCTGGGCAGATCTCAATGTAGATGGCTGTGAGCCACCATGTGGTTGCTGGGAATTGAACTCAGGACCTTGGGAAGAACAGCCAATGCTCTTAACCTCTGAGCCACCTCTCCAGCCCAGCCACCTCTCCAGCCCTCATCCTAATTCTTGATACTTGGAAGTCAGTTTTAAAATGAAGAGCTTTGAGTCTCATAGCTAAATTTTGAGTTGTGTAGGAATCAAGAGGGCATTCTAGATCTAAGAAGATGGTTATAATAGTGATGCAAGTTAGTATGAAAACTAAGTCAGTTATAGAACTTTAAACTCATGGATATGGTTAGAAGGTAGAAGGTTAAAGTCAGGGGCCAAATATGTATGAACTGGACATTGGGAAGGTATACTGGGCCATTTAACTCTCATAAATGTGGCATATTTAATTCTGCTGTTTTGTATAGAATTTACTGTTATAAGAGAAAGAACCATTTGTTGGAATGAAAAGAGAAGCTGTTGGGGGGGGGGAAGAGGGTGGAAGGGTGGGACAGGTAGGGGGAATAGGGAAGGGTTTGCGACTGAGATGTAACTTGAAAAAAAATAAAGTACTTATATAAAAAAAGTTCTAATTAGTAGAATTAAAAAAAATAAAAATAAAATGAAGAGCTTAGCTGGGTGTGGTGGCACACGCCTTTAATCCCAGCACTCGGGAGGCAGAGGCAGGCAGATCTCTGTGAGTTCGAGGCCAGCCCGGTCTACAGAGTGAGTCCAGCACAGCCAGAGCTGTTACACAGAGAGACCCTGTCTCGAAAAAAAATTAAATAAATATTAGAAACTGGGACTGGAGAGATGGCTCAGCCCTTAACTTGCTGCTTTTGCAGAGAACTCAGGTTCAGTTCCCAGCATCTGGATGGCAGCTCACAGCCCATTTGGGGCAGGCAGATCGCCATGACTTTGAGGCCAGCCTGACCTATGTAACATGTTTCATATCAGCCTGGACTACAGAGTGAGAGTTTGTCTACAACTCCACACCCCATGCACACATTAAACAAGAAAGAAAAAAGGAAGGAAGGAAGGAAGGAAGGGAGGGAGGGAGGGAGGGAGGGAGGAAGGGAGGAAGGAAGATGGGGGGTTATTTTTGGTTGTTTGTTTTTGTTCTCACTCACAGAAATTAGGAAGTATGAACTCTCCAATTCTGTTATTTTCCAAGGGCATTTTTGTCTTTTCTGTGTCCCTTGTCTTTTTATAGTAATTTGGAGATCTGTCTGACAATTTTTGCAAAACGGACGGCTAGGGTTTTATAAGAACTGTACTGGGTATGCAGAGCAATCTGGGGAGTGTTGCGTGTTAGCAATACAAGTCCTGCAGTGTAGGTGCTGAGGCAGTTTAAGAATGGCGCAGGCAGCCGGGCGTAGTGGCGCACGCCTTTAATCCCAGCACTCGGGAGGCAGAGGCAGGCGGATCTCTGTGAGTTCGAGGCCAGCCTGGTCTACAAAGTGAGTCCAGGACAGCCAGGGCTACACAGAGAAACCCTGTCTCGAAAAACCAAAAAAAAAAAAAGAATGGCGCAGGAAGCTGGGCGGTGGTGGTGCACGCCTTTAATCCCAGCACTTGGGAGGCAGAGGCAGGCAGATCTTTGTGAGTTCGAGGCCAGCCTGGTCTATAAAGGGAGTCCAGGACAGCCAGGACTACACAGAGAAACCTTGTCTTGAAAAAAAAAAAAAAAGAATGGTGCAGGAGATCCTGGGTTTGATCCCTAGCTCTGCTAAGAAGAAAGAGTAACGCTCCAGTCTATAAGCATTGTATATATTTCCATTTTAAAGGTTGTCTTAAATCTTTAATAATGTTTAACGGGTTGCAATACATATTTTAAATTTTTCCTCTTTTCTTTCTTTTTTTTTCTTTTGCTTTGTAGGATGACCTTGAACTCCTGCCTTAACCTCCCAAGTGTTGGGATTACAGGTGTGTACATAAGCTGGACTTCAACAAGGTGGAGGCGAAAGCTGACTCCCTAAAGTTGTCTGGTGTCCATATGGATGCCATGGCATGTCCACACACACAGTAAACACATGAATTAAAATGTATTCTAAGTACCCTATGTTTATGCTACATGAACAGAATTAGTCCCTTAGCTCCATGCTAGTCCATTACAAGAGTGTGGAAATACAGTCCCTATGTTTATGTTACATGAACAGAATTATTCCCTTAGCTCCATGCTAGTCCATTATAAGAGTGTGGAAATACAGTTCCTATGTTTATGTTTCATAAACAGAATTAGTCCCTTAGCTCCATGCTAGCCCATTACAAGAGTGTGGAAATACAGTAGATTGTTGTGTATTAATCCTGCATCTGGAATCTTTGCTGAACTTTTTACCTCTAATACTTTTTTCGTTTTTGATTTTGTTTTTGTTTTTTGAGACATGGTTTCTTTTTATGGAGTTCTTCCTGTCCTGGAACTTGGTCTGTAGACCAGGCTAGCCTAAAACTCAGAGTTCTGCTTCCAGAGTGCTGGGACTAAAGGCTTGCGCCACCAACCCCTGCTCCAATGCTTTTTTTTTTTAAATGTATATTCCTTAGGTCTTTATATACACAAGGGATAGTCTGACTTCTTCCTAGTCCAGGTTTCTTTGACTAAATTTCCTTGCTTCGTTGCCTTGGCTAGAGCCACAACCAGAACCTGAAGAGAAATGTGGAGAGTGAACATCCTTATGTTATTACTCAGTCTTTTTTTTTTTTTTTGGTTTTTTGAGACAGGGTTTCTCTGTGTAGCCCTGGCTGTCCTCGACTCATTTTGTAGACCAGGCTGGCTTTGAACTCACAGAGATCTGCCTGTCTCTGCCTCCCGAGTGCTGGGATTAAAGGCGTGCGCTGGCTTTGAACTCACAGAGATCTGCCTGCCTCTACCTCCCGAGTGCTGGGATTAAAGGCGTGTGCCACCACGCCCGGCCTATTACTCAGTCTTTTGACATTTAGTACAGTAGCTGTAGAGTTTTTTATATATGTTCCAAAGACTGGGCATCTTAGTCACTGTTTTATTGCTGTGAAAAAAACATCATAACTTAGGCAACTCTTACAAAAGAAAACATTTAATTGGGGCCTTGCTTACAATTTCAGAGGGTTAGTCCATGATTGTCATGGCAGGGAACATGGTGGCAGACATGGTGCTGGAACAGTAGCTGAGAGAGAGAGAGAGAGAGAGAGAGAGAGAGAGAGAGAACACGCACAAGCATGCACAGGGCTTTTGAAACCTCCAAGCCCACTCCCAGAGACACACTTCTTCCAACAAGGCCACACCTCCTAATATTTCTAATCTGTCTCAAATGGTGCCACTCCCTGATGACTAAGTATTCAAACATGTGAGCCCTATGGGGGTCATTCTCATTCAAACCAACACTGGGCTTGCGGAATATTTTTCCTGTGTCAATTGAGATAGTTTTGTGGGCTTGATTTTTTTTATTAGTATGGTATATTACACAGATTGATATTCATATGTCAAATCAACCTTGCATTCCTGGGATAAATCCCACTCGGCGTGTGAGTTTAATTTGTTAACATTTAAAAAATTATTTATGTATTTTATGCATATGAGTGCTCTGTCTGAATGCAAGCTAGAAGAGGGAATCAGATCTTAATACAGATGGTCATGAGCCACCATGTGGTTGCTGGGAACTGAACCCAGGACCTCTGGAAGAGCAGCCAGTGCTCTTAACCACTAAGCCATATCTCCCGCTCAGCATTTTTTTTCTTTTTTAAAAAAATTAGGGGCTGGAGAGATAACTCAGTGATTAAGAGTTCATGTTGCGCCGGGTGGTGGTGGTGCACGCCTTTAATCCCAGCACTTGGGAGGTAGAGGCAGGCGGATCTTTGTGAGTTCGAGGCCAGCCTGGTCTACAAAGCGAGTCCAGGACAGCCAGAGATATTCAGAGAAACCCTGTCTCGAAAAACCAAAAAAAAAAAAAAAGAGTTCATGTTGCTTTGGATAGGACCTGAGTTCAGTCCCCAACACCTACATCAGGCGGCCAACAACTGCCTGTAACTCCAGCTCCAGGGGATCAGACAGCCTCTTATGGCACATGTAGGCACTGTATTCTCTTGCACATATGCCCCAGACACACATGTATGCATAATTAAAACAAAAAAATATAACATGCTAAAAGTATAATTTATTAGTGTGTGTATGTATGTGTGTAGGCACATGTGTGCACATGTCATGGCACACATGTAGAGGTCATGCTTTGGGAATGGAACTTAAATAGTCAGGGTTGGGAGTGGATGTCTGTCTGCTGTGCTGTCTCTCTGGCCCTAGTTTGCTCAGGAGTTCAGAATCTACCCAAATACAGGATATTGGCTGGGAGCTTGGTTTCTCATGTGCCATCTTTGCCCATTTTAGCTTCAGGTACTCCTGGCCTCATACAGTAAGTGGGGAAATGTCTCTTCCTCTTCTTTCCTGGTGCTGCATCTTTAGAAGGTTGCTCTGTGCCTCAGCCATGCTCACTGAGGTCCAGCCCTTGCTCGGCCATGTACCTAGAACATAGGATTCACTGCTACATTGCCCAACCTCAGCCTCAAGCGCCAACTGTATGCTGGCGCCTGTGATGGGTATGAGGTGAGGGCTCTCAAAAGAACTAGGACCCCAAAACACTGCATGTCCATCCTAGGGTTGTTGTTTATGAAACATTGGCAGAATGGGTTCTTATTACAAAACTGTCCAGGTCCCTTGGTCTGCATGCTTTTTCCTAGGCTTTTGTGGAAGTATTTCAAGACGGGAGCACTCACTCAGTTAAGTTCAGGAAGGGAGCGTGAGGAGACGAGACGGCAGAGGGCTACAAGCAGCAGCAGCCCTGTCAGACAGCATTAGCTATCAGAGGGCCCAGGCCGTGGACTAAAACCACTGTGTCCCAAGTGTTCCTGGATATCCAGAATGTCACCCACCACTTTGCCTTGTCCTCCAAATTGCACGTTAAGATTCCATCCCATTAGTCACCAGTAAACTTGGACACTTGTTTGTATGAACATATAGATTCTTAGTAGTATATGTTTTGTATTAACTCCATCACCATCATAAATAATCAAGTAATGTATAAAATATTATATAGTTCTATGTTTATTTTATTACTATATACTAGCTTTATTAGATATGTATTTATAGATTAAATAAAGTTCTGGGAGTGTGGGCTGGAGAGATGGCTCAGTGGTTAAGAGCACTGGCTGTTCTTCCGGAGGACCCGGGTTCAATTCCCAGCACCCACATGGTGACTCACAGTTGTCTGTAACTCCTGTTCCAGGGGATCCAACACCCTCACACACACATGCATGCAATCAAAACACCAATGTGCATAAAACAAAAAAAAGTAAATTATTAAAGTTCTGGGAGAAACAGGTACCTAGCTTGGCTTCGCTGGGCTATTGTCTCACCAAGTCAATACCTTAGCACCTTCGCTTTCTCATATATATATATATATATATATATATATGAGAGAGATGCATGAACATGCTTATATATGATCTTCAATATTTTGATGCTCACAAGTGCCTGGGAGCATCAGGCATGGGCCACCAATTTGAGAAGAACGTTCTCAATTTGAGAAGAACAGAAAGAAAAGAAAAAAAAACTCCTCAGACCTGAGCATAAATGAACCAGAGTGTTCTCTGGGGATTTGACACCAGGGCTGGCCCAGGCGCCATGGCTGGATGCGATGCGTGTTGGTGAGAAGTACTGAGTGTCCTTGGCTGTCATGAGTTGGGAGTTGCCTGTGGAGCCCATTAAGAATCTCCAAGGTCTGTCACGTGCTCTGAGGCTGTCATTGACATTTGAGGGGCTATAGGGTACCGCGACTGTAGAGCTGCAAGCTGTCTTATGGTCTTATGATGCTAGCTGCTGTCTTTTTATGGGACACTACTGGACAATAGCTCTATAAATTCTGCCGATTCACAGAACACTTCCCAAAGGCTGCCCTCCCTTGCCTGTTGTTCAATGTGCTTCCTTCCACATCACTGAGGTTTAGAGACTGGCAAGGCCAACTCTGCCAGATCCCTGTCTTAACTCCTTATGCTGGACATTTGCAGACCCCACATGACCCCGTGGTGGGGGTGGATGATATCCAATTGGCTGGAGTAATTGTGTTGGGGGCGAGGAATCAAGGAGAGTATCTACAGCGGCATTAGGGTGGACTCCACCCGCAACCTGGACCCAGCGAATGGGCTCAGCAGGTGGTGGAGCAGGCTGCTTCACCTGGGCAGGTGGGTCGAAATGATGTAATAAACCCCAGGACCTTGGTCAGTTCTGGTCTCGATGGTGGGCGTTTACTCTCTAAGAAAGTTATTCTGATATATGACGCGGTGTGGGGCCGGCCCTGTGCAGAACCCCACCAGGGGATGTGAGTTGGGAGGCTCGGCTTTATCCAGCGCCTGGCAGTCAGGGGCGGGCCCTGCACGCAGACGCTGTGAGCTAGCGGGGCAGGCGCACTGCGCAGGCACCGTGGCAGCGGCGGCGACAGCAGGTGGGTCGCAGCGGGTCGCAGCGGGACTGGCGGGACAGCTGCTGTGGGAATGCAAATGCAAGCGAAGGCTTGGGTGTCTGAGGGCCGGGGCATGGCCAAGGCAACTAGCTCCAGCAGCCGCGGCTGCGGAGCATATGGGGGGGGAAGGTACATCCCAGCTTCTACATCCGGGGCTCAGGCCCCATGCAGCCCCGTCCTTCTGGCCTCAGGTGAGCTGATCTTCCAACCTGACAGAGAGGGGGTGCGGGGGGGGGGGGTTGATAGCTTTTCTCTAAGGCCAGACGTCCCTTTGGCCAAGCTCCCAGCTGCAGGAGCCACTCCTGTTCCGGGTCCTGGCAACCTGGCTCTGCTCCACGAAGCCTCCCATTTCTTCTTGTGCATGGAGCCCGTTCCAAGTCTGTTCTTAGGCAATCTCCCACTCACTCTCAGAAACACCTACATGGTTCACAGGTCCGCTCCAGCTCTGTGCCTCCATGCTTTCTATCCCTCCTGCCCACAGTCCCTGACCCCCACTCCATTCTAAAGTGTGGTGTAGGTGTCCTCGGTTCCCAGAGAGAGGCGGCTAGGAGTGGGGTGGACAGTCTATGAAAGAATGGAGGGTGGTTGGTTATTCCTGCTGTCTGTCTCCAGTAGGTTCCGGGAGTTGGTTCAGGACTCCGTCTGCCATGGCCCCCGGACTGCCCAGCACTGCCCGCTTGGCACGCTTCTGCCAGAAACTGAACCGTTTAAAGCCACTGGAAGAGTCTAGCATGGAGACATCACTGCGGCGCTGCCTGTCCACACTGGACTTGACCCTGTTGGGTGTGGGTGGCATGATAGGATCTGGGCTCTACGTACTCACAGGAACAGTGGCCAAGGACATGGCGGGCCCTGCTGTGCTTCTGTCCTTTTTTGTGGCTGCTGTAGCCTCCCTGCTGGCGGCCTTATGCTATGCAGAATTTGGAGCCCGTGTGCCACGCACCGGCTCTGCATACTTGTTCACCTACGTATCCATGGGCGAAATATGGGCATTCCTCATAGGCTGGAATGTGCTTCTGGAATACCTCATTGGAGGTGCCGCTGTAGCCCGTGCCTGGAGTGGCTATTTGGACGCCATCTTTAACCACAGCATTCGCAACTTCACAGAGTCTCACATGGGTGTCTGGCAGATGCCTTTCCTGGCCCACTATCCAGATTTCCTGGCTGCGGGCATTTTGCTTGTGGCCTCTGCCTTTGTCTCCTGCGGAGCCCGGGTCTCTTCCTGGCTTAACCACACATTCTCAGCCATCAGTCTGATGGTCATCCTTCTCATCATAGTCCTGGGTTTCATCCTGGCCCGCCCTCACAACTGGAGCGCAGAAGAGGGTGGTTTTGCACCCTTCGGCTTCTCTGGCATCCTGGCTGGCACAGCCACGTGTTTCTATGCCTTTGTGGGCTTTGATGTCATTGCTGCCTCCAGTGAGGAGGCCAAAAACCCACGGTGGGCTGTGCCCATGGCCATCGCCATCTCCCTTGGCCTGGCAGCTGGTGCCTATATCCTGGTCTCCGCTGTGTTAACCCTCATGGTACCTTGGCACAGCCTGGACCCTGACTCAGCACTTGCTGATGCTTTCTATAGGCGCGGCTACAGCTGGGCTGGCTTCATTGTGGCAGTCGGCTCCATCTGCGGTAAGGGACCCTTCTGGGCAGGGTGGGGGGCCCTGCCCCAAACCTCTCCGTATACTTCCATCCAGGCCCCAGTTTTACTGCTTGTATAATGAGCTCATGAAAACACTAATTTTCAGAGCCTTGTTGGCAGACCCTCTCCCCCAAGTTGTACACACAGAGTATCAGTTTGGGAGCATGTGCGAACAGGTCCTTTCGAGGTAGGCTTCAAACTCTCAAAAGGCTCATTAATGAGCCTGGATCTACAGGAAGGGCCCCATTCCTGGGTGGGAAGGGAGAAGCCAACATTCTCAATATGCACTCTGAGAGCCGAGCAGCGGCCCCTGCTGGGTTTATGTGCCATGCTGACCGCTCCCTATGCTCTGCTTCAGCCATGAACACCGTCTTGCTCAGCAACCTCTTCTCCCTGCCGCGCATTGTCTACGCCATGGCCGCTGACGGGCTCTTCTTCCAGGTGTTCGCCCGTGTGCACCCCAGGACACAGGTGCCTGTGGTAGGAATCCTGGTGTTTGGGGTCCTCATGGCTCTCCTGGCACTGCTGCTGGACCTTGAGGCATTGGTCCAGTTCCTCTCCATCGGCACCCTGCTGGCCTATACCTTTGTAGCCACCAGCATCATTGTGCTGCGCTTCCAGAAAGCTGCTCCACCCACCTCCCCTTGCCTAGCCAGCCCTGGCCCCACAGCTAAGAAGTATGACTCCTTCTCAGACCATGTACAGCTAGTGGGTGCCACACAGACCTCCGTGTCTGAGCCTGGGAAGCTGCGTCCAGCCCTGAAGCCCTTCCTGGGCTTCCTAGATGGATACAGCCCTGGAACTGCTGTGGCCTGGGCGCTTGGCATCTTAATAGCCTCGGCTATCTCTCTGGCGTGTGTGCTGGTCTTCGGGAATTCAGACCTGCACCTCCCACAGTGGGGCTATATCTTGCTGCTGGTCATCAGTAGTGCTGTCTTTCTGCTCAGCCTCCTGGTCCTGGGGGCTCACCAGCAGCAAAAGAAGCAAGACACTTTCCAGGTATGCCCCCCCCCCCATCCTCCATGTGCCTCACCAATACTGTTCCTTCTCAGGCCAACCTGCTCCCTGTGTCCCAGCCTCTTATGCACAAAGACTCGAGGGGCTGGGGAGGCAGGTTTATACATCTGCATTTCCTCCAACTTCCTGCGTGGTGAGGGCACACATGGCTCCAAATCTCCAGAGATGAAGAAAGGTTCTGTGGAACTTCCACAAAGTCAGGCTCTGGACTGGCATATGTATCCTACACCCAAGTTCAGCCTTACCCTTGCACCCTCAGATCCCTTTGGTGCCCCTGACTCCAGCCCTGAGTGTCCTTCTCAACATTTGCCTCATGCTGAAGCTGAGCTACCTGACCTGGCTGCGCTTTATCTTCTGGCTGCTGGTTGGTGAGTGGGGATGGGTTTGGACCCAAGTATATTACAAGGGGGAGGACAAAGAGGGCAGGTGGGGTTGGGACCTTGCCCCTCGGTCTCACATCCACTCCTGCAGGACTTGTCGTGTACTTTGGCTATGGCATCTGGCACAGCAAGGAGAACCAGAGGGAGCCACTGGAGCTGACTACTGCACACTACGTGGTATTCCCCAGCAGCAGCCTGGAGGAAACAGTGCAGGCTGTACAGCCTGCTAGCCAGGCGCCAGTCCAGGAGTCAGGCTGTATTGAGTAGCTGGCCATGGAGGCTGCTCATGAAGGGCCCCACATCCCCAACATCTAGAGGCCAGAAAAACTGGCAGCTGCCTACCCAAGGAAGTTTGGGTTTGAAGCCTGCCTAGACGGGGCTGGGAGTGTTCTCAGGGCCCTAACCCAGGAACTGAGCCTTTAGTCGTCATGAAATAAGCCTTTGTCAGTGCTGGTGTGATCTCATTGCCCAGTGCCTTCCTGTTTATGATAATTAACTCCGGATACCTGGGCAAGTGGGGCAGAGGGAAGAGACTTCAGCCCCTAAGACCCAGAATAATAACTAATCAGTTAGTGTTGTGACCAGTTGTTGTGTACACTGTGGTATTCTTTGTGGCACTGAGTTCTTGCCTGAAGAACCAAGCAACTGTCCCCAGTCCACAGCAGAGACACAGAAGGTCTGCCAAAGTCTCTCTGGGGAGGGGAGCTACATTGTATACATATGAAGGGGGCAAGTGACAAGATAGGGAAAGATTCCTGACATGTCCTCTGTAAGGGTGTGTGTGTGTGTGTGTGTGTGTGTGTGTGTGTGTGTGTCTGTGTGTGTGTATGTATGTCTGTGTGTCTATGTGTGTGTGTATGTATGTCTGTGTGTCTATGTGTGTGTGTGTATGTATGTCTGTGTGTCTGTGTGTCTATGTGTGTGTGTGTCTGTGTGTGTATGTATGTCTGTGTGTCTGTGTGTCTATGTGTGTGTGTGTGTCTGTGTGTGTGTGTGTGTGTCTGTGTGTCTGTGTGTCTGTGTGTGTGTGTGTGTGTGTGTGTGTGTTAGTGGTGCTTGAAACAGGAGCCAGGGCCTTGACATTGTTAGCTGAGCATTCTTACATCCCCAGATCCCTAACTCATCCTCTGGCAGGGAATATAAATCACAACCTGGACTCAGAGTAGGTAACTAAAAAAAGGCATTGGGTGTCAGGGTCTTTTGATTTTTCCTGGGCTCCTAGGGATTGAAGCATGTGCCCAAGGTCTGCCTAGGGACACTGAAATGCGCAGAACAAACACACACCCACAAGACATGCCCCCAGCACATTCCTGCATGGACCACATAGCCCCCTTGGAGAATACACTTTGTACAGACTGAGTTGACCATTGTTTCCAAATTCAGGCTCCTGGCCACAGCTCACTCTCTTCTTGTCTCTGTATACCCTGGAAGGTTTTCAGATAAAGCCCTTGGGTTCTCTGCTACCTATTAATCTCGAGGGCAACAGTGTCCATGGACATGGGCTTGGATTAGTACATGAGTGATACACTGAGTGTACATGGATGCACAGGTACTTGGGCCTCCACCCACTACCTTCCAGCCTACTAGGTGGCTGGGGGCTACAGTTCAGAGAGGGAGAAAGTCCTAGGTCTACTCCGTACCTCCCACCGGCTGGGTCTCCATGGCTAGGTTCTATCTAAGGCAGCCATCTCCCTTTTCCTATTCCTCCCTTTAAGGACAACACAGAAAGCTGCTTGTTTTGGCAAGCTTTACTTCAGCAGTGATATCAGAGTTCTTTGGATTCCCTCCTCCAAGGACTACTTGGTCCATGTGAACCACCTCCAGTAGCCAGGCCTTCCCACCCTAGCCCTTTGGAGGCTACAGCCCCGAGGCATGAGAGGCACCAAGAACTTGAAAGGCTTTATGGAAGCTCTGGAAGCCAAGTGATCCCAGATATTGGTGCTGCTTTGGCCTCAGCCCTGGTGCACCCTCAGTCATCATGTACCCATAACAAAGCTGCCTCTTTCCTTCCAGGGATGCATACTCCCTAAATTATGACCCACACTTGGACCAAGAAAGTTTCTGCAGCCCCTGTCTCTGATGTCCTTTCTATGAGCTCTGGGACAAGGGAAAAGTCTCTATCATGAAGGAATCAAGGCCTCACATGATTAGAGATCCCGAACCAACCAGCTCTGAGGAACCTCCATGCCCTTTGTGGAGATCATACCTCAAAACTATGGCACTCTGGCAGGCAGGGGCTTCAGGGTAGATTGAGGTTGCCAGGAATGTCTTGATGGCAGTAAATCCTAGATGTGCAGCTTCTCACACCTAAGCTCCTGAGAAACCTGGTGGCCAGGGCCAGGCGGCTTCAGCAGGATGGCCAAGTCTCCCGGAAGGCATATGCAGAGTTCCAGGGACCCCAGCAACCACTCATTCAGTCACACTGCCTCCTCCCTTTCTCAGACTGAACCTAGGAGGGAGTCTGCTGGCATTTCCCCAATCCCCACTCCAGTCCTGCTGAAGCTTTGTCCTTGATGTTCCCAAGCTAGACCCCTCATCCTTCCCAACCCTAAAACTTTAACCAGCAGGGAGTGGCTACAAGCCTCAGGAATGGATAGGCCAGTGGACGACAGCCACCTAGACAGGTGCACTGACCCTAGCAGAGGCAGACACGGGGCAGGTACAAACCACTGCTGAGACTCTTGGGCAGCAGGGGTTGCAAGGTGTGAATGCCAGCTCAGTCTATGCAGGGTTCGTAGTTGCCTTTGGGGCTTTTGCCTGTAAAGACAACAGATTGGGGGTCAAGCTGTCATCCTCCAAAGTGTGGCAGATCCCAGGGTTCGGGCAGCGTGACCTCGACTCCGGAATAGGCCCAGGACTCACTTCTTCATACTTGGTCCTCCAGTAGAAACGAGCTTCTCTATCCACATACAGTAGCAGCAGGTCACAGAGGAAGGTGACCTGGAAAGAAGTGGGACCGACCATGTTCCAGATTCCTCAACTTACCCTCCCTCCACCAGCCAGACCCTCACAGTCTGCAAGTTCAGTGGGTGCCAGCAGGCCCTGGCTGGCAGTTACTGCGGTCAAACAGAACCTTGGGTGACTAGACTCACCACGCCCAGCCACGCTGCTCCTGTGCCCACTGTGACGGCTGTAGGGATGACCGCAAACTTCCCTGCCTGAGAAACCGGGGCTGAACTCTCAGGCTGTGGCTGTCCTCCCAAACCTCCACAAACCCCTCCCCTGGCCTGAATTTTACCTGCCCCGTGACAAGAATGTCAAAGCGGATCCCATAGAGCTTGCGCAGGCTCCGGGCCTTCACACCTGACGCTTCCCACCAGTGATTGGCTGTCCTGAGGATAGCAGAGAAGACTTCAACAGTTCACATGCTGCATTTCAGGTTGGGTTATCCACTAATGTTACCAGTCCCAGTCTTCAGTCCTAAGTCTTAGACTCCATGTAGGTCTTAAGGACAAGGGGAAGGAAGGTAGAACCTGGGCAGGGCCTGACTGGAGGGTGATCCTGCTACTGAGGGTCAGGCAAGGGGCACAGAGGATGCTAGGATAGAACCCTGCTACTAAGGGTCAGAAAGGGGCACAGAGGATGATGGGATAGATCCCTGCTACTGAGGGTCAGCAAAAGGGCACAAGAGGTGTTACTGGCAGCAGGGGTTTGGGAGAAGGCAGGTGGGATGGAGGTGCGGGCTGTGAGAACTCAGAGGCAGGAATTTCCTTCCGCACAGAGCTGGGGAGGAAAGTGAATGCAGTGCTGTGGCAGGCTACAGGAGGTGTTGTTCATGGCTGAGAGAGGTGCCAGCAAGGGCCCACAGGCAGAGAAGCCTGCTGTGTAAGGTTGTAAAAGGTGGAGAGCCAAGCACAATGAGTTACAGCAAGGGGCATCATCCTCAGGCCTGATGGCAGGTGTGACACCTGCTACTATGTCCACAATTGTCTGTGACAACAGGACAGTGGTCATGTGGAAACATTCCTTGACAGTATTGGGAAGAGTGAGTGTCCAATATCTAATATTTACTTTCAGATAGTTCTGAGACCCCAGGTCCAATCCCTAGTGCTGCCAAGGAAAGAAAAAGCAACACTAGCAAGCCCAGGTGTGGTGTTTGAATAGACTCATGTGTTTGAATGCTTGGCCATAGGGCATGGCACTATTAGGAGGTGTGATCTTGTTGGAATAGGTGTGGCCTTGTGGGAGGAAGTGTGTCACTGTGGGGTCGGACTTTGAGGTCTCCTATGCCCAAGCTACTCATAGTGTGGCACACAGCCTCCTTCTGCTGAAGTTGAAGAACTTCAGATGAAGTTGTAGAACTCTCGGATCCTTCAGCACCATGTCTGCTTCCCCCCATGAAGCTACTGGGCTAAACCTCTGAAGATGTAAGCCAGCCCCAAGTGAATGTTTCCTTTATAAGAGTTGTCATAGTCATGGTGTGTCTTCACAGCAATAAAACCCTAACTAAGGAACCAGGTCAGAAGTATATGAACATTTGCTCTACTTGTCTGAATTTTTCCATAGAATTTTTTGGGGAAATTTTTAGATAAAGTCATATGGGGAAATGAAAAATGGAAAGTGTTTGTGCTCTGGAGAAGTAGGGTCACCTGGGAGAGGCTGTGCAAACATCTACAGGTGGGTGAGGGCCGCTGTGATGGAGCCCAGGGACCGAGAACACCCGGAGGACCATTGCACAGGCAGTAGAGGTCCTGAGGTCTGGGCTGACTGTACGGTGTTCTGGTGGTTACAGGGAGACAGGTGGAGGGAGTAGTAGGCCAGGAACGGCAAGCCAGGACTAGGGCAGTGAGGGCATACCTGAAGTTGTACCCCCTCTCCTGCAGCTGGAAGGAGTATTGAGGACAGCAGTCAGAGCCTCTGGTGTCCAGGTTGCAATCCCAGTGGACGTTGATACCCACAGAGCCACCCTGTGTGCACACAATACATCTCTGCTCCACCAGTAGATGGGCCTGAGACCCTAACCCTGAGCTACAGAGACTGTTCCCCAAATGACTCACCAGCAATGCCAGGTCCTCAAAGTCCCCTCCAGCCATGGCCACAAGGTCCCCAATGCGGAACACCGGGCAGAACGGGCTGGAGTGTGGATCATACAGACAATGCTTGAAATAGGTGCTGTCCCAGGTATCTAAGGTGTTGGTTCTAGAAAGGACAGCGATAGGGATCAAATGATCCAAGAGACACGGGGGATCTGGGCTCAGCCAAGACCTGCCCATGCTTACTTGGAAAAATTGAACTTGCTGAAGGTGACTGTGTTTTTGATGAAGAGTGTGAAGTTCTTGGCCTGAACTAGCAGGGGCTTCCTGAAGACAGATGGCACACTGGCATCATTTTGCTTATCCTGGGACCCTGCCCTACGATAGAGAGAAGACTTACCTGGGCACAGTACCAATCTCCACTGGACACCAGCTCCAGATCTCACAGGTCCTGTGGGTTCTGTTGAACACCACGCACTGACCCGTTTTTATGCCTTGAAAACAGAAAATGAGCCCCAAGGCTTCAAGTCTCCATGGATCCTGGGGAGGGTGTGTGGTCTGGGCTTGTTGGCAGAATGAATGTTGCTCAGACAAGCAGAGCAGGGCCTGCATTTGGGGACCACCCAGTGTTCCCACCCCTTCCCTTGTTCTAGCAGAGGTACCAGAGGACCAAGCCCACAGTTACCATGGCTGTACGTTCCTGTCTCCCCTTCAGGGCAGTCCTCGTCAGCCCAGCAGTTAGCCAGAGGAACAGAAGGGTGCTGAGGTAGGTAAGAGAGACCCTAGTCACCAACAGCACAGAGGATGCCTCCTCTTTGTTACTCAGCGTCACAGACTAGAAAGACAAGACTGCTAGGATTCCTCCCAGGATACCCTGGTTCGGAAGCATAGGGAAGGTGTGATCAAACTGTAGGCTGGAAGGGACCATCAGCCACCTGGTGAGGTGGTGGTACAAGGCTGTATCCCAAGAGCAGAGTGCTGCTCTCCTGACAATTCCATCCCTGACAGGTCACTGAGGTCCAGCTCTTCTGTCCAGCTGGGATAACAGAGAAGGGGGTGGTGCTGAAGAACCATAGAAAGACAAACTGGTGACACTCAGTATATGGTAGGTGTAGCTATCAAAGACCAGGGCCTAAGGTCACCAGGGACCTATACAAGGAGAAAAGCCCCTCCCCCAACACACACACACACTTCCTGGGGCCAGTCTTTTCTGCTAAACATGGATATCGTACCTCCGGAAGGCCAAAGAATCATGGGAGAGTACTACGAGGTAGGTGAGCTTCCTGGGGGATCCCTAGCCTAAGAAAGGAAGGCAGCCTTGGGCTTCAGAACCCTCGTGGGGTTCAGCTTGTAGGGAGCTCCAGGAGGACCACGGCACCATGGAAGCAAGAGTGGCTGAGGAAAAGTCAGAAGGAGACTCGGGCTCTTGTGAAGGATGGGACTGTGAACTGATAGAGAGTACAGCTGCCTTCTGTGCTCTGCGGCCCCAACGTGTGTCTACGAACTCCTTCAACTAGAGTCCAGGCTGAGATGTGAGCCCTCTACCCAGCAGCCCAAGGGAGAGACTGAGGCTCTCTGTCACACACTCACTCTGTCTCCCTTTGACTTTACATCCACTCCAGATTGTCAGCAGGACTCTGAGGGTCCAGGAGATCCTGGGATGTCCTTTTCTAACCCAGCCCAAATTATGCTCCAGCCACAGCGAGCATCAGATGGGCACCCCCAGAGACACCTACTTCACTCCCTCACACAGCCTGGGCCTCTGCCAATGAGGCTCCCTCTGCCTTGGCACCCTGCTACAGCCACACTGACCCAGATCACCACTCCCTTGAAGATTTAGGCCAGGCTCTTCCCTAAGTCTCCCCCTTGTGGCCTCTGCCCTGCATGGCCATCATGGCTTGGTTGGACCGCAACTGCAACTTGAGGTACAGGGGGTTGGAATTCTGCCAGCCCAGCACAGGGGCCTGGCCTAGAAGCTGTAGGGTGGAGGATGGGGTGTCGAGAAAGGTTTGCAGAGCGATATGACACTCAGAATTATGGAGCACATGCTTGGAGGAACCAGGTCCCCGATCTCCCAAGAAGAGCTGACAGGAACTCTGGTTATTCTCAGGAACCAGAATAAACTGTGGCCACTGGGACTGGTGAGTCCCAGTCATGTTAAGTTCAAGCAGAGAACCCCAACCCTCAGACAGAGAAAGAGGAAGATCCCTGTGCTTTCTAAGAAGTGGACGTGGGAGCGAGGTGTGGTGGCGCACACCTTTAATCCCAGAGCTCTGGAGGCAGAGGCAGGCAGATCTCTGTGAGTTCAAAGCCAGCCAGTCTACAAAGCCAGTCCAGACAGCCAGGGTTTTTACACAGAGAAACCCTGTCTTGAAAAACAAAAACAAAAAGAAGTGGATATAGAGGTTTGGTGATATTTTAGAGTCAAACCTGGAACCAATGTCTTCTAAGCATCTGTCAATGGAAATATTGTCCGCGCTCCCTGAAGGAGAGCCGTCCTTTGTATACATACACCTATCCTTTGTGGATAGGTGTCAACCACGGACATGTGACATCCCCTGAAACTGTAATGTGACCAAATGCCAGTGCTTGGAGTCCAATCGAGCAAAGGTTGACCTTGAACGTGGTGCATATATACGGACTGAATCTGAACTGTTCACACTAAAACCGTGGTTGGTGGGAGCTAGTGTGCTCTTTGAAAGATTGTCTGGAATATTCCCAGACAAAGGAAGAAGATGAGATTGAGGGTGAGTGGGTAGACACCTGCATTACTGTGTGAAAAGCAGATAAGAATGAGACAGAAGGCTCAAACATGGACACGATTGGACTGAAAAACACCCAGAGATCATAAATTACCTGAAAGCAACATCGGAAGTGAGCTGGCTTTCCCCCCAGATGAAAGTGCACCCAGGGCACACTAATAAAAGCTGGCAAAAAGGAGAGGTGACTTCCAGCCTCGCCTCTTGTCATTAATACCCACCCAAGCATGTGCCTGACTGAAACTCAGAGGCAGGACCAGCATGGGAAAGAGACTGGACATCTTTTTGTTTGTTTGTTTTTTGAGACAGGGTTTCTCTGTGTAACCGTGGCTGTCCTGGAACTCACTCTGTAGACCAGGCTAGCCTTGAACTCAGAGATCTGCCTGCCTCTGCTTCCCGAGTTCTGGGATTAAAGTGTCCACCACCATGCCCAGTAAGAGTGGACATTTCAATGAAACTGTCCCATTCAGAGGTCTGGTGCTGTTTAGGTGCTCTGCCTGTAAACTATACTTAGGACACCCTTGGAAAAGTGACTTAAGCTTGTCCAAGTCCAGTCACCTGTTTGATGGGAATTAAGGGATTTCTGGTGGACAGCAGATGTGAGGATTCTATGAAATGATTTCTGGAAAGATTCAGCCCTTTGCCCAGGGTATAGCAAGCTCAGACTGAGCCTTGAGCCATGTGTGAAGGAGAGAGGAACAGGGTCTGGGGAGAGAAGTAGGGTACGCCAGAGGCTCTGGACAAACTTACCTCTGGGCATCTGCCCTGGACTTGAACTGGTGTCACGAGGAAACTGGTTACCAGGAAGAACACATTCTCTCCCTAGAAGGCAAGGCTGGAGGTTGGCCTTGGCTGAGCTGCACCCACTGAGGGGTGTGTCGCTGACAGCCTGTTTTGTTTGTTTTTTGTTGCTCTCATTGCTGGGAATGGAACCCAGGATCTCAGGCCTGCTAGACCAGCGGGCTTTGAGGTACAGCCCAGCCTGGGTAGCATGGATTTTGTGAGGACAGTTCTTGGCCCTGTCTAGCTACCAACTTTGTCCTGCAGAGAGTGGCGACCAGCTGGTGATCAGCTGGCTATGTTTACTGCCTTTCCTGAGCCCAGGGGATGCCATGTCTCTATTCATATCTTTCATATAAGTTTCATTTCAAATTCTCATGCACTCAACCCAAAGTGGGGTCAGAGGGAGGCTGCTCATCACAGGTGCAACAGCCCTGGCTTAAGGAAGGGAGTGTGTGTGTGTGCTCAGGAAGCTAGCGCCACCTGGAGCCTAAAAATGGTCAAGGTGGCGCAGCTGCCTTTGAGTCCCCCCACGCTCTTCATGCGTCTACAGGAAACCGCGATTGCTCATCCGTTCATGGAACCGATTTGGAATGGAATTGGTCCGTTGTTGGTTCCCTATCTGGGGTACACAAACATTTGTTTATGTCTCCTCAGGAAATGTCCCACAACAGCTGGTAACTGGGGCTAGATCCCCTAGGCTGAGGGAGAAGGGAAGATGGCAGGGTGAAAGGAGTCAGACCTTACCCTGACAGGCAAAGATGGAGAAAGGTCCTTGTGTATACCACAAGACTGTAAACTCCCAGCTTCTTCCTCACGACCCCTTTCCAAGACAAAGGCCTAGTGAGCTTTTTTTTTTTTTTTCCCTGCCAGAAGGGTCGCCTTCTAGAAAATGATCTAGACCAATCCACTTATGTTCAAAGCTGGTCCTGAACATGTCTCGGCTTGCGTGAACCTATGGGCCTATAGGCTTCCTCTTTATAGTTGATCATCCAAAATTCGGGGACAGGTGCCTATCATATCCCATCACAGATACTTAAGACCACCAGCCCTCCAAGGGAGAGTGGATTTTGGTTTCTAGATTGCCTTCCCTCCAGTGGGAAGTCTGTCCCTTTGTGTGTGGTGTATGAACTATCACTTTCTTTCTTTTTTTTTTTTTTTTGGTTTTTCGAGACAGGGTTTCTCTGTGTATCCTTCGCTGTCCTGGAACTCTGTAGACCAGGCTGGCCTTGAACTCACAGAGATCCACCTGCCTCTGCCTCTCAAGTGCTGGGATTAAAGGTGTGTGCCCGACAGAGCAGTTTTATTTAACTATTTCATGTATATGTATGTGGGTGCTGTGTGTGGGCATGGTACCCTCAGAGGCCAGAAGAAGACATTGGATCCCCTGGAACTGGAGTGACAGACAGATGTGAGCCACCACATGAGTGCTGGGAACAGAGCTCAGATCCTCTGCAAAAGCAGCCAGTGTCCCCACAGCACAATCATCTCTTCAGCCCCTGCCTTTTAATTCTTTCATCAATGAAAAAGATGAACTTGACCCAAGATCCCTAAATGGTAACAAGGGGACTTCAGAAAGCCCAAATTCTGAGCTCCCAACCCCTACCTTTCACTTCCAACCAGAAGTCTTGAACCTAAGCTACCTCAGTCCTTCTCAGGTATATCCCTGTGTGGGTGGAGTGGGTCTTTATATGGTACTAGGGATTGAAGCTAGGAAGTTATGCATACCAGGTATGTACCCTACCTCTGAGCTGCATCTCTAAACTTCCTTTTCAGAGGCAATTCCACAGGCACCCAGCTTCCTGACTTGGGAAGCTATACATCCCTGAAAGCCGTTTCCTAAGAGTGACTCAGCACTCTGCTTCTGGGAGGCCCTTTCCCAAGCCCTTCACCCACCCTCTGGTGTCAGGGGCGTCCTGTCTGTCATGCACAGCAGCTGTGCGGCTGCTGTCGGTGGCTGAAGGACACTGGCCTGCAGCAGCCCTGAGGACCTACCTGTGATGGCTTCACGAAGTCAGCCACATCCCACAGCCGGTTCCCCAGTTCCTTAACCTGGGTTACAGAGACCCCCTTGAGTTTGGTGATGACAGAAATCTGGGGGTCCAAGTCCCATTCCTGGTAGCCTTTTTTGGCTAAGAGGGCCCACCTAGGGAGAAGGTGATGGACAGTGTAATGTGACCAGATGGCAGTGGCTCTCTTGGTATTATACTCCAGAGGCTCCTGGAGCAGTGTGGAGGCCTCTACCCCTGTCTAACTGCACCTCTTGCTCTGCACCCCTGAGCAGGTGGAGCCATCAGATGGAGCTGCACATCATGGCCACTTCACATACTGTTGCCTCCCAATCACTCAGCAAACCTGGCTCCCTCCTCAAAGACCCTTCAGACATTGGGCTAGGTAGTGGTCTCTCTGGTGCTCTGTTGCTCACACAGCTAAGAATCACTGCCTCCTGCCCCATCAGGATGCCTCCAGGCAGGACTACTGCGGATGTGTACAAAGACTTATGTGGGGCTTCTGCTGTCCTCTGGATTAAAATCCCTCCTACTGGGTGCCCCCCCCCCCCCCACCAGCTGGAATTCTAAAAAGCTAACGTTTAGTCCTCAGCCTGCAGCCAGCCTGGGCCAGAAGCTGTTCTCTTACCCTATCACGTAGGACACCACTCCCAGCTGTAGCAGCCTCTGAGAGACACCCACCCGGCGGTTCCTGGTCATCACGTATTTCTCTGTCTTGTAATCCACAAACCCCCAGCTCACAAGCGCTGCTACGACTGAAGAAGCCATGTTCCCAGTGCCTGCTGGCCGCTAGCTCATGAGTCAGCAGGCAGCTTCAGCAGCAGCTGAACTGGGACAAAGCACCAAGGCATGGGATCCAGGCCAGAGTTGTTAAAGGGACATCTCAAATTCGGCAGAATCTGTCTCCTGGCTCAGTCCCAAACCCCAGCTGATCTAGGCCCCCCATCCTGTCCAGAGTCCTTGAGTTGGACTCTATTTGTAGAAAGGAATAGTCCTGTCTCTGCCCACCCATTCTGCTTCCTTATAGGTTGGGCAGTGACCAACACTGGGGTAACAGAAGCCCAGAGAAGGGGCTCTGAGCTCAAATTTGCAGATTCCAAAGTGCAGCAGTTCATGTTTGGGTTGAGAGTCCCTGCTGGCACAGCAACATGGGAACGGTTTGATCTTGAGAGAAAGCTCAGACAGCCGGCATAGCTGTGGTTCAAGAGAGAAACTACTGCTAGGCTCCCAGTCTTCCCTAGAGCCGCCCCAAGGGCCGTAACTAAAACACAAGCTCTGGAATCAGACTGGAAAGGTCTAGGAAAGGAACACGAAGGAGGTGACCACCCCGGAGCATGGCAGCGGTACGTGCGGTAGTCAGCCCTGGTGAGGAGCGTGCCAACGTCGGGCACGGTGCTTCTGCGACCACAAACAAGACCCGGTTTCCCGGGACGACCGCGGGCGGGAGAGGGGCATCGTTACTGGCCCCAGGGACCACCTGGTGCCTGTAGATCAGATTGGATTGGTCAAGGAGGCCAGAGGGACCGCCCACATCCCTGGGAAGAGTTCCAGGGAGTTGTGCGGGGCTCAGCCTGTGTCGGGGCTGGGAAGTGATAGTAAACATGAAGGGTTCCTGCGAGGAGTCTACGAAGAACGAAGATCAAGAGAGAGAAGCGGCAGCCGCTGGGCGCCAGGGAGAAGCCCCGGAAGCCCAGCATTTCTCGACCGCAGGTTCACACTCTGCTTGGGGGGGGGGGGGGGGCCTCATTCTCCTCATGAGGTCCTTCCTGGTTGGACTCCCCTCTTGGCGATCTTCCTGCAGAGGTGGTGGGAGGGTAGCTGGAATGGGACTTGCACCCTTCTCAATCCTCAAGCCCCTTGCCCTTCTGGAGGCATGAGGAGGCCCAACAGCTAGAACCGTCTTCCAGAATAGCCTATAGATGAAGCACCCTGACTGGTAGTTGCGTTCCAACTGGAAGGGTTCAGGGCTGGGTGTTCCAACCTGTAGGAAAAACTTAGCTAATGAATGTATTGAATTTAGAATTGTTTCCTACACATCCCCCCCGCCCCCGCCAAGGTGTTTACAGACATTACGACCTGTAGGTTGAGAATGTAGCTCAGTTGGGAGAGTGCTAAGTTGGAGGCCAACTTTGGTGGGTGGGGAATGTGACCTGTGACACAGTGAGGCAAGGCCAGCATACACTTCAGTATTAGGGAAATGCTCTCTTTGGTCTTGACTAGCTTGGTGGCTTCAAGAAAAGACTTTTTTTTTTTTAAGCCTTGAGATCCTCATCTGGAATGTGCGCTTAGCAGCCACCAGCACAGGAAGAAATGGCCAGGGCAGGGAAAGGTCTGGGCTGTGCCAATGAAGAGGTAGCACCTCCTGTGTCCCCTCCCATCTACTGCTAGGCACTCATGGGCTTGGAGAACCAGTCATGGCTACCCTCTATCTGGAGTCTTGCCAGGCCTATGGTGTGGTGCCGGCCTCTTGTCTTCTGCGCCAAGGGAATGCCTCGAAATTGAACCTTCAGCACCGTGGCCTGGGGCCCCAGGTATCTGTTGAGGGACACCAGGCTTGGCAGGAAGGATGTAGGAGACAGCGACTACCTTGTCCACTGACTCACAGCCTTCCTCTGTGCCATCCATGTCCCCTGCCTGTGACACAGATGGGGGCTGGAATGAGGAAGGCTCCAGGATGTGAGATTTGGCAGCAGCTAGAGGGAGGAAGGAGCTCTGGGGATTTAAACTGAGGTAATGGCCAGGCTACCTTGTACCTCTTTGTTCTGTTCCAGGGGGCCCAGGCTTTGGCTTCCCTGCTGACCTCTAATGCCTACATCAAGCACCTGGATCTTCGGGACAATGGGCTCTGTGAGGCCGGAGCAGAGGCTCTGGCCGATGTCCTGTGTAAGAATAGGGTTATCTCTGGTAGGTAGGTGCTCAGCTTTTGAGTATGAGCATCAGGCAAGCTTGGGGCCCCTCTTTCCTCAGGGAAATGGTTCCCTCACTATGCCTTCTTACTTGAGGTGTTGCTAGGAGATGAGGATGGTCCTCATCACAGACAGAAAATCTGGGGGTGAGTTTGACTTTCTGGACGTTTAACCACTGGAGGGGCCAGTGCTGAATGCTGCTCTTTGCTTGACCCACTCCCCTGGTGTGCACCCTCCGCTCCATGCACATGGAAGGCAGACTCTCATTGCCTGAGTGCAGGGTGGGAGAGGCACACAGAGGTGGGGCTGCAGAGTGGAAATTGGAAGGGCAAGGTGGGAGTCGGATAAGGCTGCTTCCAGATGACAGCCCTGCCAATGAAGCACGAGCCGACCCAGGCAGGCAGCCAACTGTGCTGAGCATGTTTTCAGCCTGAAAACTGGTCACGGCAGCACCACTCAGCCTTCTGGGCTGTGGCGAACACCAAAGGAAATGACAGAAGTGGACCCAATGAACATCTGAGCTCACAAAACTGCCCATCCCTAGCAGTAGGACAGACAGGGAGGTTGTGTTATGCTAAGACACCAACCATCAACAGGAGAGCTGACCCTCAGCATTCTTCATAGACAGTCGTGGGATGGGGAGATCAGAGATCCAAGGTGACCCAGCCAATGGGTGACAAAGCTGCCACCATGTCACCCCTAGATAATCAGATTGCAAAACTTCTTCTTTCCTTCAGGCCTGGAGGTTTGTGAGATATAAGGAAGTGCAAGAGGGTGGTGCCTGGCCATGGGTCGAACTGACTAGGCAGTGATGTGCAGTGCCTGTCCACTGGTGTCACACTGACCAGGCAGTCATGCCACCCTCAGATGTGGACCTGTCAGAGAATCAGATTGGAGCGGCAGGGCTCCGGGCTATCTGTGCTTCTCTTGCCTTAAACCCAACTGTGCAGAAGATGCGGCTGGAAGGGAACAGACTGGAGGAACAGGCAGCCCAGCACCTCGCTGCCCTTCTGCTGCTCCACACAGGCCTGAAATCCCTAGACCTCAGCTATAATCAGCTCAATGATCTGGCAGGTAATACTCGGTCCAGGCAGTCATCGATCATGAGTGATTATTGCCCATTGGTGGCAGGGGTGGGAGGTGGGGGGGAGGGAGGCGGGCAGGACCACGCGCAACTTCTATCAGAGAATATTCACATACTGGGGAGGGTTGCTCACCATTATGCCCTTGGCTCTTCTTCCGCTCCAGCCACATAGAGCCCGGTTAATTGCAGGCATACTCCAGTGCTCTCAGCTGTGGGGATCTATCAGTGAACAAAACAAAGTTCCTGACTTCAAGAAACATATACTAACAACAATTACTCAGTAATTAGTAACCTTCCAAAAGAAACAATGTATGGTTCTGGAAAAGTATGGACTACCTGCTGTAGAGGGGTGGGTGTTTAAATAGAACCCTGTGTGTGGGGTGGAAAGGTGTCAGCCATGGCAAGATCATGAAGCTGATGAACTCTTAGCATGCAGGCCTGTTTCCTACATGGGGAGACAGACACCTGTGTAACCGGTTGGACTGCTAATCCAAGGGAGAATGACCAGGCTGTGGTCTGGAAAGGAAGCAGACACTGTAAATATGCCTACAGATCATTACAGAAGGTATGAAGGTTTCATCCCAAGTGCTTTTACAAAAGGGCTTGTGGTATATATCTCAACGGTATAAGGTACTTGTGTCGTGTGTGTGTGTGTGTGTGTGTGTGTGTGTGAAATCTTGAGTTCAGTCACCAGTACTGAGAGGGGGAAAATTTAAGCACTATGAAACACATGGGAAGACTGCCTTGATTCAGCCATTGTCTCTCCAGGGCCTTTACATGTGCTGTATGCTTCTAAATGTGCCAATCAACTCTACAGAGTAAAGCTAGGCATACCTGTAGGCTCAACTACTTGGAAGACCAGTTGAGCCCAGAAAGTTGGGGTCAGCCTGGCAGCATGGAATGGCCACCCAGACCCTGCTTTGAGGAGTTTCTGGGACCTGGATGAGCCAAGTAAATTCTTCTTTTTAAATGTTTGTTTTTATTTATGTATATGTGTGTGAGTGTGTGTCACATATGTGTGGGTGCCTTGGAGACTAGAAGAATAAACCTCATCATCTGCAGTAGGAGTAGCAGGGTGGTTGTGAGCTACCCAATGTGGGTGCTGGGAACTGAACTCAGGCCCTCCAGAAGAGCAACCGGTGCCCTTAGCAGCTCAGAAACTTCTCCAACACCGGAAATGAATTCTTAGATACCCACATATCTGCATTGTAGTGAATAGTTTTGGAGATTTCGGCTTTTGATGGTTTGGGCCTGTGGCTGAGCAAACGTTAGAAAAAAAGTCACTCCCTCTAAAAGCAAAAAAGCAAAAGAGAGGA
This sequence comes from Lophiomys imhausi, assembly GCA_907164525.1. NCBI lineage: Eukaryota > Metazoa > Chordata > Mammalia > Rodentia > Muridae > Lophiomys > Lophiomys imhausi. The sequence goes on from CAJQZJ010032158.1 coordinate 1,841,716, forward strand.
GACTGGGGCCACACAGTTTCCTCAGGGGAAGCCCCAGGGGCCTAAGACCTTTAGACGGTGTCGTCTGCCACATTCCAAATCTTGAGGACTAAGCTTTTTATAAAAGACTTTATTTTCTTTCGTGTGTGTGTGTGTGTGTGTGTGTGTGTGTGTGTGTTTGTGTTTGCCTGCATGTATGTGTACTACATGTGTGCAATGCCCAGGGAGGCCACAAGAGGGCATCAGACCCCTGCAAGCAACTATAAGCTGCCATGTGGGTGCTGGGAATCAAATTTGGATCCTCTGCAAAGCAACCAGTGCTCGGTCATCTCTCCAGCCCCAGCCACTGAGCCTCTAAAGCCCTTGAGGTCCTTTGGGGTAGCTTAGCATATATGCTGCGAACTACAACAGTGAGAATAGAGGTGCTGAAGTCTGAAGTCCTGCGATGGAATGCAAGCAAGAAAGGGAAACAGGGAAGGGCAGACTCAGTTGACTTTTTTTCTCCAAGTGGGAATCTGAGGTTGCTGGGCAGTGAAGGGGCTTGAGTCTCAGTCATCCACAATCTATGGCAATGGCGAACCTACCTGCAGGTGTGTGTCTCACAGGATGGTTGATGAGTTACAAAGGCCAAGTGCCATTATGGACCAATAGAAGAGCGAGCCTCACCCTCCAGCTTTAATAGAAAAGAGGGGTTAGAGGACATCTGCTGTCCTCTCCCAGCTTTAGCAGTTTCCAGGAAGGGTGGGAGTACCTGTATCTACCCCAGTGATGGATGAGACAGTGCCCAAAACCTTAGTGCTGGCACAGGATACTCTCCAAGGGGCCAAAATGTCTGCTGCTATGTGTGCTAGCCAAGCAGCTGGCTGGGAGCACTCAGTCTTGAAACACACACACACACACACACACACACACACACACACACACAGAGTGTATTTCCTTAGTTTGATTTAGTTCAGTTTGGTTTGGTTTTTGAGGCCAGGTCTCGCTGTGCAACCCAGAATGCCTTGGAATTCACTACAGTATTCAGAGTGGCCTTGAACTACGGATCCTCTTGCCTCAGCCTCCTGGATGCTGGGGTTATAAGAGCGGACCACTGCACCTAGCCTCTCTGAGCACTTCAGACCAGCTTTTCTGCTCTAGCTGCCAAGATAATGAGAAAAGGCCAAATTTTTATCCCCAAGGGACTCCAATCTGGGCACAGAGATCAGCCAGGCAACGAGTTCAGAGTCCAGAGGGGGTAGGGGGAGCTAAGAGGTCACAAGACTAGATTAGTGTGGGAAGGTAGAATGACAGCAAACATGGATTCTGAGAGGCCCACCCAGCGGGACAGATGGGTGAGGTTTCCCGAGTGCCAACATGAAGAACCAGAGTGAGACAGACATGGTGGAGCTGGGGCTGTGGAGAACTGGCAGCAAGTTCATACCCACCAGTGTAAACAGAATGGAGAGCTTGCTGTATGGTGTGCTCAGAATCTGTCATGGTTCAACCCACTTCCTGGAGCTACTACCCCTGCCTCTTCCCCCAACAGCTACGCCAGACTTGGGGGATCTGTCTCTGCCAGTGCTCACTAGCCAATAGGAATCTTTGCCCAGCCAGCATCATGGCTCTTACCCCCCCCCCCCCCATACCCAGCAGCACCTGAGCACTTGGATTAGCATGTGAGGTCTCATTGCACCTGCTTCCTCCTGCCTCTCCACTCCAGCATCAACCCAGCTGCTTTTTCCTGCTATCTGTCACATGTGCATGCATGTGCATTTCTTGGCTCTAGGTTGCCTGTACTGTCCTCACTTGACCCCACCAAGACTACCACTGAGTCTCTACCCTTTTTGTTTGTAGGTTAGAATAGTTGGAATCTCATTACTTTGAATTCAGGTCTTCTCAATTACATGTGGATTCCTTGCTGGGCATAGTGGCTCCTGTTTGTTCGAGATCTCTCTGTGTTATGGGACAAGACCCTGTTCCAGTGCACGCGCACACACACACACACACACACACACACACACACACACACACACACATATGTTCCTTAGGTAGTCCAGGTATACACTGAATTTTGTGACCCTCCTACCCAACAGAAGTTCTGACACAAAGTAAGCATCAGGTCATTTTGAACTTGGGGTTTTTTTGCTAAAAAAAAAAAAAAAAAAAAAAATCTCTTGGTGCTCCCCAGGAGAGACACTTGGACCTGCCTTGGCAGAAAACACAGGACTCACAGAGCTTAACCTGAGTTGGAACCACCTTCGAGGCCTGGGAGCCATTGCATTTGCCAGGGGCCTAGAGGTATGAAACTCTCACCCAGTCAACCCTCAGGGCATGCCTGTCTTGTGGGGGAAGTTTCCCCCTAGCCAGCTCTTGATGTTACAGAAATGAACATTAGCCCTTTTCAGCACACTGTACACGGCGCATCTTCGATGACTGTTTTCCTGTCCTCGTTTAACGATAAAACACCACACTGACTTTCATGGCATCTCCTAAAGGGTCCACAGAAACATCAGCTGCCTCTGCCAGACTTTACATCCAACTGTAGGGAACATCTTGTGCAACCTGGTGACGTTACCGTTAACACACACAGATACTTTTCCCTTGTGTGCCAGCATACCCTCTTGTTGTTTCCCTGAAAGTTTATAGATCTTGGAAATAGATGGCTCTAGCCCTGCCAGGGTATCATGAGGCACCTTCATTGTCCACAGTGACAATGACCTTAGGAAATGACAGCCACTACCTTGCCCAGGGGCTGGCCGCTGGTGTTCCTGACCCAGAAGGTGGCAGATCAGAGCACCCACCCTTCTCCCCACCACAGTCTCTTGGGCAGGCTTCATAAAGCACCCTACCATCAGGTCACTGGGCCCACACAGTCTCTCTATGCCCCAGGATGCCTGCTTTGGGAATTGCCCCATAGGCATGGATCTGACCACTGTACCTCATCTCTGAGAATTACACATGGCCCTATCCATCATCCTCTGTTGAAGATGTTCAAGTTGTTTGGCCCTACTGGTCACTGTTGGCCTGACAGGTCTTACTAACTCTGTTCCAGGACCTCTGCTCACTATCCTTTGTCATTGCTTGGGCTCTCCTGGGCTCTGAGGCTGTGACCCTGGCCCTGTGGCTTTCTGCGCCATCGGATGCGAACTTATCATGTCTTTACTCTGTGTTCTAGGCAAATATATTCTTGAAAGTTCTAGACATCTCTCATAATGGCTTTGGAGACTCTGGGGCCTCTGCAATAGGTGAGGCCCTCAAGGCCAACAACGTGTTGGAAGAACTAAATATGAGGTGAGAAGCCAGGGGTGCTGCTCCCAGGGCCACACACAGTGATCCAGCTGCTGTTCAGTTTGCGGCATGTGGCTTGAACCTCAAGCCTACAGCTCTGTCCTCTTTCAAGGTTGTTGCTTGGGGGCTGGAATGTAGCTCAGTTGGTAGAATGCTTGTCTCCTGTGCACCAAGCCAGCGGGGTTCGTGTCCCACATCACATAAACCAGGAGTGGCATCTCACTCCTGGTTTCGTTCTGTTGTTGCGATGAGACACTCTGACCAAAAGCAACTTTAGAGGAAGGGTTTACCCCACTTACAACACAGGTTATATAGTTCACCATTTCAGGAGCTCACACCACATGCACACTCAAGACCACAGAGCAGTGAATGCTCCATGCTGCTGCCTGCTGCTGTCTCCATGGCTGTCTCCCGTTAGATGGGTTGTTTGTGATGCCATCCACATTCAGGGTTAGTCTCCCTACCTCCAATTAACCACCAAGACAACCTCCAAAGACAGGCTGCACCCAGCCTGGTCCAGATGATTCTTCCAGGAGACGCTCTTTTAGGTAGTTCCAGATTGTGCCAAACGGACCAGCACAACCCATTCTTCAACTTGGCACACACTTTAAGATATAATTTCCCATCCAAGGTCCCCAAGGCCTCATGTTTATTGTACAATGTAAAATATAGTCCTTAAAAATTTCAACACTTCACCAGGCGTGGTGGCGCACACCTTTAATCCCAGCACTTGGGAGGCAGAGGCAGGTGGATCTCTGTGAGTTCAAGGCGAACCTGGTCTACAAAGCAAGTCCAGGACAGCCAGGGCTACACAGAGAAACCCTGTCTCAGAAAAACAACAACAACAACAACAAAAATCCAACACTTCAAGGCCAGCCTGGTCTACAAACCAAGTCCAAGACAGCCAGGACCATACAAAGGGTTTCAAGAAATCCTGTCTTGAAACCGCCCTCCCCCCCAAAAAAAAAAATCCAACACTTCTGGGGTTAGAGAGACAGCTATGTAGTTAAGAGCATTTGTTGCTCTTGCAGGGGACCAAGATTTGGTTCCCAGTACCCAGCTGGTGGTTCACAATAATAAAAATTCTAGTTCCAGAGGATCCAAAGCCCTCTCTGATCACCATGGGTATCAGGTACATGTGTGATGCACATACATACATGCAGGCAAAATGCTCACATACATAATTTTTTTTTAATTCCAACACTTTAAACATCTAAGATCTCTTTGAATGTCCAAAGTCTCCTTAAAAATCCAAAGTCTCTTGGGGATGGAGAGATGGCTTTCAGGTTGGAAGCATGCACTGCTCTTCAGAGGACCCACGTCAGTTTTCAGTACCCACATCAGGTGGCTCACACTGCCTGCAGCTCCAGCCTGGGGGGACCTGATGGCTTCTGCGCTCCTCAGGTACTTGCACTCAAACATAATTTTTTAAAAAATTAAAAGAAAAAGAAACCTTTAAAAATCTAGAGTCTGTAACTGGATGCCTATAAAAACAAAAGCAAGCTACATTTTTAAACATTCTTAATCCACATGGGAAGAACTGGAGGAATAAAAGCAATCACACTAAGCAAAATTAAGCCCAGCAGTATAAATCCAATCCTGTGGCCATGTCCACCATTGGAGACTCATAATCTTCTGGACTCCAGAGGGCTCAGGCTCAGCTCTGCCACACGCAGCTGTCTTCCTAGGCTAGCTTCATACCACACCTGCATCTCTCCTTGGTGGATATCCCAGGCCAGCCTGACATTTCAAATATCCCAGGGTCTCTATTGAAACCACGGCCTCACCTTCATCAGTGGTCCCTGTGGGCCTCACTGCAAGGACTCTTACCCTAATGCAAGGTGTGGGGGCTCAGCTGCTCTCCAGGACCTCCTCAATCCTGCAACTTCCGTGCCTTCAAAACCAGTACTACATGGACCCTCCTCTTGATGCTGCCTAGTTCTGGTAGCCTGAGGTGTAGCCTGGCCTCCTTAGACCAGCTTCTGGTGCTGACCCTGAGAGAACTCTTCCCTTTTGTTCCTGAAGCACAGAATGTCTAGCCTCAGTGGTGGTGATCTTTTTTCTATTTACTTATTCTTTGTTTTGTTTGCTTTTTGTTTGTTTGTTTTTGGCTTTTTTTTTTTTTGAGACTGAATTTCTTTGTGTAGCCCTGGCTGTCCTGGACTCTGTAGCCGAGGCTGATCTCGAACTCACAGAGATCCGCCTGCCTCTGCCTCCTGAGTGCTGAGATTAAAGGTGTGCGCCGCTACACCCAGCTGATCTATTATTACAGCTGATTCTTCGTCTCCAGTGATCAGCATTCTGTTGTCCCAATGAGTACGGGTTTCCCTGCAGTGGCCTGACCTCTCAACAATCACAGCTGATTCTTCAGCCCCAGTTGGTCAGCACACACAGATTCTTAGCCAAAATATTGAAGTCTTTGCTCCTTTCTGAAATATGACTTGAGGTTTCATTGCTGCTTGCAGTTCAGCATTGCTATCTTCCAAGTCCCCTCAAGAACTACCTGTTAAGCTCTGGAAATAGCACTCAATGGCTTTTCTAGTCTCTAACCCCAATGTCTTCCAAGCATGTAAACCCAGCACCTGAGAATTAGAGGCAGGAAAAATCAAAAGTTCAAGGTCATCCTCAGTTATATAGGGAGTTATAGGCTAGCCTGAAACACTCAAGACTGTCTTGAGAGAGAGAGAGAGTCAACACAGTGTAGGTACGTAGGCCTGGCTTCAGAGACAGATCTGGAAGAGGAGGGAGGATTGGGATCCAGAGTATACACTGTCATGGTGATGGGTGTGTGTTGCCAGCTGACACAAAACACATGGGAGCATCTTCAGAGCTCAGGGGCCTAGGAGCAGCTTCTCATCTCCACCAGAGGGAGGGCGCTCTAAGTGTGGTTACCACCCATGGGGCAGCATGCCCATCTCTTAGACATTGACTGGGGCCTGGCAATGAGTGGAGGGTTGTCCTGGAAACCCAGTCTACCAGATGCAATAGGTAGGCCTCTGAAGTTCAAGCCCTCAAACTGGAAGATGTTGGCGAAGGGTCAGAAAAGCTGGATGTACTTTTCTTGCTAACGTTGTTCATAGGGTTAGATGTGGTAGTTCCATACATGCCTGCAGGGCACACTGACCCCATCTAGCCTCCCTTTATTATTTTTTCCCTTACTTTCCTCCTCTTCATATAATTCCCAATCTCTAATAGTTATTAGCATATTTTTCAGGCTGTTGTTGTTGTTAGTGTTTGTGTTTGAGAGAAAACTTGTTCTTTGTTTTCTCTGCCTGGCTTATTTCATTTAACATAATGCTCTCCTGTTCCATCCATTTGCTTCAAATGACACAGTACTTCTTCCTTCTTCATGGCTGAATAGACTCTATTGAATGTGTATACACCACATCTGACTCATCCATCCATCCATCCATCCATCCATGGGCACTGAGGTTGACTTTATGTTTTAACTATGATGCATATGTGTCTCTTGTTACAGAAACAACCGAATCTCCATGGCAGGAGCCCTGAAGTTGGGGCTGGGTCTGCAAGTCAACCAAACGCTGCGGATTTTTATTGTAAGTTTGAGCCTGGTAGGGGAGGCTCCAGCACAGACTGGTCTCTTCAGACAGTCTTTTCTCCCACCCAGCCCCTCACTGCAGAGGCAGCAGATGGGGGCTCCTGGCTTCTTATGACACTTTCCCCACCTCTGGCCCCTCTTCTTTCCACCTTTTCCCAGCTGCAGTGCCAACTCCCTGCGGTCCCACAGGAGTTCCTTTGTGGGGAAGGCAGCCAGCACATCCCCTTGATCCACTTTCATCTCCCTGCACTTCTGCTGTCCTCTGAACCCAGGGTCAGATCAGGGGTACCGACTTGGCCATAGTCCAAACATGCCTGAGGCCTTTTGTGTCCAGAGGTTCCTTCCTTCAGGTTTGCAAAGGGTGACAGGGTGACTGCAGAGACAGAAGGAAAGGAGCCAGTGAGGCAGAGCAGGTCTCAACTGTACCCACGTATGTGGGGAGGTGCTGAGAATGGGAGTGGGGGTGGGGAGGGGAAGTATCTCCAGCTTGGGGATGGGGTGAACCTGGCTCTGCTGCTAGATCACCTAGCTTCCCACTCCTAGCTTCGATCATTAGCAAATCCACCGCCTGTGTCATGGGAACCAAAACCTATTTCAACCTCGGGTTCACCTGCTAGACAGTCTCCAATCACAGTGAGTCCCAGAAGGGGGATGAACTATCCCCCTTCCTAGGGTAAACCAAGGAGAGACTGGGGCCCAGAGCTCACCCTTCTCCCCTCCATATCTTCTGCTGAGAATTCCTTACTGGATCCTCTCTTGTCTCACTTCCTCTGCTTGGGTCCTATTGACCTAGTTTACCAGCCTTCCCAATAGCTGGTGAGTTTTCTCAATCAGAAACAACCACGCCCTGCTATGAACCTTCTTTTCTTTTGCTGCTATTTTTAGTTTAGTTTAGTTTTGTTTTATTATTGATATTTCCTTATTTTGTGCCCAAGTGTATCAATGTAATGGTGCCCTGCCCAGATACACCACCTGATGGATTTGGCATTTCAACCCAGGTGTGTGGGTCATAAAGCCACTCTGGCTCTGTGTCATTGTATGTTGTAATAATAATAATAATAAATTATAAATAAAAATAATAAATTAAATTTTTATTTTACATGGGGTTACAGGTAAGAGATTGCCCTGAATCTCTGAAAGATTTAGGATTTTACGCCACCATGCCCCAAAATTACAGACAGCTATTAACTGTCATGTGGGTGCTGGGATTTGAACCTGGATCCTTTGGAAGAGCAGCCAGTGATCTTAATGGTTGAGCCATATCTCCAGCTCCAACACAGGGCTTTTAAACAGTCTTTTATTTTATGTTTAGATGGAATCTATCTAGTACCCCTGGCTGACTTGGAGGTCACTACGTAGACCAGGCATCAGATCCCCTGGAACTGGAGTTATAAGTAGTTGGGAGCTGCCCCATGAGGGTGCTTGGTTTTAATGAGAGTGGGCCCCGTAGGCTCATATTTTTGTAAGAGAAGCAAGTGCCTTAACCTCTCCAGCACCTTTGTTTTGTTTGGCTTTTGTTTTAATTCTTTAAAGATTTACTTATGTATTAGTATCTTGCTTGTCTGTGTACCATGTGTGCCTGGTTCCCCCGGGAGCCAGAAGAGGGCTTCAGATCCCCTGAGACTAGTGTTACAGACAGGTGAAAGCCACCATGTCGATGCTGGGAATTGAACTCAGATCCTCTGGAAGAGAAGCCAGTGCTCTTAGCCATGGAGCCATCCCTCCAGCCCCCAGACTTACCTCCTAACTTGGTGAGCAGTCTTGAACTGCTAGTCCTCCTGACACGGCCTCCCGAGTGCTGAGGTTATGGACAACGGCCATCAGAAAAGGCTCTAGTGTTCTAGTGTTCGCATCTTTCGTAGATTTCAAGGAATCCCATTCAAAGTGAAGGCTGTGCCAGTCTCCTTAAGTCTATCAGGAACAACAGATCATCGGCCCTAGAACTCCTGGACTTGTCTGTAAGAGCTTCTTGTTAGCTTCATTTGGGACCTGCCAGTGGCTCTGTGAGCTATTAGAGGAATAAAGTGGAAGTTGGTTATGGTGCCCTGCCCAGATACACTGCCTGATGGACCTGGCATTCCAACCCAGGCGTGTGGGTCACAAAGCCACTCTGGCTCTCTGCCATTGTATGTTGGAAGTATATAATTAAAATGTTTATTTTACATGGGTTTACAAGAGATTACCTTGAGTCTCTGAAAGACTTGGGACTTTTAAAGTCTTATATTTTATTTTGAGATGGAATCTATGTATCCCTGACTGTCCTGGAAGTCACTATATAGACTAGGCTAGTCTTATATACTTGTATGCATACTCACAGAAATCTGCCTGCTTCTGCCTCCAAAGTTCTGGGATTAAAGGCATCCTGCCATACTTGGTTTTTAAACAGTCTTGAGACTGAAAGACTTTGTAAACTTTTGAAGTTGGACTAAATATGTTTCATGTTATGATATGGCCACAAGCCTATGAGGGCCAGGGAATAGAATGTGGTGGTTTTAATGAGAATGGGCCCCATAGGCTCATATTTTTGTAAGCTTATTCTCCAGCTGGTGGAACTATTTGGGAAGGATCAGGAGGTGTGGCTGAGGTGTGTCAAGGGGGTTAGCTTTGAGGTTTCAAAAACTCACACTTTTCCTAGTTAGCATGTGTTCTCTCTCTTCTTTCCTCTCTCTCTCTCTTTCTCTCTACTCTCCCTCTCTCCCCCTCTCTGCCTCATGCATGTGTACCATATGTAAGCTTTCAGTTAATGCTCAGTGCAATGCATCCTTGCTGCTATGTTCCCCACCCAATGGCCATGGACTCTAATCCTCCAGAACCATGAGCTCCAATTGAATGTTTTCTTTATAAGTTGCCTTGGTCATAGTGTCTCTTCACAGCAATAGAAAAGTAACTAAGACACCAAGGTCCTCTAGAAAAGCTCACAAAACAGTAGATGTGAAAGCCACAGTGCAAGTGATACTATGATGGCATGGGGTCTGTTGAAGACATAAACTCTTCGTTAGTGCACATGTGTGGGGAAAATCCCCGATGTCTTCATTTCCAATATAGAAGAGTCGACCTAACTGTAGCTTTAAGGATGTTTAAGCATAAAGGGCATTCTGACTGGCAGGAGACACAGATACCAAGCTCCAGCTGTGATTTTTCTTGGTGCTCTCATACTTAACTGTTTGTCTGCTACTGTCAATCTGACTAGCCAAGATTCTATCCTCAGCTTTGAGGAATGTGCTTATAGATCAAGTCAAAGTTTTATCATTATGTGAAGTAGAGCAAATGCCCACCTTCCCCTCACCTTCCTCTACCTTCCCCCCCCCCCCCCCACTTTTATCTCATGAACATGAGATAAAAACTGTCTGTGGTGGAGTGCACCTTTAATCCTGGCTACTGAATGAGGCAGGGGGATCATAGTTGCATCCTATATCCACTAATAATTGTATGCCTTTTTAAAGTTTATCTCTTTTTATTATGTGTACGAGTATTTTCCCTGCATGTATGTATGTTCACTGCCTGCATGCCCACTGCCCAAAGAGGCCCAGAAGGGGGTGTTAGATCCCCTAGAACTGGAGTTACTGTTGTAAACATCCATGTGAACACTGAGAACCAAACTCAGGATCTCTGTAAAAGCAGGAAGCACTCTTAATTGCTCAGCCATCTCTTCAGTCTTTCAACCTCCTCATTTTATACTTTAAAAGATTTTAAACCTTATCTCAAGAAACAAACAAAAACCATTTAAAAATTTGACATATGCGGGGCGTGGTGGGGCACGCCTTTCATCCCAGCACTTGGGAAGCAGAGGCAGGCAGAACTCTGTGAGTTCGAGGCCAGCCTGGTCTACAAAGTGAGTCTAGAACAGCCAGGGCTACACAGAGAAACCCTGTCTCAGGAAAAAACATTGACATAGGAGATGAGATGATATAACCGTAGAAAGGGCTCACATGAGAGCTGGAATCAAACTCATACACATAAAATAATAAAAAAAAGAAAGTGCTTACATGAAAAAAAAAGACTCCATCAGCACTAGTTCTCTTCAACCCATTTTTACATTTTTCTTATTTGTGGTCTCCGCACTTGGATGCAGGTGTAGAATTTGACAAGTTCAAGGCTGGCATCAACTACATAATAAGCCTGAGGCCAGACTACACTACATGAGACCTTGTCTCAAAACACAAACAAATAATAAAAAATGGGTTGAAAGCTGCACATAGATTAAATATGGTTACCAAATAGCACACAATCATGTAACTAAGCCAGATCAAGAGATAGAACATAGCCGGGCGTGGTGGCACACGCCTTTAATCCCAGCACTCGGGAGGCAGAGGCAGGCGGATCTCTGTAAGTTCGAGGCCAGCCTGGTCTACAAAGCAAGTCCAGGACAGCCAAGGATACACAGAGAAACCCTGTCTCGAAAAACCAAAAAAAAAAAAAAAAAAAGAGATAGAACACACCTGAATTCATTACTTTCCTATTTCTTACAAACACCATGACTCACATTTTCAGAGAGTGAGTCCATGACCGTCACGGTGGGAGCATGGCAGCAGGCAGGCAGCCATGGCTCTGGAGGAGTTGCTGAGAGCTTGCATCCTTGCCCGTGAGTGTGAGGCAGAGGAAGAGCTAACTGGGAATGGGGTGGGATTTGAAGACTTAAGCATCCCACCCTGTGACACACCTCCTCCAACAAATCCACACCTCCTAATCTTTCCCCAAATGATTCAACCAACTAGGGATCAAATATGCATTTGAGCCTACAAGGGTCATTCTTATCCAAACTACCACTATGCCCCTTTTAGTTCCTTTACTAAAGACTCCTTGCATTCCTTTACTTTCCTATTTTTATAATATTGGGGGGAGGGGGAACATGAGATTGTCATCTACAAGAGAGAAAATACCCAAAATAGCTTCTCTGAGACCTGGGTGTGAAAATGAGAATGATCAGATCCTCAGAAAGTGTTATAACTATGTCCCGATGGTCTCTTCTTAGGATATCCAAGTGAGCAGAGACTGGGATAGTCTCACCAGCTCCATGACTGTAATTCTTCCAGGACTTTGTATAAAGAGTAACACTTCCAGAAGAAAAGACTGGCTGCCAGCCTCCACCCCATCACAGCTGTCATCTGCCCCAAGTGACTCTGGTCTTGTCTCTAATAAGCCACGTTAATGTCCACATTGCTGCCCAGTCAATACACAACATGTGTATGTCTTCCTTTTTGCTCTGTGCCATCTGCCATGATCTGGGCTTCACCGAAAACCCTCCGGTGAACAACACAAGGTCAATGACGTCCCTGACATCCAGATGTTCATGTTCTGGTGACCCTGTTGACAAAATATAAGGATATGTGCAAATGGGATTCCCAAGTTCCTCTTGCAACCCATTGGAAGGCAACTTTTCATTATGTTCCAAACTGTAAAACCATGCATGTCTAGTCAACTGACTAATACACCCTACAGAAACAACCAGAGCTGTGCAGAAAAAAAAATCCTGCTGACTGCCCAGAGTTGTGTAACTCAGTAGAGTGTTTGCCTAGCAGACAGAAAACCCTTGGTTTGATTCTACACCATCATATAAAGAAGTACTTTAATGCATGCCTATAATTATAGCACTCCAGAAGTGCAGGCATGAGGAATAGAAGTTCAAGGCCATCCTCCATAACATAGTTGAGTTTGAGACCAGCCTAGGCTACATAAGATCCTGCTTCAAGAAAGAAAGAAAGATTTAAAAAGACATCTATAGAGTTGCTAGCACATGCCTGTGATTCTCTGGCTCTTTGAAGACTGAGTCAGAAACACAGTGACCAGACTGGGGTACAATCAGAAGACCAGACTGGGGTACAATCAAGGCCGGGTAAAAAGAGATCTAGCCACATACTTCATCTCCAGATGTCTTTCTCACCAGTTTTCCAATCCAGATGTCTTATCAATTTTCCAATTATGCTCTTTTCAAGTCCCTGACAATCTAGCCAATCCATTGGTTACAGCCCATGAATCAATGAACAATCCTACATCTGGCTATCTGGAGACAAGTCAGGGTAGACTGAGGCATACATAGATGGCTGGCTGATTGCCCAGTGAGCTTTCCCTGAGGGTAGGGGTTGGTTCTGGAGCCTCAGCTGATTACTAACCAACATAGGTTTCTCACTGGTAGTGAGGAACAAGAGTCAGAGCCGTTAGCTCCTGACATAGCTGTAGCTAATGGGTTATAGCATTGTCTTTCACTGATAGTGAAAGGGTTAAAGAAAAGAAAAAACATAAATCATATGCACTCACACACACTCACATTAAGAGATGAATCAAGACATGCTCCAGATCTTTTATTTCCTTTTTCCCAGTCTGTACACCCCAGCACAATCTTTCAAGCAGCTTAAAGATTACAACATGATTATGTCTTATTTTTCTTTTAGTAAATGATCATAAGAAAACAATATGTTTTCCCTATACTTACACATGAAAAACATTTTACATATTCAGTGAAAAAACAAGAACCCACATATATTTGTAACTAAGCAACCTGTTATGGGTTAACAAAGTGTGAAGCAAGGTAATTTCTCAGTCAGCTCTTTCTTTACTGGCAGGCTGCAGTTTACAGTTACAAATTAAGATTCATTTATCTTAAAAATCAGACTCAACCAGGCATGTTGGTGCATGCCTTTAATCCCAGCACTCGGGAGACAGAGACAGGCAGATCTCTGTGAGTTCAAGGCTAGCCTGGTCTACAAAGTAAGTGCAGGACAGTCAGAGATCCACAGAGAAACCCTGTCTCGAAAAACAAAACAAACAAAAAAAAGTCAGTCTTAAAAAAAAAACCTTAAGGGCTGGAGAGATGGCTCAGAGGTTAAGAGCACTGGCTGTTCTTCCAAAGGTCCTGAGTTCAATTCCCAGCAACCACATGGTGGCTCACAACCATCTACATTGAGATCTGGTGCCCGGGCATATATGTAGAGCAATACTGTATACATAATAAATAAATAAATGTTTAAAAAAAAAACCTTAAAAGAATCACAAATCTGGGCTGGAGAGATGGCTCAGCGATTAAGAGCACTGGCCAGTGCTCTTCCAAAGGTCCTGAGTTCAATTCCCAGCAACCATATGGTGGCTCACAATCATCCACGATGTGATCTGATGCCCTCTTCCAGCTGCAGGTGTGTGTACATTACAGATAGAGCAACTCATATATATATAATAAATAAATAAATCTCAGGAAAAAAAAGAATCACAAATCTAAACTTGTATGATGGGGTGGTGTTAAGCATTCTAATTATTAATTAATTGGTCCTGTTTACTGTTTGTTACTTACATTGTCTCTGATTGGTTTAAATAAAATGCTGAGGCCTGAGATTGGGCAAAGACAGAGAAAGGTGGGACTTCCTGAGATTAGAACAGGAACCCTTTGTTTTACACAGAGGATTAATGCATTCCAGCCAGGAGCAAGAAGAGGACACACACCATGGGTTAGAATAAAGAACCTCACTCCACATGGCCAGGAACATCCGCAGAACATGGAATAGCAGTCTAAGGGGATGTTTGTGTATATGGGGTCATATTTGGATAACAGAATTAAGAGCTAGCTTAGATAGGCTAAGATTGCTCAATTCAGGCCAAGGCTTGTTAAAATCCATGTGTTGTTTGTGTGTACTCATTTATAGTGTCAGGTTAAGGATTAACTGCCACTGAACCAACTAACAATAATCTAAATACTGGTTAAATAGTTTAATTAGCCATTTATTTTCTACACTTTTATATTAAAAAAATAACCAAGCATTTATACTTTAAATCTTCAAGGTGCACATCTATTTATTAATAATTTTTATTAAATCATGTCAGGAAGCAGAGGGCAAGAACAGATATAAGGGATTAATCATCATCTTGGCCCAGCCTGAGAGTCATGTCAGCCAGGGTTACTCTGGATTATTGTTTTTGCTTAATTATTAAGAATGTACTTTTCTGAACCCAAGAATTTTTCCTTAAATTTTTCTACATCAGAGCTACTAGAAAAAGCATTTTAACTTGACCTTACCAAACAATCTGTTTTTCTAAATTCTTTCTAAAGGTATTGACCATTGCTAACAATCTGTATCTCTCAGTTCTTCCTAAGGGTGGTGATTGATTGATTAATCTGCTCCAGCAGCAGTGCTTGTAAAAGATCAAGCTTTTTTGTTTTTGTTTTTGTTTTTTGAGACAAGATTTCTCTGTGTAACAACTCTGACTGTCCTGGACTCACTTTGTAGACCAGGCTGGTCTCACACTCACAGAGATCTGCCTGCCTCTGACCCCCAAGTGCTGGGATTAAAGACATGCACTACCACGCCCGGCTCAGATCAAGCATTATTTTTTGTAAGTGCCAGTGATACTACCCAGTGAGGGACTGAAGCTCCCAGAGAGTTTACACACATCTCGTAGATTGTAAGGGATGTGATGTGAGGGCAGCAAGCAGAGCAAAACTCCACAACAGCATGAAGTCCTCAGGACATGTAGTCCTCGGGACTCAGCCTCTCAGAGACTCATCCATCCTGACTGTGCCAACCAGTGGGCCACATTCTATGAACTTTAAGGCTGTTCTGGGGTTCCTCCCACATGGCCCCCAGCATCTGGACATTTCTCCTTGCGAACAAAATGTATGACCATGTGTACTTCCTGAAATTCTGCACACTGAAGATTTCCCTTTGCCAGTGTCATCAGGGTTGTCCCAGAAAGGAACTGTAATGCTGCAGCTGTCCATTTCTGGGTGATGCCTTCCTAATGTGCAGAACCATCAATAAGCCAGACCCTAGTCCTCTCTTCTTCAGCCAACTGATCATAGAGCACACCCCATGAGGCTGTAGGTACTTGCTTGAGAGCAGACCATATTGTAACAAGAATAGAAATCATAGGCATTTGGGGAACTTCTTCATGTAACTTGCTTGTGGCCTCAGGACTTACTTGGGCTTGATTGCATATATACCACATTTAATAATAGATTGCTACTGCACATGTCCTACTTCATGGTTTGATGGGCAAGAGACACCCAGATGGGAAGTTCATGGCCGGGAAGTCCAAAGTAGTTGCCACTTTCTGCTTACTTAGTAAGCAGCATAGTGTTGTCAATATAGTGAACTACTCTGATATTCTGTGGAAGAGACTCTTCGGTAGAAGAGGATCTCTTCTAACTAAGTTATGGCACAGGGCTGCAGAGTTAATATATCCTAATAAAGTAAAACTGTAAAGGTATACTGCTGGCCTTACCAACTGAAAGCTTCTGGTGGTCCTTACGGACAAGCACCAAGAAAAGGGCATTTACCCAATCAAGCACCAAGAGATGTGCTAGTCTGCTCAACTAAGGACACCACATCTGGCACTGCAGCTGCAATTGGAGTCACTAATAATGGGAGGTAGTTTTCTGTAGTGAATTAGTAAGGGCTTTTAGGGTGCACATTGGCCTGGCACATGGCAACATATGGTCTTGGGCAAAGAGATGTAATTGGTAATGCCTGGGAAGCTGAGAGAAAGGGCTTTTGGACACTGCCTCTCTCTCACAGCTCAGGCATCTACCACACAGAGTGACTTCATCTCTCTCCCTCAGGGGCTCTGTCTCTCAAGCTTAAATAGGGAATGGTTCTGGAGGTCTTTCCCAGGGTCTCACAGCTCGAGAATTTCTGAGGTGCTTGTCCACACCCCTCTACACTGCGCTCTCTTGGTTCCTCAGAGCCACAATTTCAAAAGGGCTCCACTCTATTTTGGCTCTCCTCAACATCAAGAGATGAGGAAGCGACCTATGCCATCTGCCAGCCCTTAAGCTGCACCAGACCTGAGGTGATAAGAAGCAGGCAGATGCGTTGGACAGATGGCTCAGTGGTTAAGAACACTGGCTGTTCTTCCAAAGGACTCGGGTTCAAATCCCAGTACCCACATGGCAGTTCACAGCTGTCTGTAATTCCTGAGCCCAGCACTTGGGAGGCAGAGGCAGGTGGAGCTCTGTGAGTTCAAGGCCATTCTGGTCTACAAAGTAACTCCAGGACAGCCAAGGTTACACAGAGAAACCCAGTCTTGAAAAACCAAAAAAAAAAAAAAAGGCAGATAGAAGCCTCAGCACTAGAAAGAGAGAGAGACTCTTGCCACAAGTCAGCCTGGGAAAAGTCACAAAGATGGACAACAGTGGGAACAGAGAGGCCTAAGATACACTAGCTAGGCCCGAGGTGTGCATGGACTGAGGTGACCATAGAAATGACAGTAACTGCCGGGCGTGGTGGCGCACGCCTTTAATCCCAGCACTTGGGAGGCAGAGGCAGGTGGATCTCTGTGAGTTCGAGGCCAGCCTGGTCTACAAAGCAAGTCCAGGACAGCCAGGGCTGTTAAACAGAGAAACCCTGTCTCGAAAAACCAAAAAAAAACAAAACAAAACAAAACAAAACAGACAGTAACTGCGGCCTGAGGAAAGCTGGGACAGGCTGATGCCACAGCGGCAGGAGCAAAGCAACTGAAGTGGGCCAGAGGGCAGCCACAAACCTAACCTGAGGTGTGAGGTGCATACAAGCTCTGAAGTCAAGGCAAACACACTCTGAGGAGACCTCAAAAATAGGCAGGAAAGTAACTCCTGTCCTGAGAGGCTGTGGCAAGACTTTGAAGTAAAAGATTAGGCTGCTTGGCATAGCATCTGTGCCGTATAAGTCTGAAGCCGGCTCCAAGCTGAACAGTTGAAGCAGGCTGGCTACACAGCCAGTGAACGATGATAGTCTCTGAGCCTGAGGAAAAGGCTCAAACCTAAGTTGAAATAAGACTGCCATAACTATGCCAGACTGCTGAGTGACTGTTGTTTGAGGTGAGCATACAGACAGAAGGCTGACAAGTTGCCCTAAGGACCCAAGGCTTAGTATCCTTTCAAAATGGCTAGGGTGGGGTTCTTTAGGTGTTATAGGTATTATAGGTCATTAGGTGTTAATAAATATATAAAAACTTTCATTTACAGTCACTACTTGATCACATTTGCAACTCTCAACTGTCATTCTCTACAATCCATCTGTCTTCTGCATTGGGGAGATAGAAGAGTTAAAGGGAGATGTGGTGGGAACCTGCATCTTTCAAGTCCTTGACAGTGGCACTAATTCCTCCTGGACATTGTCTTTTATTCACTGTGTTCTGTTGCAAGTTATTAGACCATGCTATGAACCCTGAGATTGTGTTATTTACTGGAAAAACCTGTCTCTAGTTGTAGTGTAGCTCAGCCCTAGCACACACCTTTATTCCAAGAGCTTTCTGCTTGAATACTGTAAATAAGATTAAATAAAGTCAACTGTACGTCAAGAGGAGGAGCAAGCAACAAGTTGACAAGGAGTGAACATAGGAAAAAACCATGGAGAGTAAGAGGAAGTCAGGAAGACAGACTCACAGGAAGTAGAGGGAGGACATCTCAGTTTGAGGTATTTGAACACTTGTTCGTGACATTGTGTGGACATGCTTAGGTGGTTCAGTCTTGCTGGAGAAAGTATGTCATTTGTCTTAGTCAGTGTTGTACTGCTGTGAAGAGATACCACAACTAAGGCAACTCATAAAAGAAAGCATTTAGTTGAGAGCTGGTTTACAGTTTCAGAGACTTAGTCCATTGTCATCATGGCAGGGACCATGGTGGCACACATGCGGACATGGTGTTGGAGCTTGTTGCCGGGGGCCCATGCCCAGGACTCTTGGGGGTGGGGATGAGCTGGCCCGGAATCAACGACTCAGATTCTGGGAGTCCAGTAAGTGGCAAAAGCAGACTCATTTATTTCAAAAAGAGGGGGTTCCCTTTATAACCTCCACCCAGAGTCCCATTGGCTCCTGAACTGCAAGCTGCTGCTGCTCTTCCTCACTGGGTCACCAGCTCATTACCCTGTGTGACATCATCAATCTCCAGGCAGGTCTCAGGCCAGGCATGTTCGGGCATGCCCAAGCAGGTCTCTCAGGTCAGCTCCATGTGGAACCCCAGCCACACATGTGCTATTTAACAGCAGGCCTTGTTTCTGCTCAGTGGCAGACCTTGTTCCTCCTACAGGAGCTCAGACTTTTACATCTTCCAAAGGCAGCAGAAGGAGACAGGGTACCACACTGAGCATAGCTTAAGCAGGTATTGTTAGTGTTCCTGCTTGGATGGAAAGGTATCCTGGAACTCGGAAGCCCAGGAACCACACGGCTCTGAGGGGAGGCCTCCTCAGAAGAGGTGTTCCAGCTCCCAGGGAAGGGTATCCCCAGTTGAGCTGAGCAGCTCAGGAGCCTCAGCCCTGCTCATTCTTCACTTTTTCTCTTCACTGCTTCTTGGCTTCTTCCCATGAGAGTGTCAAACCAGGCAGCAAATCTCATAAAAGAGATTCATTGGAGGGTTCTGGGTGGGGAGGAATGAATCCAGGGTGTGGCTACCCTGCTCCCAGAAGAGGACAGCAAGGAATTGAACAAAGGGCAGGGCTTATGTAGGACTTCTTAGGGGGTGGAACTTTTCAGGGCAGAGATTTACAGAGTGAGGATTGGTGGGATTTCAAGTTCTGAGCTTGGTGGGGTTTTGTGGGAAGCTCAGGGATTGGTGGTTTGTTTGTTTTGGTTTGGTTTTTCACTCCCTTTTTCCTGTATCGGGCCCATGGGTTAGGGATAGGAAGTCCTTCCCAGCTGCAGGCAGCCTTGGCTGAGGCACCGCTATCTCTGAGGAGCTGCTCTGGGAGGCTGCAGAGGAGGTGCTGACACCATGGACAGCTCCTGTGACCAAAGCAGGCTGGGGTGTCACTGTTTTGACAAATGGCGCCATGTATGCTACATTGGGGTGTCCAACCAGCAGCCATATGATATGCCCCAGACAGCCCAGGACAGTTTGAGTGCAGCCTAATACAAAACAGTGAACTTTCTTTTTTTTTTTTGGTTTTTCGAGACAGGGTTTCTCTGTGTAGCCCTGGCTGTCCTGGACTCACTTTGTAGACCAGGCTGGCCTTGAACTCGCAAAGATCCGCCTGCCTCTGCCTCCCAAGTGCTGGGATTAAAGGTGTGCGCCACCACCGCCCGGCTGAACTTTCTTTTTTTTTTTTTGGTTTTTCGAGACAGGGTTTCTCTGTGTAACAGCTCTGGCTGTCCTGGACTCACTTTGTAGACCAGGCTGGCCTTGAACTCCCAGAGATCCGCCTGCCTCCTGCCTCCCTGAGTGCTGGGATTAAAGGCGTGCACCACCACGCCCGGCCAGTGAACTTTCTTAAACTTTGAGATATGTGATGGTTTTGTTACTCACATAGCTCTTGAGTGTCCTTGCTATTTGTATACATTTACCCGTACTCTTCTGTTTGTGAGTGACTCTCATTGCTACCTTCCAAGTGGAGGGCAGTGGAATGACTTCATCAGATGCTACTTGTGCTTGTAGTGACTTGGCAAGTGGGATGCAGTGATGTTCAGGAGTGTTTTATCCTACCACTGTGACTGCTAGGCATTTGATGCTATTCGATTAGTAAGTGCACTGCCACCCTGGATTTGCCTCACACATTACCCTCTGGTGACATCAGGAAAATGTAAGAGGGGCTGGAGAGATGGCTCAGCAGTTAACAGTACTTAACTGCTCTTTTGAAGGACCTGGGTTCCTTCCCTGCACCCATTTGGCAGCTCACACCTGTCTGTAACTCCAATTCCACAGAATCTAACACCCTCTTCTGGCCTCGGTGGGCACCAGGTACATACTGGGCACACACAGACATGCAGGAAAATACTCTTACACTTAAAATGAAATAAAATAAACATTAAGCAATTGTAAAGACAGCTCGGTTGCTGAGCTTGTCCAAGCACGAGGACCTGGGTTTGACCCCCCCTCAGGTAACAAACACTGGGCACAGTAGTGCTCACCTGTAATGCTAGTGTCGAGGATGTGGATCCATGGGGCTCAAAAAAAGTGACTGGCCCTAGCAATTTCTTTCTTTCTTTTGAGACAGGATCTTAATACATAGCCTTGGGGGGTTACCTTGAGTCCCAGAAGGGACTTTGGACTTTTAGACAGTGTTGAGACTATGAAAGACTATAGGAACTTTTGAAGTTAGACTAAATGCATTTTATATTTTATATTGTGATATGACCATGAGTCTATGGGTGCCATTCTCATCCAATCCACCACATTTCACTTTCTGGCCTCCATAGGCTCATATATTTGAATGCTTGATGTCCAGTTAGTGGAACAGTTGGGAAGTTTGATAATTATATGCTTACTTGATGGCATCTGGAATAAACTACAAAACAGGCAGCTGGGCAAAACTGTGAGAGGCCCTACTGAGGCTGAGGACTTTGACCCTCAGATCCTGAAAGATTTATATCACTTGGGGAAGAAGTCTCTCCACTCTCAGGAGAGGGTACATCCACCCCCTCTACCCCTTCAGCATTTTCGTTTTCACCATTGCCCGGGGAATTAATCCTTCATCATCTTGGAACCATGTAATGAGTCTGTAAGCAGGCAGACTGCTGAAGAGCAGAAACCTGCAAGAGCATAGATAAGAATGGGGCCAGCCCCCTGAAAATGTGTGAAGTGTTACTTGGAGTGCTGTGCAGATGTAGGCAATAAGATATGTTAAGGAGTGCAGTGAAAATAGTATATAAGTTGAGACCTGAAAGCAGACGAAGGTGCAGTTTCTTAATTAGTTCTGTTAGCCTGTTCCTCTGCCCTACATCATCGCGACATCGGAGGATTGCCTGTCAGGTCGTATAACCGTGTGCTGTGGGTATGACATTGTGATGTGGTGGATATATATGATAGCTATTGTTATTCCAGCTCTCTTCTGTTTAAAGTGTGTGTGTGTGGTGCAATATATTAAGGAGATAGATCCAGAGACTGGGATTGAATTGATAAAAACACTTAATGTATAGTTAGGATTGTTAATAATAAGTAATAATAGCATTTAGGTAATAAATATAATTAAATTATACTCTGCTTGTCTCATGCCAATTATTTACCATTTGACCAAGTAGAGTCGCGAGTGCCGCAACCTGGTCACACGACTCCCTTCCATGAGAAGGAGGTGTCAAGATCTGGATACTTAAACTGCGCTCTCGACAAACCAGTAGTGACTTTTTCCTAAAGGAGGTGCTTCAGGGCCCTCCAATAGTTGTCTCTAGATCTATAACCACACTTAAGTCTAAGCAGGCTTCTAGAGGGGAGAGAGACGTGATGGGGTGATGTTAAGCACTCTAAATGTCAATTGGTCCTGCTTGCTATCTGTTACTTACATTGTCTCTGATTGGTTAAATAAATGCTGAGGCCTGGAGATTGGGCAAAGACAGAAGTAGGAAGGACTAAAATCCACAGACTTCTGAGACAGAGAGCATCTTGGGAAGAAGAAGCTCCAAGGAGAAGCCAGGAGCAGGAAGAAGGAGGAACATACACCATGAGGTAGATTAAAGAAGATCATTCCATGTGGCCTGGAACATCAGCATAGCGTGGAGAATAGCAGTCCAAAGGAACATATGTATATATGGGGTCATAGTTGGGTAATAGAATTATGAGCTAGGGGCTGGAGAGGTGGCTCAGAGGTTAAGAGCACTGGCTGTTCTTCCAAAGGTCCTGAGTTCAATTCCCAGCAACCACATGGTGGCTCACAGCCATCTACATTGAGATGTGCTGCCCGGACATATATGTAGAGCAAATACTGTATACATAATAAATAAATAAATAAATAAATAAATAAATGTTTAAAAAAAAATTATGAGCTAGTTTAGATGGGTTAGGATTGCACAATTCAGGCCAAGGCTTGTTAAAATCCATCCGGTGTCCGCACGTATTCATTTACAATGGCAGGTTAAAGATTAATGCTGCCTACCAATTAATGATAAATAAATACTGTTAATTAGTCATTTTTTTCTACAAGAAAGTGTATTCCATGAGGAGGTATGCTACACCACTAAAAAGTTCAATGGACTTGCTAATTCTTTCAGCAGAAATCTGAGGAATATATGTGGGAATGGATTTTAAGAGTGTGGGAATGCATAAACTTTATCAAACTGAGTTAATCAATATGGGCCCACTGAATGGAGAGTCTAGGTTTATCATGGAGTCTTGCACAGTTAAAAACTATTTTCTCCAGTCCTTCTCCAGAGGGATCTATGACCTTTTTTTTTTACAAGGGTAGCTCTACACTGGGGGAAAGAAAGCATTCAGACATTCTAGAAGCTACTGGATATTGGTTCTAAATTGACTCTCATTCTAGGAGACCCCAAGAAGCATTGTGACTTCCAGGTAGTCTGGGCTTATGGAGGTCAGGTTATTAATGGAGTTTTTGACTGAAATCTCTGAACTCATCCAGTAGTTATTTTGCCAGTTTCAGAATGTATAACTGGGATATATATTCTTAGAAGTTGGCAGATTCCCACATTAGTTCCCTGATTTGTGGAGTGAAGGCTAAAATGGATGGAAAGGCCAACTGGAAGCCATTGGAGTTGCCTCTACCAGGGAACACTGTTGTTTTTAACAAAATCTCAATTGTTAGATTTTACCAAGACTCAGGAGCCCAGATGCTGGGGTGAAAGCCCGCTAGCTCAGAGAGGCAGAGAAAGCATTCAGCTGTTCACAAACCTGAGTCTGTGGGCAATTTTCCTTATTCAAAGTACCATACTGCCTATCATTGGGAAAACCAACAGGAAACCAGAGGAAAGAAAATCCTCAGATACTGTGCATGAGAGTGAGCCTTCTGGTGCAGAGTGTGGTAGAAAACAATGCTGGTCCATTTAGCTGGACAGATAAAACACAGTACTTAAAACACAGTACTTAGACCTGGGTTGGGGAACCTGGGATCTGCTCCATCTTTTTTTTTTTTTTCCTCAACTGTTTATCTTCTCCTTTGGTCAGACTTCAGTCAAAACTGGTTGATTTTTTTTTTCCAGAAAATTACTGTCACTAACCATAATGACTTGATTGTTGAAATAACATGGGTTCCAAACCTTAAAAATAATACTATTTTTGTGTGGAGGCAAATAGGTTTTGAGACTAACTCCACCAAGTAACAGTCATTCCCCTGTCATCACAGCAGTCAGAAGGTTGAGGCAGAGGATTGTTACTAGATGGAGGATAGTAAGACCCTATTTTGGAAGAGAAGGAACTTAGAATAGGTCTATGTGTTTTTAAAGGGAGAAAAGGTTTGTTTTGACTCACAGTTTAAGAGTAATACATTCAAGCTGGTGTGGTGATAGCATGTCTTTAATCCCAGCACCTAGGAGGCAGAGGCAGGCAAACCTCTGTGGTTTCATAGGAAGTTCCAGGACTACACAGTGAGAACTTGTCTTTAGAAAAAAGGCAAGAATGGGCTGGAGAGATGGCTCAGCGGTTAAGAGCACTGGCTGCTCTTCCAGAGGTCATGAGTTCAATTCCCAGCAACCACATGGTGGCTCACAACCATCCATAATGAAATCTGGTGCCCTCTTCTGGCCTGTAGATATACCTGCAGACTATACACTGTATACGTAATAAATAAATCTTAAAAAAGAAAAAAGGCAGGAAGAAATACATTCTATTGTGATAGAAGTTTTGAATTCTTAAATTCTTTTTTTTGGGGGGGGGTTGTTTGTTTGTGTTTGAGACATGGTTTCTCTGTGTATCCTTTGGCTATTCTGGGCTCACTTTGTAGACCAGCCAGGCCTTGAACTCACAGAGATCCACCTGCCTCTGCCTCCAGAGCGCTGGGATTAAAGGCCTGTGCCACCATGCCCAGCAATTAGACAGCTGTGAACTGCCATGTGGGTGCTGGGATTTGAACCCAGGTCCTTTGGAAGAACAGCCAGTGCTCTTAACTGCTGAGCCATCTCTCCAGCCCAAATTCTTAAATTCTTTTTCTGGTTTTTTTTTTTTTTTTTTTGAGACAGGGTTTCCCTGTATCCTTGGCTGTCCTGGACTCACTTTGTAGAACAGGCCAGCCTTGAACTCACAGAGATCCACCTGCCTCTGCCTCCCGAGTACTGGGATTAAAGGCGTGCACCACCACGCCCGGCCAAATTCTTAAATTCTTAAAAGCACAGTTATGTTAAATGAGTGTATTTTTTATTTTGGTCCCACGTGTGAGATATGGAAGTGCTTGATCCACTGCTAAAAACAAACTTGTGAAAGGGCACATGATGTTTTGTCAGCTGGAGACTACCTCGTGCTGGAGACATGCTTTTGCCAGCTGGAAAACATCCTTGTGCAGACTCTAAGAGGGTATAAAGAAGCCCAAGGGCTGGAGAGATGGCTCAGCGGTTAAGAGCACTGACTGCTCTTCCAGAGGACCTGGGTTCAGTTCTCAGCACCCACATGGCAGTCTGTAACTCCTGTTCCAAACAATCTGTCACCCTCACACTGACAGATACACATGCAATCAAAACTGCAATGTACATAAAACAAAATAACTTTTTTTAAAAAAGGAGAGAATCCCCAAAATAGAGGGGCATCACTTTCTGCTTAACTCCGCCTCTCGTTGCTTTGGTTCAAAAGACTTCAGACGATGCTTAGAGACTTGCTTCTGCCTCCCTCTCACTGGGTAGCCAGTGCCACCACTGCTGCTGATTGGTGTTTGTTCCTATTGCTGTGTTTCCTGGTTTGCTGGTTGCTTGTGTAGCTGTTGCTGTGAGACTGGACTGCTGGAATCCTGAGGAGTTGTGTGGTGTGGGGACAAGTTCTCACTGTACAGCCCAGTTTTGTGTAGAACTCCATATCTTGCTTCAGTCTCATGAGCATGGGATTCCAGGCCTTTGCCACCACATCTGGCTGCAAGTCAGCTTTAAAAGAGATAAAGGTTGTTGGAAACAAAGTTTGAGAAAGTCTAGACACTGAGGCACTGTACTAAATACTAAATTATAATGCTTTTCATGCCATGTAGTTCCAGTTGGCTTAAGAATGAGTAATTTGCCGGGTGCAGTGGTACACATCTTTAATCCCAGCACTCAGGAGGCAGAGGCAGGCAGATCTCTGGGAGTTAGAGGCCAGCCTGCTCTACAAAGGGAGTCCAGAACTATTACACAGAGAAACCTTGTCTTGAAAAACAACGACAACGCCGGTCGGTGGTGGCGCACGCCTTTAATCCCAGCACTTGGGAGGCAGAGGCAGGCGGATCTTTGCGAGTTCGAGGCCAGCCTGGTCTACAAAGCGAGTCCAGGACAGCCAGAGCTGTTAAACAGAGAAACCCTGTCTCGAAAAACAAAAAAACAAAAAAAAAAAAGAAAAACAACAACAAAAGAATAAGTTTCCTGTTTATGTTCTAGTTCTCATGGAGAGAATGGACCTCTGTCTACATGAGACAGACAGTTTCTAAATTGGCTGTGCCTTCTGGGAACTGCACAGCCTTGAACATGGAATTCAGCCTCATGGTCAAATGCCAAGTGACAAAACAATGGGTAGCATGGCTGGCTCACACCTGTTTCAGTGGGCTGGGGATGCTGGGAGCAGCGACTGCGCTGGGGTCTGCCAGGATCCGAGGTGCTCAGGCCATGGACAGGGGCTGATGTGGGAGTATGCAAGTGCCCCGACCTGCGGGGAAACGAACAAGGGCTGGGGGGAGCAGGTCCTGGTGGGGGGGGGGAGACAGAACAGACAGGAGAGAATGGAGACAAAACAGGATTCTGATCAAGTCTCAAACTTTATTTTCTCATAGCTGAATATATGCTTTGCAGAAGCAGGGAGTATTAGCAGGAACTACCTTGCCCTGATGTTAGGGCCTTTGGGTTGCTAGGTTACCAAACTACAGAATGTACTTTCGCCTCGGATCACGGATCACGGATCAGCAGCTAGGGAATAACAGAGTGTCAGACCACAGAACTCCTTAGGGGAGGTCCAGATGTATTCACAGAAGTTAACTCTTAACAAAAGCTCCAGGACCCTATTGTCCAGCCGAGCAGGAACAGTTTTGGTTCCCAGCATGCGAGGACCTCATAAAAGCCCAAATGTGGGCTCTGGAATCCCTCTGAAGAAAGGATGGCTGGACATATGTATGTTTGTGATATTATTGAATGAGAAGTCAGAAGGTTCATGACTATTAGACTCAGGAAACCTTGGCCCGTAGGGCAAAGCCATTTCACCAGCCATAAAGTAAGCAGTGGAGAAATTAACTCCTGGCTGTCTCTGCCCTGGTCAGGGCTTTCTGTAGACCCTAAATGATCCACTCTTAGGTGCGAGAAGGTCAGTGTGGAGCATTGGTTTGGCTCTTCCAAGCCCAGCATAATTTCCAGTAAACAAAGAGTCAGAACTTTTCATTGCCACCTAAGAGATGACAGAGGCAACTGACCTGGTACATGCCCAGTTTATTTGTCGCTCTTTTTTTTTTTTCTTTCCAGACAGCACCTCTGTTCCAGTTTCCTTCTGTTGCTGCACTAAAACACTGACCAAATCACCCTGGGGACAAAGGGTTTACTTGGCTTACACTTAGAGTGAATGCATCATTGACAGAAGTCATCAGGAGAGGTACTCAAGGCAGGGACCATGGAAACCATGAAGGGATGGATGCTGCTTGCTTTCCTGCACCCTCTTGTGCTCAGCTAGCTTTTTATACAGCTACTATCTATCTGAGGAATATTACTTGCCCCTAGCTGGTTGGACAACTCTTATATAAATTAACAGTCAAGGCAGTCCCTCACAGTCATCCCCACAGGCCAAGGTGACCTCAGATAAGACTTCTTTTGGATGGCTATAGGCTGGGCCAAGTGGACAATTAAGAATAACCAGAACAGTCTGACTTTTTTTGTAATGGTATTTTCTTTATTGACACATAGTATTATGTTATTATATGCGGCCCATGATGACCTCTAATTGGCTATGTAACTGAGGGTGACTTTGCTATATCTATCTATCTACATATGTGATGAAAGTTATGATTTCTTTAGAAACACGGTTGTGTTGGATGAATGTGTTTTTGTTTTGGTCTCAAGTATGGGATGTGGTTTGTCCACTGCTGAAAACCAGACTCATGGGATCAGCATGCAAAACATGCTGAAGGAAGAGAGTGTGATGTTTTGCCAGCTGGAAACTGTCACGTGTGGAAAACTTACATCTTTTGATGGACAGACTCCTTGGAGAACACATGATCTTGGTCAACAGAAAGTACTTCATGTGAAGGGTATGAGGTTGTGTAGGGGTTAGATAAATTAGATTTAGAAAATATATAGGAGTTTCTGATACTGTCTCTTAATTCGGGGCCTGAAGAGCGTTATCAGCATGAAGTCAGGAAAAACAGGAAAGACTTAATAGACTGAAAAACAAGGTTGAAGTCAGGAAAAACAGGAAAGACTCAATAGACTTGAAGAAACAAAGTATCTGGCCTGACATTGTTTTCAGCTGCTAAGTGGGCGGAGCCCAAATTAAGCTGAAACAGAGTTCCTCCTATTTAAGGACAGTGCATGGAGCCCAGTAAGAGAAGAGGCCCCTGATGCTAGAGAGCTCCAAGAGTCCTGCTGAAAAAAGTGCTGGCCATCATTTGATGGCCAGATTTCCGTGAAGCAGAAAGAAGCTGGTGAGCAAAGAAAGCCTGAGCAAGACACCAAAAGGCCAAGGACTAAACCCTGTGGCTCAGCTTTTGCCTAGAGGGGTTTGATCTGTCCAAACAGTGGCCTAAAAGAAATTGTGCCTGGCTTTAAGGACTGAGACAGAGCAGCTGAGTTCCTGATTCAAAAGAAGTAAGTTGGCCTACAGACGGCTGGGGTCTCCCACAGAGAAGAAAGCATGAAGCCTTATTTAAGGTGAGACTGTAATAACCAACTTACCCTGACGAACCTGCATCTGAGAGATCCAGAAAAAGGACTGCTAAATGCATTAAAGAATCTACAACAAAGACTGTGTTCCTGACGACTGAGGACCTGCCCCAGAGACTGTATCATTCTAAAAGATTATGAAAGTAGTTGTTATAATTATCAATAGGTTTAGTGGATAGGTTAAAGGGGTTGTAGGAATTTATAGGATTAATAGTTAAGAAGTTGTTGGTGTTTGTTATAAGTGAATTTAGTAATAAATAAATAAGTGATAAATAATAATTTAAAAGTTCGGTTACAAGGTTGACCAATCAGAAAGCATCCTTGTACAGATTTTGAGAGGGTATAAATGGAGGCTCCATAAACACAGAGGGGCTTTTGCTTGGCATCTTTTCTCATTACTACTTAACTTTGAAAGACTGCAGACAACGCTTTGCTGAAGTTTGCTGCTGCTGAGACTTACTGAAGATCACAGCCCAGGTCGGACTGAGCCCAGGTTGAGCTGAGCCCAGGTTGGCCCTGTTTGGGGCCGAGAAAGCTGCTGCTTCTTCGGCTGTCCTTGTTGGTGCTCCTGGTTAGCTGTGTTCCTGTTGTTGTTTGTATGCTGATTTGGCTGGGCCCCAAGGACCTATGAGTGAAGAGGTCTACCCTCTGTCTCCAATAATATCCTTTCTCCTGTACCTCAGGTTGATGGGTTGGAAAGTATATAGAGATATTAAAATAAATAGTTTAAAAATATGCCTTTGGGGCTGGAGAGGTGGCTCAGTGGTTCAGAGCACTGACTGTTCTTCCAAAGGACCTGAGTTCAAATGCCAGCACCCATATGGCAGTTTGTAACTGTCTGCAATGGCTGAGCTTGGTGGTGCACGCCTTTAATCCCAGCTCTCAGGAGACAGAAGCAGGTGGATCTCTGTGAGTTAAAGGCCAACCTAGTCTACAGAGTGAGTTCCAGGATCTACATATCTATATATCATCTGTGTATCTATCTATGTATCTATCTACATATCTATCTGTGTATCTATTTATCTATCTATCATCTATGTGTATGAGTAGTGTAGCTGCATGTGGGTCAGCTCAGAAGAAAACTTTTTGGACTTGATTCTCTAGTTCTGCCATGTGGGTTCCAAGGATCAAACTCATGCTAGGCTTAGAAGGAGGCACTCTTACCCACTGAGCCATCTTTTGGGCCCTGAGGATTACTTTGAAATTCTGGTCTCCCTGCCTGTGACAGCACACCCAGTCTTGTGCTGCTGGGGATCAAATCCAAAGCTTTATGCAAATGAGTAAAGCACTTTATCAACTGAGTTACATCCTCAGTCTTTACCCAGTGTATGGGGGAGTTTTAAATGCTTCCCTTCAGTGTAGGAATGAATAGAAATCGTATTCCTGTGGAATGACATGTATATATTAGGGAGCTATCCCTTTCCAGAATATTTGATCCCATTGTGACCCCCAAGGTTGTGAACTGTAAAAACCTGTTTCTAATTATGGTATGGCTCAGTCTTTAATCTTAGAGTTTCCTGTTTACTGTAAACAAGTACTTGTGGTATAGATCTGCCCTAGCACACACCTTTAATCCAAGAGCTTTCTGTACCCAGGATTAAATAAAGTTAACCTTAGGTCAAGAGGTTGAGCAAGAAGCCAGCTGACGGGGATTAAACAGAAAGAAGCGATATTGAGCTGAGGGGTATTTAAGACAGAGTGGAGAAGGAGTTGGAAGATTTTCTCCTTCAAAGTTTTTCTTCCTTCCAGGCTTTTTCCTTTACTTTCTTTCCTTTTCTTTCTTTTTCTTTTTTTTTTTGTTTTTTTTGTTTTTCGAGACAGGGTTTCTCTGTGTAACATCCCTGGCTGTCCTGGACTTGCTTTGTAGACCAGGCTGGCCTCAAACTCACAGAGATCCGCCTGCCTCTGCCTCCCGAGTGCTGGGATTAAAGGTGTATGCCACCATCCCTGGCCCTGAATTTTTCTTTCAAAGCTTCTTCCTCTAGGTTCTTCTGAACTTTTTCCTCCAGGTTTTCAGCTGAATAAGAAAGTCATCTGGGTGAGCTAGCAAGCTTTTTCCTTCTGGTACATGAGCTGAGTAGGAAGGTTTTATCCTTCTGGGACATTGGAGTAGGAAAGTCAGCTGGGTGCTTTCTCTGCCTCAACATCTGGCTCTTGAGTCTTCATTGGTAAAATTAAACTGCAGAGATCTATTTTTATAAAACAGCAGTTGGTCCCTCTAGCATTTATGCTGTGACTTTACAATCATAAGTCATAAATTGCTTTTTGTACACCAGATGAGGAGGCTTCCCAGGATTTGGGAGGCTGATACAGGAGGATCACATGTTTGAGGCCAGCCTGGGCAACATAGCAAGATTCTCAAAAACAAAACAAAACAAAACAAAACAAAACAAAACAAAACAAAACAAAA
>CAJQZJ010032158.1:1879207-1966046 GCA_907164525.1 Lophiomys imhausi
GAGGCAGGCGGATCTTTGTGAGTTCGAGGCCAGCCTGGTCTACAAAGTGAGTCCAGTACAGCCAACAATACACAGAGAAACTCTGTCTCGAAAAAAACAAAACAAAAAAAAAAAAAGAATATTAAATGGTGCCAGGAGTGGTGGCGCACGCCTTTAATCCCAGCACTCGGGAGGCAGAGGTAGGCAGATCTCTGCGAATTCAAGGCCAGCCTGGTCTACAAAGTGAGTCCAGGACAGCCAGGGCTACACAGACAAACCTTGTCTCCAAAAACAAAACCAAAACAAAAAAACCAAACCAAACCAACCAAACAAAAAAATTAAATGTTGGCTGGATGTAGTGGCGAGCACCTTTAATTCCAGCACTTGGAAGGCAAAGGCAGGTGGATCTCTGTGAGTTCAAGGCCTGCCAGGTCTACAGAGTGAGTTCCAGGATAGCCACAGCTACACAGAGAAACCTTGTCATGAAAAAAAAAAAGTATTAAATGTTAATTACCTCCAAAAATATAGTACTAGTTTTTATGGTTCAAAGTGGGTCCACAGTTTCCAACTTTTAATAAACTGTCACTTATGAGGCCAATGTGAATATCACTGTATGTTCCTTCTTCTGGTGGTAGGCATTACCTACCTACCTCTTTGGTTCCTGGGAAAGATGTGGCCAAGGTACAGCAGGCCAGGGGCATGCTGAGCAACATCACTGTCACTGAAGAGACCTGGGATCACCTAGATCACAAGTTCAACCTCATTTTTGCCAGAGGCCTTATGCACTGGGATGTGAGAGATGGGATGAAGAGGGGTGTTCTCTGAGGCCTGAGAGGACCTGGCAGACCTGGAGACGCTTTAAGGAGGGTTGGCTGTGGCTGAGGAAGGGGAAGAGTGCAGCTGTGTGGCTGGTAGCCATCTTTCCTCTCCTCCCTACTGCTAACATTACAGGGTGCTTTGACTTACTAGTTTCTGTACTCAGGCATTACTTTTACTGTGTGATGTACTTTTTTTTTTTAAGAAAATAAAGTTCCCTGTCTAAGATATCCGCCTTTCTTGGTAGAGCTAGTTAGCCAATTAGTGAATTCCTCTTGAGGAAAGACACGTTTTCTCTGACATTAATGGGCATGTCTGTATGCTCAGTTAAAAGCTTCTAATGAGGTAAGTGTAAGTCTGCAGGCATTTCCGCTAGCCTGATTTCAGGGTCCTTCAAGGTCCTTAATTGCTTACATCATCAGCGGCCACCAGGTGCGCCATACCTGGCGGGATAAAAGCTCCCCGCCAATCTCTTTTGCTCTCTTCCCATTTCCCTTGCCCCCCCCCCCTTCCCCCCCCCCCCCCCCGCCCTGCCCTAAACTCCCTTACCTTAATAAACCTTATACCAGACCTGTTGCGTGGCATGGCATGATTTATTTACCCGCCGCAATGTCTTAACATTTGGTGGCGTGACCTGAACCATTATAACAATAAGAGCGCCACGCACGAAGTTCATGGAAGCATCTTTTCACCCTGTCCTGTGAGAGGGCGCAGAAGCAGTGTGCAGCTGGGGCTCCATCCCAGGGCTATAGAAACCCAGTTTCTTACACGTCATCTCTTCATTAACATCCTACTCATTGTGTGTCCCCAGAGTGCACTCGCACTCGGGTCACCTCTCTACCTTCTTCCTAGAATGAGAGTAAATTTTGAGCACTGGTCTTGATTTGAAGAACTTGATCTAAATTAGACTGGTGAGGACTTCCAGATGTCGCAAAGTAGATGCTAGAAAGAGATTCTGCTGTCTGGCTCAGCTGGGAAAGCCATGTTTCTCCTGGGACAGTGGCAAAATCCCAGTGAGCCCAGACCCTGGCTGGCATCTAACCTCTTGGTGGGAAAGCTAAGAGTCTTTTTATGCAGTTAACTCCGTTACCCTAAGAAAAAAAAATTTTGCCTTTACATCTATTTTGTGCATATGTACGCATGCACATATGCCGTATGTGGGGATCAGAGGACAACTACTGGGCGTTGGTTCTCTCCTTTCACCATGTGGGGCCCGGAGTCAGATCCTCAGAGTCGGTAGAAAGTGCTGAGCCTTTGACTTGACAGGGTTCTTTCAAGCAAGAGACCAGATTCTTCTTGGTGGTAGATCTTTTTCAACCAAAGTGTCCGCTTGGGAGCACTACAGACCGTGCACGGGCTGCTTGGCCCAAAAGGCGGGCGTTCAGCAGTTACCATGGATACACAAACAAAACAAGAGGGCAACAACACCCCTAATTCAACGACCTCAACTCAGGAGCGATGGTCTCCCCGCACTCCCAGTATCCGGTGGCCCGACCCCCGCCAGGGCCTCTTCCGGTCCCGCCCCATGGGGGCGGTCGCCACCGGCTACGGAGTCTCTATGCTACCAACTTCCGCATTGACCCACCCATCGCGAGACTTTGGCGGCGCAGCAATGGCAAGACCGTGAGTACCGCTGACGGGAGTCTATAGAACGAGTTAGGACGGGACAGGGACGGGGTCGGGCCGCGGGGGAGGCGACAGGCTCAGGCCCTCTGGAGGGAGTGGCGGCTGGGGCCCGAAGACAGTCCTCTCCCGACTGCCGCCCACGGCCCAGATCCCGCCCCTTCCCCAGATGCCGCGACACTGCTCCGCCGCCGGCTGCTGCACACGGGATACGCGCGAGACTCGCAACCGCGGCATCTCCTTCCACAGGTCAGCGCGCGTGCGTACTGGCACGCGAGGGCTCACATGCGCAGGCGCTGGTGTTGCCGCACCTTAGGCCGCGCGGGAGACGGCGCCTTCCTGAGGTCGAAGTGAGGCTTGAACTTGTGAGCGGGAGGGTGAGAGGGGCGGTCGAGGAGGACTGGACGCTTACCTGGCTTGGACTTGCAGCTCTGACTCAGTCCTGCTAGAGGACGCTGAGCAGGCCCCTTTCCTTCTCCCGTCCTGAGTTTCCTATTTTCCCCAGCGGGTGGCAATCCAAAAGGGTGGCAGGCAGGTCTGCCCTCGCCTGGGGAGCTTGGGCATCCAGAACACGGGACTGCAAACGGTCTGGTGGTGCTTACGGTTTTGTGGCTCTGCAGACTTCCCAAGAAAGACAACCCCAGGCGCGGCTTGTGGCTGGCCAACTGTCAGCGGCTGGACCCCAGTGGCCAGGGACTGTGGGACCCGGCTTCTGAGTACATCTACTTCTGCTCCAAACACTTCGAGGAAAACTGCTTTGAGCTGGTGGGAATCAGGTGGGTCTTTCTGTCAGCCATCATCACCTGGGCAGGTTGTGCGGCATCAGAGCGGCGGGTCTAGTGGGCAACAGCAGCTCTTTGCCCTGGTGAAGTCCCTGAACGTCCGGTGGCATGCTCACAGACAGGCAGACTGTTGTCAAGGGTGCTGTGGCCTCTTCCCAGTTCTGTGCAGTAAAGCATGGCCCCAAGATCACACTGCAGGGACATGAAAGAAAATCAGTCCTTCTGTGCTGGGGAGATGTACGCAAACGCGAGGACCTCGGTTCAGATTCGATGTGCAAATAAAAGGCCGCACGTGACTGCCTGTGCATTTAATTCCAGCCCTGGAGGAGACAAGACACCAGGATCCCCAGGTCCTGCTGACAAGCTAGTGTAGATGGGTTGCCGGGCCGTGTTCAGTAGGATGAGCTGTAGAGATGGCTTAACATTTTAGAGCACTTGTCACTCTTACGGAGGACTGGGGTTCACTTCCCACCTTGTTCCCACCTCTGAGGGCATGGGCACACAGGTGGTACACAGACATACACGTAGGCAAAACATTCATGCACATCAAATGAATCAAATGGCTTGGAGGTTAAGAGCACATTCTGTTCTGTGAGATGACCTGGGTTCATTTCCCACCATCCACATAGTGGCTTACAACCTGAGTAAACTCTAGTGCCTGGCAATCCAGTGCCCTTTTCTGACCTCTGTGGCACTAAGCATGCATATGGTGAAGTTATACATACAGGTAAAACACCCATACACACAAAAAATGTTTTCAAGGAGAAAAAAGTTAAAAACAAAAGAAGCTGGGCATGGTAGTGCACGCCTTTAATCCCAGCACTTGGGAGGTAGAGGCAGACAGATCTCTGTGAGTTTGAGGCCAGTCTGGTCTACAGAGTGAGTTCCAGGACAGCCAGGGCTA
The DNA here is from genome assembly GCA_907164525.1 of Lophiomys imhausi. Taxonomy (NCBI): domain Eukaryota; kingdom Metazoa; phylum Chordata; class Mammalia; order Rodentia; family Muridae; genus Lophiomys; species Lophiomys imhausi. Next base: position 1,883,312 of record CAJQZJ010032158.1, read on the forward strand.
CACAGAGAGACCCTGTCTCAAAAAAAACAAAAAAACAAAAAGGTGGAGAACAGTTAAGGAAGGAACCTGCGGTTAGCCTCTTTGTCTCCACACAAGAGAAAAGCTGCTTTTCCATGGGATGTTTAGAACCTACTTCTTACAGCAGGCCCACAAACAAGAGTTCTGTTTGGTCCACCTTTCCCTGCTGGTGGAGTTCCAGTCACCTGAGCTCTGGAAGCTCATTCACAGGGAAGATTCATTTGATTTTAGCAAACTTGGCATTCTTCAGATTTATTACTGGCAGTGTGCCTTGGTGTCTCCCTCAGCCCTAGAGCTGAGGGACCCACAGGGAAGTTCCCTGTGAGGGATCTCCAGGGGAGGTGGCAGCACTTCTCCAGCTCATCTGGGCTGCTTTTTCCCACAGTGGGTATCACAGGCTGAAGGAAGGAGCGGTCCCCACCATATTTGAGTCTTTCTCCAAGTTGCGTCGAACAACCAAGACCAAGGGGCATGGTTATCCACCTGGCCTGCCTGATGTCAGCCGGCTCCAGCGTTGCAGGAAGCGGTATGTGCTGCTGCAGTAGGGGGATGCCCCTCATCTCAGGACTGAGGGGCTGGACTTCAGGGTGAATTCCAACATCTTCACGATAAGGATGCTTGCTGCCTAGACCCAGTGAGGGTGCTTAGGTGTTAGGGAGACCAAGTGGACTTGTGAGGGGAACCTGGCATGCCCATAATTGGCTAGTCAGTTTCTTTCTGTCTCCTCTCCAGCTGCTCTGAAAATCAAGGACCCACAACTCCATTTTCTCCACCTCCTCCTGCCAACATCATCTGCTTTCCTGTGGAAGAGGCCTCGGCACCTGCCACTCTACCTGCGTCCCCAGCAGTGAGGCTGGACCCTGGCCTTAGTCCCTTCTCAGACCTTCTGGGCTCTCTAGGTGCTCAAGCGGATGAAGCAGGCTGTAGTGCCCAGCCTTCACCAGAGCCGCACCCGTCCCCTCTGGAGCCAAGGCCTGTCTCCCCGTCTGCATACATGTTACGGCTGCCACCACCTGCTGGAGCGTACATCCAGAATGAGCACAGCTACCAGGTGGGGAGTGCCTTGCTCTGGAAGAGGAGAGCTGAAGCAGCTCTGGATGCTCTGGACAAGGCCCAGCGTCAGCTGCAGGCCTGCAAGCGGCGGGAGCAGCGGCTCAGGCTGCGACTGACCAAGCTGCAGCAGGAACGGGCACGGGAGAAGCGTGCACAGGCAGATGCCCGCCAGACCCTGAAGGACCATGTGCAGGACTTCGCTATGCAGCTCAGCAACAGCATGGCATGAGGAGGGACACAAGGCTCTGTCTGGCCTCTCTTCCTCAGGCACTTGATTGGGACTGCATCCACCAGGCCGGCTGATGTCACAATAAAGTGGATGCTAGAAAGAGATCTGCTGTCTGGCTCAGCTAGGAGACCCAGGCTCCTCCTCGGACAGTGGCCAAAGCCCCAGAGGGTTCTGCCCATGGCATGCAACCTCCTGGCCATAGGAAATCTTTGTTTGCAGCCCCTTGTTTCCAGGAAAGCCAGCTCCTCTGAGTGCAAGTGTCCCTCCTCTTCCTTTCTTGAGTCAGGGTTGCATGTAGTCCAGGCTGGTGTCTTTGAACCCCGAATCCTACTTGTACCTCTGAGTAGAACTACAGGCATGTGCCATCATACCAGTGTCAGACCTGGAACCTATGTAGAGCCACAGCTTTGCCTACAGGCCTCGTCTGTTTTTTGGCCAGTCCCTTGCATCGCTCACTCCTGGCCCACTGGCCTAGGCCAGATATAACATTTAGGTCCTGGCCTTGGTACTATATTCATCTTGGGAACCTAGGCTTCTTACTATAGCTGTGTCCATGGTAAACACCAGCCTCATGCCCTCTCCCTACTGTTCCTTGTCCACACAGCTCAAGCATAGTTGAGTTTTTTTACTACAGTTGGTACACAAGGTTCCCAGTTTTCTTTCTGGAGCCTTGGTATATATGTTTATTTGTATCTTGTGTAGAGGAGATAGTTGAAAGGCCAGTTACAGGGGTCAGCATGAAGCAAGATTTGCAGACCAAAGCTTTCACGTTCTCCCAAGAGAGGCTTGGATAAAGTCACCTTGGGGAAATGGCTCCCACAGCACAGCTGACTCATCCAGCCTGTCTGGCTGCCCACTGTGGACTGGCACCCTCCACTCAGCTTAGCTGCTTCTTGAGCTCAGCTTGTGCCTGGTACCTCCCTCTCTTCCCAGCATATTTGGTAACCAGACCACTTCTAGCTGCCTGTATGGCACTGCCACCCAGCACACCATTGTACCTGGAGCCCCACAGCATGGGTGAGTGGAGCACAGGAGGGAAATGTGTTTTAAGGCTGGAAGAGCCAAGCATTTCTCCAAAATAGGTTCTGGCTTACTAGGAAATGAGACAGATAGGCTTCTGTACTCAAAACAGTCCACTGTGCCATACTGGGAAGAAGGCTTTCATGGCCAGTTACCTGATAACAAGGACAGATGCCCTGGACAGCCCAGGGTTCTGAGGAGATATCTCAGGTATGCAATTTTCTCTCCCTTGTAACTGACACCTTGTGCTAACATGGGCAGAACAGAAGGTGTGCTAAATCTACATCTGGGGAATCTTGTAAGCCATGGAACTGTCATGTACCCCAGGAGGGCAGAGCAGTGGTGGCAACTATGCCATCCAAGTGTGTAAGTAGCATCACCTCTGCTGACATCTCCCTGACCTAAATATGCACACTGGGTAGGCCAGAACATGCAGCCACTCTAGGAGGCTGAGCTACACTTGCTGCCCTGTGGGCTGGGAGCAAAACCTTCCAAAGTTCATAGCTAGGGTCCAACCATTGTCACTGGTCCTATTCATAACTTCTGGGTAAAGAGCAGGGTATAGCCTATTGCTAGAGTAACTTGCCACGCCCTCATCCGCTAACCTTAGAATTCTGAGCTGGATCCACAACACACCCACGGGGAACAAAAGCTACACTCCCAGCATCTCTCTACTGCTCAGTGGTGTAGAGCCCTGGTCTCATTGGGAGAGGTGCCAGCTGGAAAGGGAGCCTGCTTCACTTGCCATTCCCCATGGGGTCTGTGTCCTCAATAAAGTGCAGGCTCTGGGAGTTCCTGTACACCTCAGTGACCTGAGGAAGCCAAGGACCCTTGATCCCACAGGTGTGATCACTTTGCAGGTGGAGATGGGGCCAATCGCTTGGGTGTCGCTATGCTCCAAATAGGTAGGGTCCCCACAAAGATCCTCAGATGTCGGCACCCAGCTCTGCACACTGCTTGTCAGAGATGTGGGAGGCCAGGGAGTCTATGATGTCCAGTAGCAGCTGCTGGCTCAGCAACCGCAGTGTGGGCAGCTTAGAGACCTGCACAGATGACCAAAACCAGATGAAACTAGACTCCCAGAAGGACCAAGGTGGGCAGCTGAGTCCTCTTGGGGCCCAACCTGCTTTGGACTTGGCTGTCTGAGGACAGTGGGCAATGGCCAAGAGGTGCCCAGGCCTGCTGGGGAGGGCTGGGACCTAGAACACTGGGGCCAGAGCCTGACCTTGGTGAACTGGTGTACAATGATGTGCAAGCAGTGTCGCTTCATATCCAGTGCCTGCGTCTTGTCAGCAGCCTCCAGAATCTGCAATGGCAGGAACTCATTGGCACTGCCCCACCTCACCAGGGGAAGGTACGAAGTACCCCACCTGGAGGTACTAAGGCACTACCTGTAGCACATTCTGCACAGTTACGTTCATCTCCAGGTTCTGCTTGCAGTAGGCCTGCAGCCGGTTGTTATAGAAACCATAGTAGTAGGGGGCTGCAAACAGGTAGCTGGGTACAAGTTAAGGAGCTGCCAAGTCAAAGGGTATGCATTCACCTGCACCCTCCCATCCTGCCACATCCCTGCTCTCCTAAGGGGGGTACTGGCAGAACAACACAAACCCCAGACAGAGCTCCAGACCGGACCCCAGTTGGCTTGCTCTCTAGACTGGTTCTGAACCATTTCAGGCTCAAAGGCCCCATTGAAGATCCAGGGAAACCTGAATCTTCTCATGCCCATGGGCACATTCACAGAATTTTCCCAAGCCCTCTCTGGCCCCATCAGGTATCCTTGCACCTCAGGTTTAAACACTGCTGGCAGTTTGTCCACTCAACTGGTCGTTGAACAGTGATAATCAGCGTACTCTTCCCAGGCAGTTGTAAAGCTCAAGACCCAACTGTGCTAGTCCAGCTGCCTACCTGCTTGGGGACTTTGGAGACAAGTAGGCCTAGCACGGGCACTGGACACTCCTAGAATTAGGTACCCAGCCAACAAAGTGACAGGAATCAAACATATCTTAAGATTCTCATGGGGACCCAGGGGCACCAACAGGTAAAAGGATGCAGTGAATCCTCAGGGGGCATGTTGACCTCGCCGTAGTAGATGTAGCGTAGCATGGATTCAAAGGCCTGTCTGCTGGGCACCATCTCCCCAATGGAGATATTCACCTGCCCATCCTCCGGCATGAATGAACGGAACATGGCCTCAAAGTAGCTGTAAACAGCAAGGTGGATCCCAGCTCAGGAGAAGAGTCAGCCCTGCCCTGCCCTGCCCTGCCCTCACAGGCCTTCCACATACCTAGAACGGGCAGCTAGAATGGCTTTGTGGGCTGGCCGTGGGTGGCCATCTAGCAGTAGTGTGATGTCACAGAACTCTGAGCCTGCCCCCTCCAGGTAGGCCTTCATGTCCTGGATCAAAGATGTACCTGGAGGGTGTAGAAGGACTTTGAGAAGACTCCTACTCTGACCCTGAATGAAGAGGCTACCTTTGTTTTTGTTTTGTGTGCAGCCTTCTCCACAGTGACCAGGTCACTGACCTGCTCAAAGTTTCTGCAAGCCAGCAGTGCCAGTCTGTCCTTCCTCAGCCCTCAGTTCACCTGCAGTCCATATGCTGGCCCTCACAGATGCTGCACCAATACCTGATCTCCCACAATGTGCCCTGTATGTCCAGCTCCCGGGCTCATGCTGGACACCCCTCAGGCCCAACTTTTAGACTCTAATGCCCGTGGCAAGGATCAGGTCAAGCCCCGAGAGCTGGGGAAGTGAAGGTGTTGTCAACCTTCTCCACTAAGCAGGTCGAGAAGAACCCTGTGACACACAGCTGCAGCTGCATCCCTGGACCTGAAGACATCAGATCTGACCAGCCAACCAGAGAAGGCCACAGGTCACCCTGAGGAATGGATTTCATGGGTATCCAGGCTCCCTGGCACACAGGTTGCTGTTGAAAGACCCTGTGAGTTCTCTGAGACATGCCTGCCTCTGTCCCTCCAGTCCTTGTGCCTGGGAGCACCTGGGTGGTCACAGCCACCCTCACCCCAAAGGCCTGGCAGTCAGGTGGCTCCTAAGTCTCTCATCACCACTTCCCTACACTCAAGACATGAGGAGGCTCCCTACCAATGTCCACAGGCTGATCGGAGGGTGTGCGAGGGGGCGGCTGCTGCTTCCGGCGCACAATCTCTACAATCAGTGGGGAAGAGAGGCGCTCGAACTCCTTCATCATGATCACTTGATTGAAGTGGGACTCCTTCACTATGAAGTTCAGGCAGTGCTCCTGGGACAGACAAGGCACAGCAGGCAAGTGGAGTCAGGCCAAGGCCCAGGCTAGGCAACAGGAGCAAGGGCACACACCCCACACCACCCAGGAAGGCCTAGGCTGGCAGGCATTCCCAGCTGCCAGGCCAACTGCATGTGTACCTTGAGCTGGCCCAGTTGTAGCCTGGCAGCACTCTCACAAACAACCAGCACATTCTGCAGATCCACAGAGGCTTCAATGTACTGCCGACACAACTGCTCAAGGCGACACAGCTGGAAGCTCAGTGCCAACTTGTACACGTCCATGATAAGCAGCACATCTTCCACATGGCCTGCACCAGAAAGCCCCTGAGCCTAGGGGCCCCAGGAAAGGAGGGCCTAGAACAGAGCCCAGAGCTCCATCCACGAGCAAGAGGGTCAGGGCTGCAAGATGGCAGCTGGACTGCCAACTGCCTTCATCAAGGAAGTCTATGGCCTGTGCTTCAGGCACACCTGTAACAGACCTGACAGCACCACCTCTGGCTCTGCTGCCCACGCCCCACCACCCTGCTCCATGCCACCCATACCGCAGGCTGACCTTTCCGTGGGTACTTGATCTTGTCTGTGTATAGAAACTGCATGAGCACCTCGAATGGCCGGGCCTCAGCCTCACGGATGGCCACACGTAACAGGGGTGGCCGTGCTCTGCCCATAGCTGGACCAGGGGCCTCCCTGGGAGCTAGGGCCCCATCTTCCTCCAGCTTCTGTGAGGAAAAGGGAGCTTAGGCGTCCCAGTAGACACTGGGCAAAGCTCCCCAGTCATGAGGGCTGAAGGAGACCTTACCTGTGCCAGCCACTCTTGAGCCTGAATGATCTTCCTGCGGAGCCAGCGGCTCCGTGCAGTGACAATGGCGACATGACCCTGCACACACTCTTCCTTCTACATGAAGAACGAATGATATGTGGGTGAAAGCACAGAACCTCTGCCCCAGGGGCCAGAGCACAAAGCTCAACTCAGCAGATGTGGTGGATGAGGTTGGTACGGATCAGTTACCTACCTCACCAAGCACAAATTCCACATCACAGAACTGCCGGCCCTCCCACAGGCGCCCATAGTCTTCGTGCAGTGTGCACTTAGGGTAGCAAGAGAACTGCAGAGGGAGAAGCAGTGAGCAAGCAACAAAAGCCATCCTGAGAGCAGCCAGCCCTGGGGCCTGCAGAGCAGGGGTCAGGTGAGCCTGGCTGAGGACTGTCCTGCGTGGGCCATGATCAAGAGGGCTCCCACCTCCACTGTGTCTTTGACAGAGGCTCCCAGGCTTTAGGCAGGCTGCACCGTTCCTAATAAACCTGGACCCAGGAATTCAGGCAAACCCATCACACCCCTACTCACCAGAGAAATAGATGTATCCATGCCTCCACTATGCCAGGGGCCCCTGTCCTAACCACCGGCATCTCCAGGTTTGGGAAGGAGCTGCTGACATTTCCTTGGAGGCCCCATCGCAGAGCCCAGACTCGCCCACCCCTTTGCTGGTCCTGTGAGCTCACCTGCCACTCTTCTCTAAGGCTGCCTCACCCCGTGTAATCTCTGCCCACCAGATCTACAGCACCTTCCACCCTCTCCACCAGATCTACTCAGAGATGCCACCCTCCCACAGGCTATTTACTGTAGGCACAGCCCTACCCAGCTCTGTGCAACCTACTATGGGGCCCTTCCAACGCACTCTCCTCTCTCCATACTTACACAGCCCTAACCTCACCCACTGGGCCTCAGTTGCCCTCCTGGGATGCCCCTATCCCAGCAGGCCTCACAAAGCACAAGCTACACACCTGGAACCTGTACATTTCTCCACTTCGAATGTTGTTGTCCACAGTGCCCCCAAAGATGTACATGGCATCAGAGATGACAGCAGCTGCATGGAACAGCCTCCCGCTGGGCAGCTGAGAAGGACAAGTAGACCAAGCGATGGAATAGGGCAGACTTCCCAACTGGATCTAGCTGTGGCCATGTCATGGCTACAGGTGGCCATGAAAAAGGAAAGGCCAAAGATCCCAGTCCCTCGGACAGAGGTTTCCTGTGTGCTCCTGTAGGTGCAGAGGTAAGCTGGGGCCATGGCAAGGGGCAGAGTGCAGGGCAGGTGGTACAGAACCCTGGGGTAACAGAGTATTTAGCCCAGAGTGCCACAATGACTGTAGAGGAGAGAGCCTGGGACTCCCACAGCCACGTGTAGCTGTATGATCTGAGCAAGCTTTTCTAGGAGCCCTGTTCCACCCCTCTGCGAAAGTTCCTGCTTCCAGAGTAATGGAATTTTTCTTTTTTTTTTTTTTAGGTTTTTCGAGACAGGGTTTCTCTGTGTATCCATGACTGTCCTGGACTCACTTTGTAGACCAGGCTGGCCTCGAACTCACAGAGATCCGCCTGCCTCTACCTCCCAAGTGCTGGGATTAAAGGTGTGCGCCACCACGCCCAGCGAGTAATGGAATTTTAATAACGGTCCTTGACTCACCTCTGATGCCAGGTGGACAGGTTGCTTAGCTGAGGTGCTGCCAAAGTCTAGGCCAAACACATCTCTGGACTTCTTAAAGCTGCTCCGCTCCTCTGAGGATAGGGTAGACGGCTCCTCAGAAGAGGAAGCTCGTTCAGGCACCTCAGCCCCACCAACCTTGTAGACAACATATGCAAGAAGGTAATAAGCCATCATTGCTCCCAGGGCCTGCTATGGGCTCCAGAAGAGCCAAGACATTGAGTAAGGCTGTGAGGGAGGTCACAATGAGTCCCAGATATTCAGGACAGCAGCCCAGTGCACAAGATGGGATGCAGGCATGAAAACCTGAAGGCTACAGGAGTAAGGGCCTTGAGGGTTCTCAAGTTGCTCTTCTTGGCTATGTAGAACCCAAGGAATCCAAGTCAGGACTCACCTCACTGTCAGAGCTGGGCTGGACAACCTCCCAGGTCTGGAAGTCCACATCATAGCAGTGCAGCTCATTGGGCAGTGTATTGTCCGCCGCACCCCCAAACACATAGAGATGGCGGTCAAAGGCTACCATGGTATGTCCATAGCGCCGCTGTGGCGGGGGCGGGGAGCCCCGGAGCAGGTGTTCAGTAGGGATGCGTGTCCACCTGGGGCCGTGAACCAACACTAAGGTGGGGGCTCTATTCTCACACACTCTCCACAAAGGTCCTCTTATGAAAACCCCCTAAAGTCCTTGTAGTGCCAGGCCATGGTCTAAAAGGAAGGCACAGGCCTGTCTGTTCAGCATCCCTTGACCTATTTACTGTAGGGACTGGCCCTACCCAGCTCTGTGCAACCTACTATGGGGCCCTTCCTCTCTCCACAGTGACAGGGTAGGGTCTCTGCTAGTCTGCTCTGGGAATGGAGCTATACTGCTCACTGCCCACACAGTAGAGTCCTCACTTGGGAGATGGCCACCCAGGCACTAACGCTCCTCCCATCCATCTGTCCTCCAAGGGCTCCCAGGACTTTCCAACAGATCCCATTTCTGCTAAGTTAGCTGAAGAACCAAAACAGATGCATGTGGTTCCATGCCTGCCCAGTATTTGGTTTCCTCCACCCAGGATTTCTGGCTCTTCCTTTTACCCTGACCTGTGGGGCAGCTTTTGAGTCCCTCCCAAGCCCTACTCCCTTTCCTCTGTTACTTCCAGTGCCAGAGGCTACTCCTATCATAGAGTCCAAGGATAGGCAGCAGCCAAATGAAGTAGAGAGCCTACTTTACCCTTCCTCTCTTCTGTTATCACATGACCTGGTTGGCACTGGCCACATTTGTTAACAGTGGCAATGAGCAAGCCTTATGCAGGGCAAGGGTATCCTTCAGACTCAGGCCAGCCAGTCTTGTTGACCTACAGCCATACCGCAAGAGCTTTGAGGGTGCCGAGTACCCGTACTCCAGACTATATGTTCCTGCTATTATGGGGGAACTAGGAGGAGACCACAACAATTATCAGACACAGGCATGAGCATTATTCATGTCCTTCAAAACCCAGAGAACTCACGTCTTGTCCTTGAATTCAAACTGGAAGAGGTTGTTGGTTATCTTGGCTCCACTTTGTCCTGAGAACACGAACATCTTATCCCGGCACACAGCCACAGGGAAGTTGCAGCAGGATGGGGGGATCTCACCACTCTGGGCCACCTGGAGTAGGGGCATGGCTCAGCCAGGGCCTCGCAGGCCTGAGGCTACACTACCCTATACTTTGAAATGAATAAACATAAAGAGCTTACAGCCTCATCACACCTGCCACATGGGCCTCATTCTGATCAGCCCAGGCTAAAATCATGAGATTCACTTGGAGCTAAAATTGTAATTTCTAAAGCCGGAGGGTGGTGGCGCACGCCTTTAATCCCAGCACTCGGGAGGCAGAGACAGGTGGATCTTTGTGAGTTTGAGGCCAGCCTGGTCTACAAAAGTGAGTCCAGGACAGCCAGGGCTACACAGAGAAACCCTGTCTCGAAAAAACCAAAAAAAAAAAAAAAAAAAAAAATTGTAATTTCTACAAAAGCGATAAAGCTTCATGGAAAAGCAGTGGACAAAATGTTGCCTTTACTGTGTTCACACGAGGGGAGACTAGAACAAGTCACATCTGTTACACGTGGTTCTGCCCATCCAGGACTCAGTGTTTTTCTTCCTGATTCCACTTTCATTGCTAGGGATCTAAGACGGATGTATAGATGCTATGCTGCCACTGGACTGTAGCCTCAGCGCCATAGCCTTTTATTATTTATTTATCTATTCATTCATTCATTCATTCATTCATTTTGGAGCAGGGCCTCACTATGCAGAACTCGCTCTGTAGCTGAGGATCACCTTGAATTTCTGACCCACCTCCCAAGTGCTGGGATTACAGGCATGCACCTCCACATCCAGTTTATGTGGGCCTGGGGGTCAAACCCAGGACTTGACATGCATTCTACATTACCAGCGAAGCCACATCCCCAGCCCAACTGGGCTCCTAGCTAGTAATGGAATTGGGTGGGGAAGGTCAGGGAGGAAGAGGCTAGACCTTGGTAAGAGGAAGAAGGTCCTCTGTTACACTCCACCCCAGGACCTCACATCTGGGTACTAGATTCCTTTATCCCTCACTTCTTGATGCCGCAACCTAGCCCCCACGTCCACCTGACGTCCCACCTGCCTCATGCTCCCTGCACCCCTCACCTCCTCCCAGCACGTGAGCTCTCGGTCTTGGAGTCCAATTGTCCACATGTCGTTCAACCTGCATCAGGACAGAGGAGTCAGGATCCTTTGGTCCTGAGCCTGGCAAGAGGGACGATAGCTCCAGGGAAGACTTCTTGCCATGTGAGTCAGGAGACAACTGTGCCATCTTTTTTAAACAGACAGGAACTTCAGGGGAAGAAGGTGGTATATCCAATCCTTGCACCCAGCCCCCAGCAGCTCTCACTTCTGCTGGCTCTCTGACCAGCCAAGACAGAGGTAGCTTTACACAACATCTGGGGTAATGAGATACAACAAGCCACCTGGGGCAGGGAGAAGATGATGTATCTCATAAAACCTGCTGCTCCACTGTGCCGTTACTTGTTTCTGCAATGCTCCTCAAGTTTAAAGTGAGTACACACTGCTTTGGTTACTAGACAAATAAACAAAACTACTTTTCTAAAATAAGGAGGAAGCCTGGTGTGGAGGCCCACACTTTTAATCTCAGCACCCAGGAAACAGAGGCAGGAGGATCTCTGTGAGTTTGAAGCCAGTCAGATCTACACAGAGGGCTCCAGGATAGCTACACAGAGACCTTTCTTGTTTTTTTGTTTGTTTTGTTTTGTTGTTTTTGGTTTTTCAAGACAGGGTTTCTCTGTGTAACATCCCTGGCTGTCCTGGGCTCACTTGGTAGACCAGGTTGGCCTTGAACTCACAGAGCTCCACCTGCCTCTGCCTCCCAAGTGCTAGCATTAAAGGCGTGTGCCACCATGCCTGGCCATTACAAACAGCTGTGAACTGCCATATGGTGCTGGGATTTGAACCCCGGTCCTTTGGAAGAATAGCTAGTGCTCTTAACCACTCAGCCATCTCTCCAGCCCGACCTTGTCTTAAAAACACAACATAAAAGCACTCGGGTAGCTGGGCGTTGGTGGCGCACGCCTTTAATCCCAGCACTCGGGAGGCAGAGGCAGGCGGATCTCTGTGAGTTCAAGGCCAGCATGGTCTACAAAGTGAATGCAGGACAGCCAGGGCTACACAGAGAAACCCTGTCTCGGAAAAAAAAAAAAAAAAAAAAGCACTCAGAAGGCAGAGGCAGGCGGATCTCTGTGAGTTCAAGGCCAGCCTGGTCTACAAAGCAAGTCCAGGACAGCCAGGGATGTTACACAGAGAAACCCTGTCTTGAAAAACCAAAAAAAAAGGGGGCTGGAGAGATGGCTCAGCGGTTAAGAGCACTGCCTAGTGCTCTTCCAAAGGTCCTGAGTTCAATTCCCAGCAACCACATGGTGGCTCACAACCATCCACAATGTGATCTGGTGCCCTCTTCTGGAATGCAGGTGTACATGCAGATAGAGCACACATATGCATAAAATAAATCTTTAAAAGAAAAACCAAAAAAAAAAAAAAAAGCAAAACATAAAACAATAAATAAAGGCAAAACTAGCCGGGCGGTGGTGGCGCACGCCTTTAATCCCAGCACTTGGGAGGCAGAGGCAGGCGGATCTTTGTGAGTTCGAGGCCAGCCTGGTCTACAAAGTGAGTCCAGGACAGCCAAGTATACACAGAGAAACCCTGTCTCGAAAAACCAAAAAAAAAAATAAAGGCAAAACTAACACAGAGAGGAACTCAGAGCTGGATTTTAGTGGCGATGCTTCCTTCCGGCCTCCAGGCTCCTCTTGTAGTTACAAATATTCTCATCTGAGAAAATCAAGGCATCACAAACTTGACTGGGAGCTCCATTAGGAAGCCTCACCTCCATACCCCTCTCCTGGGAAGCTCAAAACCTACCAGGATAACTTACCCTAGCCTGAGCACTCAAGGTGCCAAGGGAGCTCATTCTGCCCCCAAGGACATGCAGAGTAGGGTGTGTGACCAGCTATTTGCCTACCTGGCATTGCCATCATAGCCAGCAAAGATCCAGAGCTTGTCACTGTACACTGTGGCCCCATGGGCTGACCTGGCAACAGGCAACCTAGAACACAAAGAAAAGAAATAAGGAATGCCCAGAAAGGAGGCTCAGCACTGAAGAGCACTGGCTGTTCTTCAGAGGGCCCAGGTTCAATTCCCAGCATCACATGGCAGCTCACAACCATCTGTAACTCCAGTTCCAGGGGATCTGATGCCCTCTTCTGGTCTCCTCAGGCACCCAGCGTGTATGTGGAACAGATGTACATGCTAGCCAGCAAAACACCCAAAGATGTGTGTATAATACATACACGCACATATGTGTGTATGTGTGTGTGTGTACACATTTTTAAAATTATATTATTATTTTTAATGAGGCGAGGTCCTCAGCACCAGTTGAAGCACAGGATTCCATGAGTCCTGTGTTGAGCAGGTAGGGCACATCTGCCTGACACTGGGAACTCAGAGGACAGAGGGCAATGGAAGCAAACAATGGCACAAAGGTCTGGGCAGCAGATGTGTAAAAAATTCAGATGTTGAAACCAGAGATGATGGTACATGTCTGTAAATCTTGGCACTAGGGAGATGAAAGGAGAAAGATCACAAGTTCAAGACCAGTCTCTGCTACATACCAAGCCTGAGGTCAGTGGGACTATGTGATATCCTGACTCAGAACAAACAACAACGAAAACACACAAAGACAAACAAAAACAACAACAACAAAACCCTAAGGGGTGGGGATGTACTTAGTTTATAGGCTGTTTTCCTAGCATACAGGAAGCCCTGGGTTGGATTCCCAACACCACAAAAACACAGGCATAATGCAGTACACCTGTAGCCCCAGCACTCAGCGGGTGGACAGGAGGATCAGGTGCTCAAGGTCATCCTCAGCAATACACAGCAGGTTCAAAGCTAGCCTAGCCCACATGAGATCCTGTCTCAAAGATGTGGGAAAAAGAATCAGATGTAGGTCTGGGAGCTTAATGACAGAGAGCTTACCTAGCATCAACAAGGCCTTGAGTCCATCCCCAGTGCTGAGAAAAACAAAACAAATACAACCAAAAGAAATTTGGTAGTCCACACAGGCACAGCACCTTCCCAGCAACTTTGAAAATACTGAAGGGTGTACTCACGAAGCAGCCCACAGAAAAAACTGGGTGAGCCAGATGGTGGTGATGCATACCTTTAATCCCAGCACTTGGGAAGCAGAGGCAGGGAGATCTCTGAGTTTGAAGCTAGCCTGGTCTACAGAGTTCCAGGACAGCCTAGGCTACACAGTGAAACCTTGTCTCAAAAAAAAAAGGCCGGGGGAGGGGGTTGATCCTGGGAACAGGCTATGGCAATGGGGACTTAGGACCCATTTCTGTCTTTCTGCCTGCTACATACACCCTGCCTAGCCTCACCCCCACCGGATTCAACAGTGATGAAAATTAAGCAAGATTGAAAATGAAAATTAAGAAAGATTCGGAGCCACAGGCTCCCATCTGCGATGTGGCAGGAGGCACATCCCAAACTGAAGACCATTAGGCTTCTCTTACTATCAGTTATCAGCCAAAATCTCTTACCTCCCTTCAATTTTCCACTCTGTCCACTGGCCAGTTGCAAACTTGTATTCAAAGAGGTCATTTTTATTCTTCAAGTTAGAATTGGAGTAAATATCTCCAGTGTAGCCCCCTGGGGAAAAGAATGAAAGTCAAGTTACATCTAGGGAGCTACTTTAGGATTTAAATGTGAGGGCTGGACAGAAATGCGGGGCCCTAGTTAACATATACAAACCCGTAGGTACCGACTGCCCACCCAAATTAACTCTGCACTGGATGCTGGGGATGCGGAGATGGGCAGACTGGTGTTTCTTAAGCTAGCGGTCAGAGAGGACACACCCAGCCCCATGAGCTCAGGACATTGAGGAATCAGTCCTCTCAAGCCAGAGGTTCAGGGCACGCCAGAGGAAGAGCAGCACTGCTCTGAGCCTCCTGGAGGGTGGAGGTGGGAGGCAAGTCTGTGGGTCCAGGAGGGCAAGAGACTGCTCACCAAAGACAAACATGCTGCTCCCATAGACGACAGCTGAGTGGTGGTAACGGGGGGGCTGGTGGGGTGCCGGTGGTGAAGGCTCTGGGACAGGCACAGGTGAGGTCAGTGAGAGGTCAGCCAGGCCATCCAAGCCCCATAGCCCTTGATACCTCCATGCTTTGTTTTTCCTTTCTCCCTTCCTTCCACTTTCTATTCCCCTCTCCCTCTCTTCTATCTATCCTTCCTCTCTTTCTCTTCCCGTCAAGTTATGGTGTTACTGTAAGTAGTCCATGCTGGCATGTAACTCATTATGTTATGTAGCCCAGGCTGGCCTCAAATTTTTCATCCTTCTATCAGTCTCCTGAATACTGGAATTCGAGGGAGGCATCATCATGACTACAGTGATTTGTTAATTCTTTAAGACAGGTTCTCACTATGGTGCCCAAGCTGGCCTCTAATTTATGGTTCAAGCTATCTTTCACCTCAGAAACCTAAAGAGAAGGGAGAAGAGATGTGAGGCAGGGCATCAGCTTTATTTTACGTCTATATTTCAAAGGTGTCAAACCCTTTAAAACATCACTCATCAGGAGAAAACCAAAGTAACGGGCATTAAAACTCTTGCATATCCTGCCTGGAGGGAGGCCCTTGCTGAGCACTTTCTAATCATACCTCTAAGAGGCCTCTCGGGTAGCTCTGGCTGTCCTGAAACTTAAACCAGGCTGGCCTCAAACTCAGAGATCCACCTGCCTCTGCCTCCCCAGTGCTGGGATTAAAAAACCAGCCTGACTTTTTTTCTTCTTCTTTAAATACAGTCTTACTATGTAGCCCTGGCTGGCATAGAAGTCATTATGTAGCCCGGGGTAGCCTCACTCACAAACCTCTACCTGAGTGCTGGGATTAAAGGTATACGCCACTGGCAATGATTTGCCTTGTCACATAGGCAACAGAATTTGACTTGGTCCTGGTCTCAAGATGCTGGCATGTTCAGTTTAAGTAATTTGTGTTTGTTTGGTTTTTGAGAGGATCTTGCTGCTATATAACCAAGACTGATCTCAGCTTTGCAAACCTCCTGCTTGCCTCTCAAAACTAGGATATGAAGTGCCTCCATAGCTGGCTGTGTGTGAAGTCTTTGCAGTGCTGGGGATGAACTTGTGCATGCTCAGCAAGCACTGTTATCATTGGGCCACATCTCCTCGAGTTTTCTTTTGTTTTTGGTTTTTGAGACAAAGTTTCTCTTTGTAGAGAAACTACTCACTTTGTAGACCAGGTTGGTCTACAACTCACAGAGATCCACCTGCCTCTGGCTCCTGAGGCTGGGATTAAAGTTTTTTGTTTTTCTGTTTTTTTTTGTTTTTGAACTGGAAGTCGAACTCAGGTTGTCCATAAACTTAGGATCCTTTTGCCTCAACCTTCTGAGTGTTAGTACTATAGATGTACACCACCTGTTTGCCTTTCTTTTTCTTTTTTTTTGGTTTTGTTTTTGTTTGGGGGGGGGGGGTTGGCAGGGAGGGTTGAGACACATTTCTCTGTGTATCCTTGACAGTCCTGGAACTTGTTCTGTAGACCAGGCTGGCCTCAAATTCACAGAACTCCACCTGCCTCTGCCTCCCAAGTGCTGGGATTAAAGGTGTGGGCCACTGTCACCTGACTTGTTTGCCTTTCTTAAGCAACTTTTGACTAACAGTTACAAAGCCTTCAGGGTGATTTTCACTTTTATTTGTTACTGTGTACACATGTGAATGTGTGTGCCACAGCACACATGTGGAGGTGAGAGGGCAACTCTGTAGAGTTGATTCTCTTCTTCCACCTTTACTCGACTTCTGAGGATGGAATCCAGGTCACCAGACTTGCAAGGCAAGTGCCTTTACCTACCAAGCCATCTTGCTGGCCAGTCACAGTAATTCTTAAGATTAACTGAGGACTGGACATGGAAATGGAACTCAGCTAGTCAAGTGCTTGCCTAAGCCTGCTTAGCCAAAACCCTGAGTTAGATACCCAATATTGCATAAGCCAGACACAGTAGCCAGTATCTGCAATCCCAGAACTCAGGTGATAGATATAAGAGGCTAAGAGGTCAGGGTCATCCTTACCTATACAGCAAGTTGGAAGCCAGATTGGGATATACATGAGACCCTGTCTCAAAAAGAGAAAAAAAAAATGCTGGGGAAATAGTTCAGAGGTATAGATAGTGCTTGCCTGGCATGCACCAATCCCTGGATTTTATATCCAGCACAGAAAAAGAAATGGAAGAAATGGTAGCAGTTGTATTAAGTGCAAGTGTGAGCCAGGTGTGGTGGCGCAAGCCTTTAATCCCAGCACTTGGGAGTCAGAGGCAGGTGGATCTCTGTGAGTTCGAGGCCAGCCTGGTCCCAGGACAGCCAGGCCCTGTCTCAAACAAACAAACCGATTAAGTCTGAGAGAAATGCCTTCAGCTGCTCTGCCAGTGCTACCAGGGAGACCAGGCAGAGGGAGGGTGTCCTAGTTGGTTTTGGAGTTTTTGTTTGTTTGTTTTTTGTCAACTTGACACAAGCTAGAGTTATCTGACAACAGGAAAACACAACAGAGAAGATGTCTCCATAAGATCAGGCTGTAGGCAGGCCTGTAGGGCATTTTCTTAATTAGTGATTGATGTGGGAGGCCTGAGCCCATTAAAGGTGGTGCCATCACTGGGCAGGTGGTCCTGGGTGCTATAAGAAAGCAGGCTGAACAAGCCAGTTAGTGGCATTCCTGCATGGCTTCTGCTTCAGTTCCTGATTCGGGTAGCTGCTGTGAGTTTCTGCCCTGACACCCTTCAGTGATAGACTGCGCCATGGAGCTATAAGCAGAGATGGACCCTTTCCTGCCCCAGTTACCTTTGGTCACGGTGTTTTAGCACAGCAATGGAAACCTAACTCAGACAATGCATGACGCCAAGTGGGGCTGCCCTGCTGGCTCAGTGTCCAAGGCAGTCACATGGTCTCCTGAACCCTGCATCCTCTTCTGTCAAAAGAGACCCCTCCCCAGAAGGCTGCTGCAGACCAAGGGGATGTCCTACAGACCACAGAGCATGCTGCACAAGGGGCTGTGTGACACTGTACTCCTGTGTGTGCAGACGATGGCACTAGCAAGCCCAGCACATCCTGACCCCCAAGGTCTGTGTCTCCCATCAGCTGTAAGCTGCTCGCACTCTGGGGCTGCTGCAGGAAACACAAACATGTGGCACCTAAAGAGGGCAGGTAGCTCCTGTCCCAGCCACACAGCTGAGGCTGCGGTTCACAAGGATTGCATGCTGCTCAATACCTGTGTAGGGTCTACTGGCAGACAACTAGCCCCATGAGACAAGGATGGGACAAGAGGCCCTGCTGCCAGCCTTGAGGTGGCACTCTGGGAAAACTAATTAGCTAAGGGCCGCCCATGCCCTGCATGAGATCCCACAGCTGCTCCTGGCCCAGGATAAATTCTGGTGACTGAAGGTACCTCCCAAGCCAGAATCTACTTACCACCAACTAAACACCCCTTAACTCACAGGATACAGTCACTGTCACAGAAAGCCATGAGGAGGAGGATTTTTTTTTTTTTTTTTTTTTTTTTTGGTTTTTCGAGACAGGGTTTCTCTGTGTAACAGCTCTGGCTGTCCTGGACTAGCTTTGTAGACCAGGCTGGCCTCGAACTCACAGAGATCGGCCTGCCTCTGCCTCCCAAGTGCTGGGATTAAAGGCGTGCGCCACCACCGCCCGGCTAGGAGGAGGATTTCTAGAGCTCTCATCTATTATATTTCTCCCTGGTCCTCCATGATGAGCTGATTCTATCAGCCAGTGAATCTGGCCCAATGCTGATGCTAAGAGGACAGACGTGGTCCTAGAGCCCAAGGCCACCCACCTGCACCAGGAGCAGTCCTTCACATCAAACCGCAGGAGATCGTTGAGCATCGTCTTTCTGAAAGACAGTCAGAGAGAGGGTGGCAGTAGCCAGGCTATTTTGCAAGTTGTTACCTTACCACGATCTTCATGATGGTCAAGGGCATGCACCTGGGGTTGGAGGCAGCAGGAAGGGCCTGGCTCACCGATCTGTCAGACAACCCATCAATGTCCAAAGCTCAAAACTAGTGACTGAGGTGATATAAGCAACGAGGGCTCCCACACCGCCAGCAGCCCACTCAAGGCTGGTATGAGAGCAGGAGCCCGGCCTGGGGCTGGAGTCATCATTCACACCCACCTCAGCCTCCAGAAGTCCTCGTCCTACACTTAACCCTTCCCCTTCCAAGGCTGCACTGCAGTGACACTCTGGTCACACACCAGGGGAGACCTGCATGCTTTTTCATCTGCCTGCCATCTGACACAACAACTGCAGTAAAGATACTTCTGCTGTTCACTGGGACAGCTTATGGTACTGCCATACTACCAACTTGCTAATGTGGAAGAAGGAAGGTTGACCAACAGGATGTCAAGCACTCTCCTCCGCAGGCTAGACCTTTGCAGGCATCCCTCCCTGCCTTGCTCAGTCTGCCCAGGTGGATCCCCTCCCTGACTTCATTTTATGAAGGAGGAAGTACAGCCAAACAGCCAGGAAGTCAAAGCTTAGGAGCTGGTGTCATGCCTAGTTCCTGCCCTTCCTCATTTAACAACCTACTTAAACTTAGTGGCACTTGTTAATCAAAATTATGGGAGGCCACTGTTTTGAACTAAGTTCTTATACTAGGCCCCCAAAGACCAGGGAAAACCAGAATAGTTACTGGGGCCAAATGCCTCATAAACTCAAGCATTAAAGCAGATGACCCCAAAGCCTAACAGTTTTCCCCAAAAACAGGAGACTATAGTTTACCTGAGTCTGTGTGATGAGGAAGCCCCCTGCTGTAACCCTGAAGAAGTCTAACTTAACTGACCAGGCCCCACCCCCACTGCCCAGTTTCCGCGCTCCTACCTTCCAATAAGCAAAGTTGCTACTGCCCAGTAGGAACCCTTTTTTCCACCCTGTTGATGGGGATGACCTGGTTTATCATAAATCACAGCCAAACAGATGTGTAATTAAAGTTTCTCTAACTTTCTTGTGAAACTGCATGCCAAAAACATTTTTGCTCATCACCACAGTTGTCTATCTGCTATAGAAAATGAGGACAGTGATCCTAATCTCCTTCCTGCCACCCTATGCTAGACAGCAGTCTTTTTTGGTGTGGGGAATTCTTACTAAAGCTTGTCCTTTTGCTCAGTGACTGGGACATCTGGACCCTTGTACAGAAACATGAGACGAGTATGGCCTTGTCTTGGCAGAGAAAATGGATCATGGCCACCACTTTCAGGCTGGGGGGCAAATGGAATCAGTAAGAGGTAAGGGGGGACACCAAGGCCCAACCATAAGGAACATTGGAAGGAAAGTGAGACAAGGCAGAGGGAAGGAACAATGTTGCAAAGATCTGGGTTACGAGGCTTTACACAAAGAGGTGTGGGCATATTACAGAGCTCTGAACTAAGGAGGAACACATTTTGACCTGCAGCTGTAAACGGACCCCCAACTGCTCTTGGAGGAAGACTGTGAAGATGAGCTAAATGCCAGAAGATCACGGCCACATTTGCATGTCCTAATAGAGCCCTGAAAATCTCATCTGCTCTAGACCAGCTATCCCAGACAGTCTACAGCACCAAAGCTGTAGTACCCTTCCTGGGCTTTACAGGAGGGGGCCAGATGCAAACATACAACCTCAGGTTAACTGGTGGAAGTGTGTGTGCATGGAGATGTGCTCACCAGAACATTGGGTCATTTCCAGGAAGATTATTTCCCAGGAGGTTAAAGCAACACAGAGAAATCTCCACCAGAAGCAAGACATGGGCAGCATCAATAAAACTGATATGCCCCAGCAAGTGAAGGCACTTGCAAGCAAGTCTTGCAATCTGGGTTCAATCCCTGGTACCCAAAGTAGGAGAAAGATGATTCCTGCAAGCTATTGTCTGATCTCCACATGCCCCGCCCCCCCACACATATAAATAGATGTGTAACAACAAAACATGTTCTCCAAACCTTTTGGTTACAAAGCAAGCATGTGGGCAAAGACTAGAGAGAAGCGTAGGGAAAGAAGAAAAGCCCAGGCAGGGCTAGCAACGACAGTATACAAGTTCTTCCAAGGGTGTCTCCTCACTCAAAACAAGGATATTTCCATGTAACTCAGCGTGTGCTACCATTTGAACGCTGAGTTGAAAGGGCTTTAAGGGCAGGATCTTCCTCACCATTACCTGGGAACCAAGTGCAAAGCACCACAAAGGTGGGGAAACAGAGGCTCACAGGGTTGATGACTTCCATTCTCAGACAACAGTCTATGTCTTTGTCATCGTCCCTGCCACCACTCTCAGCAAAGCAGGCAAACTCACCCGTTGTCTCCACCAAACACATAGATGGCGTCCTTATATGCTACGACTGTGTGTTTGCTGCGCCTAGAAAGAAGGGGATAGGGTGGTGAGGCTGGCACCCAAGGAAAGGAACCACATACACATGGTGGATGCCACATAAGTTTGGGTAAAGCCTCCCAACTGCCAGGATCTACAGAGATCCTTTAATCCATCAAACAGCAGGACGCCTGACACTTCGAGGGCTCTACAGACTCCCCACCCATACCTCGTAGCTCAGAGACCCAAATTGGATCCTCAGAAATACAGCAGGACTACTACTGTGAGACTCCCAGGGAACTCAGCTCTGGGAACGACCAGTCCATACTCCAGAACATCAAACGAAATGTCCCCCCTAGAACCCGACCTGGGACCTCCTCAGCCCTCGTCCCCACGCCCAGTGCCTTCGGGATCCATACCGGGCGCCCACGAACTCGTCGCATGGCGGGAGGCGCCGCCAGCGATGCACTGTTTCGAAGGGTCCAAAGTTGAGCGTCAGGTACTCGACACTGTCTGAGCAGCTGTGGTCAAAGTCCACACTCGGAGCCACCTTGGAGCGAACCCCTCCTGCCAGGGCGCCAGGCCCAATCTGGCCTCCGGAGCCTCCGGACCCAGCCATCCCTGGTTCGGGCCGGATGGGCCACCCAGGCTTTAGGACTCAAGGCCACCGCCCGGGCCGGGGAGAAGGACCACATTTCCCAGAGAGCCCTGCGCCCGCACTGTAGCACTTCCGGCCATCTTGCCCTTTCGGCCCACCTCCCAGGCACGGCGGGCTGTAGGGGAGCCTTGCGGCGGGGCTCCTCACATTGTCATACGGTGAGCACGCCACGTTCTTGAAAGCATTTCTGGCCAAGTGTCGGATTTGATTTCTCCTTTCGGGAAACGCGGTCTGGCCGGAGCAAGCCACCTGTATGCGGCGGGCCACACGCTCCCGGCATGCCTTTGTAGTCCGGCTTGCAGTTCCCGGAAGGTTCCCCCTCCTCATTCCTCCAGAATGAGGTTTCCTTCCGGCTTTTCCTTCTGTCCACTTCTGTTTGCGCCCCGCAAACCTGATCTTCACTACTCCCTTCTTTCTCCACTTGGCACTCTGTCTGGGACTCTTGGTGGCGGGGAACCTCTGAGTTCTCCGTTCCTGCTTGAGAGCAGGGTCTTCATTTTTCTCCCCTTTTTCTACGGTGGGCTTTGAACCCAGGACCCGATGGGCAAGCACTCTGCCATTAGGCTACACCACAACCCGTATTTTTAAAGTTGTAGTCTGGTACCAGCTGAAACGTTTCTTCGCCCATGAATTGAGGATTCAGAAAGTTCATGGAAAAGGGACACATGAAGTCGTGAAAATGGATACAAACCTAATTCTTTTCCTAGTTTCAACTTTGTTGTATTTTTTTCTTTTTGTGGTAAGTCCTTTGTAAATGTAAAGTAGTAAATAAAAGTGAAGTCAAGAGCGGCTTCACAATAGCTATCGTAACTGTACAAAAAAATATATCATCGAGCTATATAGAGTGGGAGTGGTTAGGTTTTTGAGTGGCTACTATAATCCAGCTGAGTGTTTATAACAATGAGGTGATGTTTTTGTAGATGGGGTTTCTTTCTTTCTTTTTTTTTTTTTTTAGGTTTTTCGAGACAAGGTTTCTCTTTTGTATCCTTGACTGTCCTGAACTCACTTTGTAGACCAGGCTGGCCTTGAACTCACTGAGATCCACCTGCTTCTGCCTCCCGAGTGCTGGGATTAAAGGCATGGGCCACCACACCCGGCAATTACAGACAGTTGTGAACTGCCATGTGGGTGCTGGGATTTGAACCCAGGTCCTTTGGAAGTTAGTGCTCTTAACCGCTGAGCCATCTCTCCAGCCCCTTAGACCGGGTTTCCTTGTGTAGCTCTGGCTGTCCTGGATCTAGTGCTGTAGACCAGGCTAGCCTCGAACTCAGAGACTCACTACCTCTTCCTCCAAAATGCTGGGATTAAAGGCATGAGCCACCATACCTGGATGATTAATAATTATAATAAACAGCTGAGCTTGCTGTGAGGGGCACGGAGTCTGTCTTGGGTCCCCGCCTCCATCTCTCTTAAGTGGACAAATACAAAAGCTGCCTCTGGCTTCTGAAGCTTTTTAAAAACGAGATCTCATGCAGCTCAAGGTGGACTCAAACTTCAAACCTTCCTGCCTCTGCCTTGAGTGCTGCTACTAAAGATGTCACATCATACCTGGCACTCAAGTGTTGGCCCAATTACACTGGGACGCAGGTCTGCAGATACATGTGTTTTAATGTTAAGGTAATATTGCAGGGTCTTGCTGGAAAACAGCCCTAATAGAGGAAAGAGAGGCAGAGCCTGTCCTGCCTCTAAAACCAGCTGTCAGTGACAGCAGAGGCCTTGGGAATGGACCGTCCTCTGGAAGCAGCAGCAGCTTCTCTGGAGGGGAGGCAGATGGTTGAAGGCAAGCCTTGGAAGGACTCAGATTCCACCCTGGGGGATCCTGGGAAATTGGAGATTGGCACTTGCCCCAGGACTTGGTCTCCAACCTTGGTGCCGCAGAGGCCTGCCCAAGTCCACCATGTGAGAGCTCAGGATCCTTTCCCTGTGAGCCAAGACATGTCACCAGTTCTGCAAGAATGAGAGGAGGATGGGTCAGGGCAGAAGAGGGTAGATTCCCCACTCTGGGCACCATGAGCAAATGACTCTTGAAGAACACAGTGGGGACTGATCTGTCAAAGCCCGGTGCCTTGTAGGGAATGGACTTGGGTGGGGTAGGAGGGTTCAGTCATTGGGCTGGAGGAAGAAGGTTCAGAACATTCAACAGGAAAGACAGAAAACACACGTACTTGCTGTGCAGCATAAACAGCCTTTGCGAAGGCAAGAGAGAAAAACAGAAGGCCAAAAGCATGTCATTAATAAGGTCTGAGTCTTCCACTGTTTCCACTCTAGGATTTACCCCTGTCACATAGCCTTCAGCCCCTAAGTCACCTCTGGCCTGTCCTTGGAAGTTCTCTGTATACAGATCAAGCTGCACGGTGCTGGGATGAAGGTACTGGTTAGTGTCCACTGCCTCCCAGACGTCATAAAACACCCCCAACACCTCTCTGTGTATGACATATCTGGGAGCATTGCTGTTTCCCTACTTAGTTTCTGCTAGGATTAGCACAAATCACATTGGCCAAAAGTCAATCAAAGTAGTGGGCCTTGCCTCCACCCAACAGCACTGCCTCCCCTCTGGGACACACACCTGTGTCCCTGAAATCACATCCTGTCAGCTTCTAAACCGAGAATTCATCCCCTCATCTTAAGCAGGAGCCGTGGGAACTGAAAATGAGAATAGCTCTACAGGACTGGAGGGGGGGCAACAGGCTGCCTTGGTAGCTTGAGTAGATCCTACCCAGTAGATCCCACACCCACTCACACACCCCAAGCCTCCCACACCCGCACTCACTCCACCTCCCGCTTCCGGATGGCTCGACCTGAGGCCAGCACCTCAGCCACCTTAGATACGATGGGATCGTAGTTCATGCTGGCCACAGCTGTCACTTCATCACCTCTATGGAGAGAAGAAGCCTGAGGACCACTGGCAGCAGTGGTCCCTCTTGAAGATCCCAACATCCTTCGGGCCACCTGGGATGTGGGGAAGGCTTTTGTCCAGGAAAACAGGATGTCTTGAGCACTCAGCCCTCCACTGGTCCCAGAACTGCCAGCCGCCCTAGGAAGCTCCACCCCTTAGCACAGCTCAGGGATGGGCCCAGCCTTAGCATTTCCTTTTCTCTACTAGTCTTTCCTCTTTGTAGACACCTACCTCGGTGTCAACACTCACCTCAAAGAAATATCCAGAAGACACAGTATTGTCTGACACATGGAAGGACTGTTGTTTCCTCCTCATCTGTCCTCTGCAGTGTCTCCTCCCCGACTACCCCTACTTGCCATCCGCTTGCCTTTCAGCCAAGCCCCTCCTGCTTTGCTAACACTTACTATCCATTCCCAACAGCACTCCCACTGCTCCATGCTCCTAGTGCACCCCATTTCTCTCACTTGGTGTAAAAAGCCACAAACTTCAGCTCCTCCAGATCCCCCTGAATGATGACATCGTCGAAGCCGTCTCCATAGCCTGTGGGAGGGTGCCCATGTGAATTGGGAAAGGGGACAGAGTCTTCATAGGCTCCCTAGCCTGCCCTCCTAACTCCTTTCTAGACTAGGTTTTTTTTGAGACAGGATTTCTCTGTGTAGCCCTGGCTGTCTTAGAACTCACTCTGTAGACCAGGCTGGCCTTGAACTCAGAGATCCCTTTGCTTCTGCCTCTCAATTTCTGGGATAAAAGGTTTGTGTCACCCACCATGCCTGGCTCCTACTCCTACTCTTTGTTTAAAATTACATGTATTTATTTTGTGTGTGTGCGCCCATGCATGTATGGACATGTGAGGACAACTTACAGTTGATTTTTTCCTTCCACTACGTAGGTCCTGGGAATCAAACTCAGATCATCAGCTTGACAGCAAGAATACCAACACTCGACTCCTCCTAAGTAGTTTCTAGGCCTACCCCCTAAGTCTCAACATTTACCCCAAATTGGCCTCCAATTCCTGACCTTCCCATTTTAGTGCCAGACTGTTGGAGTCACGGTGCACAGCCACATCTGCGACAAGCCAGCTCTTGTTTGCCAATTCTTAATTACTACTGGACCCAACCCCCACACTTAATCCTGAAGTGCCTTTGGCCGTACCCCTTTTACTGCTGTAGGCTAACCCTCCATCCCCACAACAGGCTTTTAGTTACCTGCATAGCGCAGGCTCTTGCCAAACATGGCAGTCCACAGATAGGGTACCGTGTTGATCTCCGCCTCTTGTGCCAGCATGTTCTGAGCTGCTACCCGCCCTGAAAGGCCCAGGGAGAGAGAGAGCTCAACCCTCCTCAACACCCCAATACTGCCTGCCCTCAGTCCACTTTGGGGACCCTTGACAGATATGGTTGTTGTACAGGACTCCTAAAAAAGTCATCATATTCGGCATACAGCCCACCTTTGGATGCAGTTAACTGGTACAGAGGGGTACACTTGGCCCCAAGAGATCCACTTACAGTACTCCTCTTTGAATGATATTCTGTACATCTGAAAGGTCTACTGGGGTTGTGAGCAACTTCACAACTCTGTACACAGATAACTAATCAGACATGTTGGGTCTAAAGAGGGAAGACAATGGAGCACAAAGGCAGAAAGGAGAAATGACAGTCTGTGTAGTGCCTGCAGCGTTAGCACAGGTGGTTTTCCACTTCTAAAGCTCCACCTGAACCATAGTTGAATCCACTAAAGAATTCGTGGAGAGTCCTAAGTCCTAGTATTTGGCCAAGGAGTAGCCTTTCGTTCCTTATTCTCTATAGCAACTGTAGACCTTGCATTTGAACAGATACTAGAATTGGGAGAGATGATTATTATCAGACCTTCAGATAACAGTGAAGGAAGAAGAAAGGGAAGGTAGACATATGGGGGACAGCCTTCATCCAAGACTAGAAATGTGGAGGTCCTTTATAAAGTCTTGAGGTGGGTTGGAGAGATGGCTCAGTGGTTAAGAGCACTGGCTGCTCTTCCAAAGGACCCAAGTTCAAATCCCAGCACCCACATGGCAGTTCACAGCTGTCTGTAGTTGCCTGGCCTGGTGGCACACACTTTTAATCCCAGCACTAGGGAGGCAGGTGGATCTCTGTGAGTTCAAAGCTAGCCTGGTCTACAAAGTGAGTCCAGGACATCCAGGACTACTCAGAGAAACCCTGTCTCGAAAACCAAAAATAAAAATAAAATCTTGAGGTAGTTAACACACTGGTACATGCATCTTAGGGATTGAGATCAGTTGTCCATAGTCTATGAGGCTCAGGAAACTTGGTTGCTACCATATGTTGGGGAAGGCAATTTCACAAAAAAAACAACAAAAAAAAAAAAAAAACCACAACAACCCAACCAAATCTGGGCTATACAGTTGTCTCCAGGAATTCGGAAAGCAACTGAGCTCACAGAGGTGCAAGAGAAACAGGCCCTGAGTAAAAATAAACCCTTTCTCCCTGTCCGTGGTGACTGCTGCTCAAGGGGAAATTCTGCCAAAAAATATGACCTTGAGAACAAAAAAGAGGCTAGTGAAAGACCAATGGGACTGGAGAAGGTTTTGCCCAGCTAAATGGAATACAGAGGGTGGGTCTCTGGAGATGGGCCACTCCGTACATGGATTGATCACTGGATAAGGCTCATTGAACAAGCCACCAAGCCTTGAACTTAAGGCCCCAGATGAGCAATGGGAATGGGCCTGAAGGTGGCTGAGACTCTGGGATAGCCTTCCAGCCCTTAACTTGCCCAGGGCTGGCCATACCCTGGGCATGAGCCATCTGCCAGTGCGGGATGTTCACTTTCCGGTTGTTCCTCCAGGCAAGAGGGAAGGTGACAGCGTCACCAGCTGCAAACACACCTGGGATGTTGGTCTGCATCATCTGTGGGGAGAGGGGGCCAGGGCTCTGTGGGTGGTCCTGGGGGGCTGACATGGATGTCCAGCTCCACATCCACCCAGCATCCTACCCACTTCATCCAGCCCCACCTTGTTGACTGGGATGAAACCTCGGGAATCCAGACCAATGCCACTCTGCCTCAGGAAGCCTGTGGCAGGCACCGCACCTAACAGGACAGAAGCCATGCATCTACACCCTGGTCCCACCTTTCTCCTGCCTCACCTCTCTCCATTCCTGCTCCATAGGCTGCCCACCTGGGGTCTCCATGCATCCTGCCCTCTGCACCCTGATCTGCAGGCTCCATGCTTCCCATTTAGCCCCAGGAACTGTCTGCCCCAAGAAGTGCTGTAGAACTCTCCTGATGGGATCAACAGCCATGTTTCTCCAACCCTGTGTTGCCACCTTCCAGCTTGGCTCCGCCCCAAACTCCTATGCCAGCTGGCATAGGAACCAATCAGAGACTCGTCTGTGTCCTTTGTGCCAGCTGGTAGTGGGGTCACATGCTCCTTAAGAGGCCTGGGCTAAGCCGGGTGTACATCTTTCCTGGGGGTCCTGTGAAATGGGTACCATTGAGGTCCCATTTTACAGATGTGGAAACGGATGCTCAAATAAGGGTCCAAGGTCACTTGAGAGCATGTGTGGACAGTTCTGTTCACTAGTGCCTGCTTGTCTACCTACTCACCAATGCCTACCACGCAGACATCTGCCCGCAGAACCTTGCTGCTCTTCAGCACCACCTCCTGCAGCTGCAGGGAGGGAGTGGGTGAGCGAGTGGGCCCAGTTTCTGAGCACAAGGAGAGACACAGGCAGCAGCAGCAGAGAGAAAAGCCCACCTTGCCCTCTTGAGCCCGCAGCTCCAATACCTCCGTCTGCATGTAGAACTTCACCCGGTTGTTCTCAAACATCTGTGTGAGCAAGGAGGCACATGGGCAGTGGGCGAGACTCTGGCCTGGGGTCAGGCTAGGCAATCAGGGCATTCAGGGGACAAGCATTGAAACAAGCTCACCTTCATAAGGGCACGACCGACACGTTCCCCCAGGAACCTCCGGAAGGGCGTCTCCTCCAACTCTACCACAGACACTGAGTGGGCCTTCTCAGTCAGATAGGCAGCCACCTCCATCCCTGGGTGGCGGGACGAGCGTGGCAAGGCTGGCCCTCTGGGTGGCGGGACGAGCGTGGCAAGGCTGGCCCTCTGACACCTAGGGCCAGCACACCCTAGGACTGGCCGCGGTGGCTAACGACCACACACCTCCCCTGAAGCTACTCACCCAGGAAGCCTGCTCCCACAATGACAGCATTGCGGCCCCAGGCCAGCCGCACCACACGATTGGCATCCTCAGGTGTGCGGATGGTGAACACATTCTCCACATCTTTGCCTTTGCAGTTCAGGGTCTTAGGGCTAAGATTCAATGGTATTAGTGAGGGTCTCCCATCCTGGCTGACAACCAGGTGCCTAGTGTGGAGACAGAAGACATTTACCTACCTGCTTCCTGGTGCCAGCAACAGCTTGCTGTACTCCAGCTTGAAGCCGTCCTTGAACACAGCCTTCTTATTTCTCACATCCACAGTGACCACCTGCAACCCCCCAGTGGGCACAGTGAGACCCCAGCACAGGCTTGGCCCTTGTTGCTCACTTTAGAGTTCCCCAGAACCCCGAAGTTAGGGTTCTGTGCAGCAACCTCAGGGCAGTCCCACAGCCTGGACTCCTTTCCTTAAACCTTAGGCATCCCCTGCCCCCTCAGCGCTGTCTTTATACTTCCAAGCCCCACCAGGATCTCCCCTACCACCCTGCTAGGAAGAAGGCTCCTTGCTGAGTCCCAAGCCTGGACAGAAGGGTTGAGTGCCCACCACACCTCCAGGGGTACACAGGGCCTCATGTCATTTCTGGTTCCGCCCTTTCCCTCATACCTGGGCTTCAGTGAGCATCTCGATGCCATAGGCCCGGAAGAATTCCTTGGGCCTCAGGGCTAGCTGTTCAGGTTGTGCATCCAGGGACTGAGGAACATGGTCATGAGTCAGGGCCAGATGGTGAGATGGTGGCTATTCCATTTTATCTTTTTTTTTTTTTGAGACAGGGTCTCAGTTTGTAGCTCTGGGTGGCTTGGAACTAGCTATGTGTATGGGACTCACAGAGATCTGCCTGTCTCTGCCTTCCAAGTGCTAAGATGAAAGGCATATGCATTACACACTTTTTTTTTTTTTTTGGTTTTTCGAGACAGGGTTTCTCTGTGTAACAGCTCTGGCTGTCCTGGACTCGCTTTGTAGACCAGGCTGGCCTCGAACTCACAGAGATCGGCCTGCCTCTGCCTCCCAAGTGCTGTGATTAAAGGCGTGCGCCACCATGCCCGGGTTGCATTACACTCTTGACATTTCATTTTACTGTAAAGGACACAGAGCCCCAGAGAGGCTGAGGGTGAGGCCACTCTAAGTCATGTTGGGGCTATAGGACAGATCTCAACAAACCAAGATCTCTTAGAAGTACCGGGCCTGGGAGACTGGAGAAAACAGTCAGCTAGATCTCTAACGTGCAACATGCAAGGTTCCACGTGGACCTGACAGGGACTTGGAGGAATAAGGATCCAGGTACTGCCCCATTGCATTCCTACCTTGCTGAGCTTGGCCCGATCATAGGGGAGATGTCTGTCTAGTGTGCAAACCACGATCCGGTCTGAAAAGCCCTCCTGTCTGAGCGTCTCTGCACACAGCAAGCCAGCAGCACCTGAGGGACAGGACCATAGACCACAGCCAAGGCCTCTCCCACCCTCCAAGCTTCTCATTTTCTTCATCACCCTGACACTGACCTGCACCCACAATAAGCACGTTGGTGCTGCTGCTGTGGCCAGCACTTGGAGAGATACACTTGGCCATCACCTTTGTCCTTCGCTGCAGCTGCAGGGCCTGGGAGTGGTGGGAGAGGGAAGGGCAGCTTGGAGCTTCATCCCTGCCCTACAATCCCTCATTTCCCTCCCATGCCAGCTTCCCTTCCACCACTGGGCTTGCCCCATGCTCTTCTCCAGCCTGTTCAGAAAGAACCCTTCCCCTCAAACCTGGACCTTGGTGACCCCTGGGTCACCCTGGTACCTGCTTGCTTGCCCGGACAGTCACCTTCTCCTTCTCAATCTTCACCTGAAAGGGCAACATCAGCACCAAGCTTTGAGATGGTTCAGTCCCTGACTCCACACCACAGGCCCCCACCACAACTTTCCCAGCCCTACCTGGAACTTGTGCAGGCTGTCCAGGCCCGGGAAGTCCTCTAGATCCCCAGTACTAATGTTGAAACAGGCACCGTGCCAGGGGCAGCGCACATGGCCCCGGGATAGTACACCTAGGAGAGGTAATGAGTGCCAGGTGAGAGCCATGCCTAGAGACAGCACTCCAGGTCTCCTTGGTAGTGGATCCTGATGGACCTCTCCCCAACCCAGGAGCCCTTACAAATGGATGAGGGCTTTGGGGCCTGCTGGAATCCCTATATAGGCATGGATGATTGCAGTCCACCTCCCGAGTATACCTCACACTTTCTTACCTTTTACCAGGGGTGCTCCATAGTGAGGACACTTATGGCCCAGGGCATGGAATTCCCCATTGTCCTTTACCAGCAACACCTTCCCCCAGCCCAGCTCCACTTCCCGCATCCTAGGGAGAGGCTGTGCTCAGAGATCAAACCAGAAGGTAGTTAAGTCCTCCTGTAAGCACCTCCTCCCAGGGTCCAGTCTTTGGGGAGCCCAGAGCAGCTGAAGCACAAAGGCTGCACCTAGGGAGCCACAGCCCAATCCCTCATGTGCGCCCACTCCCACGCCCTCCACCTCAGGGCCTACCACCATCCTCCCAGCCCAGCACCCACTGGCCATTCTCGAGGTCCTTGACGTGGCACACAGTAGCCTCCACACAATCCTGAGGGCTGGGGTAGGCTTGTGGGGCGGGCAGACGCTCTTCGGCATGGAAGTGGCGTGCTGTGCCGTTGCCCTGGTAAGCCCGGGGGCTGCCCTTTCCACTGGCTGACAGCTCCTCCTTGCCCCGTTCTTTCTCTGGCAGTACCACCTCAATTTTGAGTTCCACTGTGGACAAAGCAGCCATGAGCCCTAGCTGACCCAGCCCTGTTCCCACCCACAGGCCAGGTAGAGGCCAGCAAGAGGTGTTTGGCTCCAATTCACTTTTCTGTGTTTTCTTCTTGTCGAAGAACTAGGGTCTCCCTAGCACTGTATCACTGAGCTACAAACAACCCAGAACCTTTTATTTTTCCACTGACAAAATTAGTGAGGGAGTCACAGAACACAGCTGCTCACACCTGGAGCCACTGTATGTAGGAATGTCTGGAGCAAAGAACCTCCGGGCACAGTGGATCGATCTAATGATGGACAAAGACGATGCCCCTGCTTGGAGGCACATCTGCAGCTCAACTGACAGCCAGTGCATCTGGGCAATGGGGAAGAGAGTTCACTGTTCTACTGGGCAGAGTGGCTCACACCCATAATCACAGCACTCTAGTGGCTCAGCAGGACTGTCACAAGTCCCAGACTAACCTAGAATACACAGTGAGATGGACCGTACAATAAAAAAACAAGAAGGGTGGGGGTGGGGATGAGAATCACTGTCCTTGGAACTTTCCCATTAGCTTAAACATTTTTTGTTGTTGTTGTTGCCTGGGGTTCTGTTTTGTTTTTTAGACAGCCCCAAATTCAATACATAGCTGATGACATCTTAGAATTCTTTATCCTCCTGCTTTCCCTCCCAAGCGGTATGATCACAGGTTGGCACTGCTTAGATCACAGGTATTCCAGCCTGAATAGTTTTTTTTTCAAAATTAAAAAAAAAGACTGTCTATTTCTCAGTGGTACAGTGCATGTGAAGCATGCACAGGCTCTGGGTCCCGTCATCAGAACTGCAACAATAGCAACAACAATAAATTCATGGATAAAGCCAGAACAAGGCTTCGTAGGACACAGCTGTGATCCAAACACTTCAGAGGTGGAAACAGGAGGATCAGGAACTTAAGGTGCTTCTCAGGTGCACAATGAGTTTGAAGCCAACCTGGGAGAAAAAAAGTGCACACAGGCCGGTGCATGGCTTAGCAGCAGAATGGCCTGGCATAGTGAAGCCATGGGACCAACATCCCCAATACCACAAAAAGGGAAGTAACATACAGTCATAATTTCAACTTCTTTTTCAACCATACAATTTTTAAAAATAATTACTTATTTATGTACATGGATGTTTGTACACATGTACATCTGCACACCAGAAGAGGGCATCAGATCCCAACTGGACTACAGTTACAGACAGGTGTGACCCGCCATGTGGGTGCAGAGAATTGAACTCAGGACCTCTGGAAGAGCAGCAAGCAGCCAGTGCTCTTAACTGCTGAGCCATCTCTCCAGCCCCTTATATGTAAAATTTTAAAAATTATTTTACGTATATGGGTGCTTTCCCTGCTGTGGATCTGGGCACCATGTGTGTGCCTGGTACCCAGAGAGACCGGAAGAGGGCGTTAGAAGACTGGAGGTACAAACAGTTGCGAGCTGTCATATGGGTGTTGGGAATCAAACCTGGTTCCTCTTGAAGAATAGCCCTCTCTCCAGCCCCTAATCCCTGATCTAATTTCAATTAAACAATTTCTTCCTCTTTTGGTTTTTTGAGATGGTATTTCTCTGGAACTTGGTCTGTAGAGCAGGCTGGCCTCAAACTCAGAGATCTGTCTGCCTCTGCCTCCTGAGGAGGTTTAAAGGCATGTGCCACCATCTCCTGGATTTCAGCTTCTTAATATAGCTATGTTCATAAGTTTGAGATTTATTCAGCATTTACCAAACCCCATGTGGTTGGTGTATCTGGTCTGCAGTCCTGGCAGTGAAACCACTAAGGGTACATATGGGCAACACAGAGGAGCAGGCCTGTGGGTACAGCACAGATCCTGCACAGGGTCCACGGGGCCTATTCCAGGATAGCAGGAGTAGGTAGCTGGAGACTGGAGACTGACATTTTCTTCTTTGAACTTTTCTGCATTTCCCAAAATCCCCATGACATGCCTGGGGTATTTTTTTTTTTTAATTAGAAGGGAACAATAAACAGAATTTTGAGAAGCCATAATCCGGTCTCCTGGGCTGCTTCGGCAGGGAGGAGGCCAAGGAGGCGGAGGTTAAGCCCTGGCACAGCATGCACCATCGTGGGAGCAGGTTCCTCTCTCCATCCCTCCCAGGCATCAAAGTCTCTCTTCTTCTTCTACCTCTGAACCCCTTCACCTCAGACCTGACACCCTAGAAAGAAAAAAAAAAATACAAGGACTAACCTGGCTTCTGAGTCACCCCTCCTGGCCAGTGTTTGCACAGGTTGCTGCCCTGGACCCCCATTCCCTCCAGCAGTGGCTAGCTCACACACATCTGCTCAGGCACAGTCCCATAGTTGTGTCCTCTGGCTCTGTAGGCCCCGCATGGGTCCCTGATCCTTGCTTGCTAGGTCAAGTCCCCCTCCACATCCAGGCATCCCAACCTCCCATGCAAGCCCAGACAAAGAACAGCTCCTTGAGTGGGCTTGGTGAACAGGACACATGAGCACAGAGCCATGCTGTGGGGGCTGTCGTGTGGGGGTTGGGGACACAATCTAACACTTTATGTAATAGTGTTAGAATGTTTTTAGAAGAATTAAGAAGACAAACATGCCAGGCTCAGCTGTTATCAGTGGTGAGAACTGCAGGAGGCCATAGGAACAGCCTGGCAGGAGGCCAGAGAGCCTCCACGTCAGGTTGTTCTTCTCCACAGCCTTCCAGAAGGCTCCAAGGCGTGCTCACGGGTGTTCCCCTGGGAAGTCATTAAGTCAGGGGCAGCAGAAAGGAAGGCTAGGAGGAGGACTCCACCTACCCACAGAGTCAGGCCAACCCCAGTTCCATGACCCCTCAGCTCACCAGACCCTGTCATCGCCTCAAGAGGCTCAAGCCTTAGTCAGAAAGAGAGAGACAGACTATGGTGGAGACACTGATGGAGTGACACTGAGCATGGCAAGGTCTGGGTTCCATCTCCAGCCCCAAAGAGGAGGGACAAACTATCAGGGATAGTGACTGACAAGTATAATTGCAGCCCTTGCCAGGCTGAGGTGGAGAACAGCCATGAGCTCAGGGATGGCCTGGGCTTCAAAGTGAATTCCAGGCCAGTCTGGGTTACCACATGAGACCTTGCCTCAAAAAGGGGATGAGGAGGGGCACAGAGCATCTGCCCATTTGCTGGTGACATATATAATTAGAACAAAAGGTCCAGTCTTGAGACTGTGCAGCAGTGCTTTTCAGGTCTGTTTAATTTTGGCTTGGCTTGGTTTGGGTGCTA
This sequence comes from Lophiomys imhausi, assembly GCA_907164525.1. Taxonomy (NCBI): domain Eukaryota; kingdom Metazoa; phylum Chordata; class Mammalia; order Rodentia; family Muridae; genus Lophiomys; species Lophiomys imhausi. Next base: position 1,918,058 of record CAJQZJ010032158.1, read on the forward strand.
GGGACTAAACCCAGGGCCTCCCACATGGTCAACACTCAGTCTACTGAGCTCCACATCCCAGCCCTGGGAATAGAGACTTGTCAGCTAGCTCTGAGCTTCCTGGAAGACATGGTAAAGAGAAAAACCTTTAGAAGAAGGTAGACAGATGGCCAGACAAGAGAACTGTACTTACTATTAGTTTGTTTTTTATGATTTTTTTTAAGGTTTTTCGAGACAGGGTTTCTCTGTGTATCCTTGACTGTCCTGGGCTCACTTTGTAGACCAGGCTGGCCTCGAACTCACAGAGATCTACCTACCTCTGCCTTCGGAGCGCTGGGATTAAAGGCATGCGCCACCATGCCCAGCCATTACAGACAGCTGTGAACTGCCATGTGGGTGCTGGGATTTGAACCCAGGTCCTCTGGAAGAACAGTCAGCGCTCTTAACATCTGAGCCATCTCTCCAGCTCCCTAGTTTGTTTTCTTAAATAGTGTGTGGATGAGCAGTCAAGATGGGGGGCAAATGTATATGTGCATGCGTGTGTGTATGTGTGTGTGTGTGTGTGTGTGTGTGTGTGTGTGTGTGCGCGCGCTCGTGCCTGTTTTGGGGGATATGGGGGGTCTACACACAAGTTATCTGTGTGTGCATGTTGGTGTCAGGAGTCTATCACTTTCCACCTCCCCTCCTGTCCCCTGAGCACCCCCCACCCCAGTTTTTTCAGACAGGAAATCTCCCACTGAATCCAGACCTCGGTGACTGGCTACTTGGCTACATTGTCTGTCTCTTCCCAATGCTAGGGTTACAGGAGCACACCACCACACCAGGATTTCATGTGGGTTCTAGAGATCCAAACCCAGGTCCTGAAGCTTGTGTGGTGAGTACCTTATTGACTGAGCCCTTCTCCTCTGCCTTTCTGACACAGTCAGTTCTGACATTGGTAAGCAACTGGGTTGAAGTCTTAGGAAGGACACATAACTGATATGGAGGAGAGAGGGTAATAAGCCCCTGGCCACACAGCTAGGAAGCTAAAGAGCCCATGTTCTTTTCTGGGGGAGTAGGGGTGTTTCAAGACAGGGTTTCTCTGTGTATCTCTGGCTATCCTGGATTCACCCTGTAGACCAGGCTGGCCTTGAACTCACAGAGATCCACCTGCCTCTGCCTCCCGAGTGCTGGGATCAAAGATGTGCGCTACCACACCTGGCTAGAGCCCAAGTTCTAACATTGCCTCTGAGTAGGAGGGATAGGTAGCCACTTTGACACCAGTCAGAGCAACACAATACCATCCTGGAGAAGGGGAAAGACAGATGTTAAAAGTCAGGCCTTCACCATGACAGAATGTGTCCCTCAAGCTGTAAGCCAAAACAAATGTCTTCTCAAAGTTTTTAAACATACACTGGGTGTGATGGCTCAGGCCTATAATCACTGGCAGCACACTGAAAGCCAGCCTGGTCTATGTAGTGAGCTCTAGGTCGTTTGGGGCTACCCAGTAAACTCTGTCTTTATAAAGTGAGATGGGATAGCTCCGTGGTCAAGAGCTATTTTTTTGCTGCTTTCACAGAGGACCTAGGTTTGACTCCTAGCACCCACACTATGGCTTATAATTAACCATTTCCAGATTCAGAAGATTGAATGAAGTCTTCTGGCCTCCATAGGCACACATGCTGTGCACTATGTAGACAAAACACTTATATACATAAAATAAAAATAAATCTTTTTTTAAAAAAGCAAGCAAACAGCCGGGTGTGGTGGCACATGCCTTTAATCTCAGCACTCAGGAGGCTGAGGCAGGTGGATCTCTGAGTTCAAGGCCAGCCTAGTCTACAGGGTGAGTCGGGAACAAACAGAACTACACAGAGAAACCCTGACTCGAGAAAAAAAAAAAAAAGCAAGCAAACAACCCACAAAACAAAACCAGGGCTGGAGCACATACTGTTCTTCCAGAAAACTCTAATTTGAGTTCCAGCATCCATGTCAGGTGGCTCATAACACCCTATAACCCTACCCCAAAGGGATCTGAGTCTTCTGACCTCTGTGTGCATCAGCACTCATGTGCACTCAAGTGTGCACATGCATACACACATGCACACACACAATTTAAAATAATAAAAACAAACATTAAAAAGAGTATGATGTAGCTTAGTTGGTAGAATGTTTGCCTGGCATTCTCGAAGCCTTGAGTTCTACCCTAGTATTAAATAAAACTAATTATAGCCGGGCGTGGTGGCGCATGCCTTTACTCCCAGGACTTGGGAAGCAGAGGCAGGAGGACCTCTGTGGGTTCGAGGCCAGCCTGGTCTACAAACCGAGTCCAGAACAGCCAGGGCTACATACGGAGAAACGAAAAACAAAAGCAAACAAACAAAACACACAAACAAACAAAAACCACAAACTAATTATAATGGCACATTCCTGCAAATCCAGAATTAAGGAGGCAGACATAGGAGGGTCACAAGCTCAAGATGATCCTCAATACCACAATGAGTCTGAGGCCAACCCGGGCTATATGAGAGCTTGTCTTTAAAAAAAAAAAAAAAAATCATGCCAGGTGTGGTGGCGCACACTTTTAATCCCAGCACTTGGGAGGCAGAGGCAGGTGGATCTCTGTGAGTTGAAGGCCAGCCTGGTCTACAAAGTGAGTCCAGGACAGCTAGGGCTACACAGAGAAACCCTGTCTCAAGAAAAACAAACAAAAAAAAATCACAAAAGGAAACAAACAGACAAGTGATGGGTCAGGGAATAATAGCTAACTCCAGATCTGAAGTCCCAAGTGAGGGGTCCCCGGTTAGTCCAGCTCTTTGGGGTTTAGATGAAATTGTAGATGGCATCTTGTTCCCGTAGTCTACTGCCAGCCAAACAGTTCCACAGGTACCCATATGGGACTTGTGTGGAATCTTGCTGGCATATCCCTGTCCACTCTTAGAAGGGAAAACTGAGACAGACAGTGGGCACCTATGGCAGAGGCTGTAGGACCTGGCCCAGACTCAGGCAAGGAAGGGCAGTGCCTACCAACGAACCCACCTCACAGTCACAGCTCTGCTCCCTCCCCAAGTCCTACCTCAGACCCGAGAAAAGTCTTAAGAGTCCCAAGGTAACTGAGCTGATGGGTATCAGGTAAGGAGAGCTGAGCAAGCTGGCAGGGGTGAGCCAGCTAGGGCGAGGTGGGTAGGGGTGGGTGGAGCACTGGCTGGGCTCTGAGGAGGCCCTCAGTCTCTGAATCTCTCTCATGGCTGCAGGTCCTATCTCCTGGATGTTATGACTAGTGAAGAAGGAATGTGTAGACTCGTGGAGAAACCCAAAGATGTGAGTCCAGTGGCAGGGCACAAGTTCTCTAGTATCTTTGAATGACCCTACCTCTGGTTGGAGCTTCTAGGGCTAGGAAGGCCAGGATTTCCTACATAAATGGAGAAGACAAAAGGGCATGTTGGTTCATGCCTTCAATTCTTGCACTTGCAAGACATAGGTAGGAGGATCTCTGTGTGTTTGAGACCCTGTCTCAGAAAACAAAAGCCCAAACAAACAAAAAAAACCAAACAAACAAATCTTGGCCCGGAGAGGCCAAGATGACAGCTGATCTAAAACAAGCAATGAGACCTGCCAGTAACACCTTGTCAACCATTCAAAGGTCGGTGGGTGCCCAGGTCCATTTTGCAGAGAAGGAAACTGAGGTGCAAAGAGGTTACAGCGTGGCTAAGAACATCCCTGGATCCTCTCTTCTCCAACAATGGGGGAAGTAGCCCCTTCCCCAACTCGCATAGGAGGAACCTTCTAGACTCCACTTTCTAAGAGGGATCAGCTGCTGTTCCCACCACTAACACCCAAAGTCCAAAATAAAGAGGGGCTGCCATGGGCGAGGCAGTCCAGGAGTGCCTTCCTAGGCTTCCACCCCTCTTGCCTGCAGCACATTAACATTCTGGGCCCCTGCCTGGCCTGACCTACTTTGGAGGTTGGTGGAGTGCGGAGGAGAAGGAGGGAGAGCCTGTCAGAGAGGGGGAGGTACCTGGCTTGGGCTTGGAGAAGCAGCCACCCATGGTGAGTGGCGTAAGGTCTGGCCTGGCTGTCAGGAGCACAGATGGCAGGCTGTCCAGCTGTCCGAGGTCTAGGATGTCCCCTGCAGGACTGGACCCCCTGATGCCCTCAGAGACGCTGCTGAAGCTGCCATGTCAGCAGGACAGCTTTAGGACCTGCAGGGGAGATGGGACATTGGGACATAGCACTGATGCCGACGTGGGTGGAGTCAAAGCATCCTTGGAGTGTCCTGGAGGAGTGCCATGGGGAGCTCAGCACTTGTTTGTAGGGTACTCTGGATAGCATCTGTCTTCCTTTGGGGCTTCCAGGCACAGGAACCTCACACTCTCCTTATCTTTGCATGCACTGTTGGAGACCCTATGTGCCCTAGGCTCTTCTATTCCCCATGTAGCCTGCCACCGGAGGGACCCCAGCCCCAGACTTCCTCTTTCTAAATCTCACAAGTCTGGGGATTTTGGGATTCTCTATTTTCCTAGGTAAGGCCACCAAGTCTACAGCAAACCCTGGCAACCAGAGTCTTCCTTCCTCCACTGAGAGTGACAAGGGTCTTGCCCCAGCCTTGGCCACTACCCTGGCTTGCAACCCCTAGTCACCTACCTCCTCTCAGGGGAGTCCTGCTCCTTGCTCCCAGCACAGCAATGGAGAGAGACTACGGGCCTTGGACAGCAGGGAAGGGAGGACCAGGGTCCGGGAGGGTCCAGCCCTCCTTCTAGTGTGAGTTGTGGCCAGGAGGGGGCTGTGGGTGTGAGACTAGGCCAAGCCACTGGTCCCCAGGGAAACCCAGCTCTGTGGGGAAAAGAGTGGGCAGCCAGCCCAGGACTGATGGGGTTGGGGGAAAGGGAAGCCAATCCCACAGCTCTGCCTCTGCCCCGTGCCCAGCAGCCATAAGCTCCCCCAACCCCCATGCTGGCTGTGCAGGGCCGAGGTCATGTCCCATAGAAGATAGAAAGCCTGGGCCCAAGGTCTTATCAAGGTCAAGCAGCAGTGAGGGGTATTTGTGTGGCCTTCCCTACTCCTCACCCTAATAAATCCTAAGATGGACAGGGTCCTGGGAGGTCCCCAGATCACTCTAAGGCTCCCAACTGGAGGAACAAGAGTACCACCTGGTAAACAGATCACTGCAGCATGGTGTCCTAGAGCCATAGGTGGGCCTTCTAGAAGACGTGGACTTTGGAAGGCTCAGGACAAAGGTGTAACTATTCTGTTTACAACAGCTCTCTCTGCATTCCACCCCACAGTCAGTCCCCGTTTCACCTGGAAAGTCTTCCTAAGTCTACACTGAAGTGGTGCTGGGACTCAACTCGGTTAGACTAGACCCCAGGAAAGAGCCAGAGGCCAAGGAGGAAGGAGGGACTGGGAAAGAGCCAGCCACTGCTAGCTCCTCACCTTAGCTGCAAATTACAGGTGAGAAGGAACCCAAAGCCACGTAGGTGTGCCTTTCTCCTCCTAGTCACTAAGGCATGTCTGTAAAACTCAGCTGCCAGCTGCCCTCCTTGCTCCCTTCCTGGGAACCAGAGAGCCCTTGCTGGCTCACCCAGGCTTCTTCAGTTCTACTCACCTCCTTCCAGCCTGGTTTCAGCCCTCACCTGCTGGGTCTAAGGTCCTACAAACAGACTGGCTTGTGAATCCGTTTCCCTCCCTTCCCAGGTGCCCAGGAATTTATTCTTGGGGCCTCAACCTAGTGGAACAGTTAGTGGGGACCATGCCTTCCACCTACGACATGCTAAGCCAGTTTGGAGCCAGTAATCCCAACTCATAAGGCAAAGTTTCTTGGGCCTGCCTGCAGGGAGTGACCTCTACATTTTGTTGCCCACAAGAGTTCTAACATTGCCCACTGCACACTCCACATCAGGAGTTTTTGCGTCCAAGGCCCAGGGACTCCACCAGCCTGAAGCGGGTTCTGAGTTACCCACACCTCAGAGAGGTTCCCTGGACTCCTTGCATGGCTGCCAGGACCCCGCTGGGTGCAGGCCAGCTTCTTTCCCCACCCAGGTCCCGTTCTTCGCTCCTGGTGTGTGTTGAGTGGGAGGTTTATTTATTTATTTTCCTGCTTAGCTTTAGTCTCTCAGTGGTTTCAGGTGCCCTGGGGACTGCTGCCTCGGGGCGCCCTCAGCTTGTGATTCACCTTTCTCGGAGAGGTGGGGGAGGTGTGGGGGGCCCCTGACGCCGCCAACCTCCTGTCCACTCTCCCTGCCTTGGCACGTGCCGTTTTCTCAGTCTGGGAGGCCTCTTCCAGCACCCTTACCGGCTTCTCTGCGGCTCCCTCGCCAGACGCAGCAGCCAACCAACGAACCAGCCAAAGGTAGGGTTCCAGGGAGCCGAAAGCGGTGCTGGGGAGCACCAGCCAGGAGCCAGGTCGCCGCAGCCTCCTGAGTGTCGTCCCCCCCCCACGGGCCACCAAGGTAGAGATCGGCGAGCGCGCTGGCCACAGGGCGCAGGGCGCGTGCGGGACGGGGCCAGGAGCGCTCACCTGGCTCGGCGTGCCGGCGGGCGGGCTGGCGGGCGGTGCTCGAGATCCGCGCCGGGCTGCGGCCGGCCTGCAGGGCGGGCGGAGCGGGCGGGGGCGGGGCGGGCGCTGCGGCTACACTGCGGGGCCCCGAGCCCAAGGAGTCCGCCCCGCCCCGCAGCAAGTCAGGTCAACGCCAGGCTTCCGGCCACCTGCCGGTGGTGCAGCAGGAGGAGGAGGCTGCGGGGCTGCCTCTGAGTCACCTCGAGACCCCCGAGGCACTGCGCACCACCGGCTGTGGGTCGCCAGACCATCCGAACTGGGCGAGAGCGGGGTGGAGGTTGAATTTCTGGATGAAAGGTCCCGGAAGAAGAAAGCCCAAATCATGCCCCTCCTAGGACTCCTAAGGCCATCTCACCCCACTCCCCTCATGTCACGTATGATTGCATTTTCTTTTCCCACCCTGTTAGCACTTGGGGAGAATTTCCCGGGACTCCCCGTCCCGGATGGTCAACCAGCGCTAGAACCATTGGCAGTGTTTCAGGGAAGTATTTGTGTTCTTGCTGCACGAATGGGCCCTTTACCGGTCTGTTGGGAGTGAGCGAGTAGTGCTCGCCTGCTCTGTCCCAACCCATTTTACAGATGGAAAGTTGGCCCTAGGAGCTGAATCTTGCTCAGAGCACAGAAGCAGTCTGCATGTTCGAGGTAGCCATGTTGGCGGCCTCTCCCAGAGGACTCTGTACAGTCTTCTCTGTCTGGCCGGGAGTGCAGTTTCCTCTCTGGAGGCACGGTTGTGCTGGAGCATGGTGCTTTGGATCTGAAACCAGCTGACCTCACACAACTTGATGATTTGTACCCCTAGCCTCACCCTAGCAAGAAAAACAACCAAAGCCTGACTTATATGCACTTAAAAAAAAAAAAAAAGTGACAAGCCTGGTGTGGTGGCTCACTCCTTTAATCCCAGCACTGGGGAGGTAGAGGCAGGTGGATCTGTGTGAGTTTGAGGCCAGCCTGGTCTACAAAGTGAGTCCAGGACAGCCAGTGCTTGGTACACAGAAGCCTTGTCTAAAAAGACAAAAACAAACAAAAAAGTGGCAGGCTAGTGAAACCCAACCTTTTAAATTATTAAAGTTATTTATTGACAAATATATCTACTTATAACAAATACACTTACTTACTATTCCTATAAATTCCTACAATCCCCTAAGACCTAACCACTAAACCTATTGATAACTATTACAACTATTTTCATAAGGATACAGTCTCTGGGGCAGGTCCTCAGTCGTCAGGAACACAGTCTCTGTGGTAGACTCTTTAATGCACTTAGCAGTCTTTATTCTGGAATATCTCAGACGCGCAGGTTCGTCAGGGTAAATTGGCTATGGCAGTCTCACCTTAAGGCTTGAGGCTTTCTTCTCTTTGGGAGACCTCAGCGTCTGTAGGCCAACTTATTTCCTTCGTATCACCAACTCTGCCGCTCTGCCTCAGTCTTTTTTTTTATATTTTATTTTTATTTCATGTGCATTGGTGTTTTGCCTGCACATATGTCTGTGTGAGGGTGTTAGATCTTGGGAGTTAGAGAAAATTGTAAGCTGCCATGTGGGTGCTAGGAATTGAACCCGGGTCCTCTGGAAGAACAGTGGGTGCTCTTAACCATTGAGCCATCTCTCCAGCCCTCTGCCTCAGTCTTTAAAGCTGGCCACAGTTGTGTTCAGGCCGCTGTTCGGACAGGTCAAACCCTTCTAGGCAAAAGCTGAGCCACAGGGTTTAGTCCTTGGCCTTTTGCTGTCCTGCTGAGGATTTTTGCTGCTCACCAGCTTCTTTCTGCCTCAGGGAGATCTGGCCATCAGTCTACCAGCACTTTCTTCAGCAGGACTCGCTAGCATCAGAGCTCTCTAGTATTGGGTGACCCTTAGCACACAGCTCTCTGGGCTCATCCACTTGTCCTTAAATAGGATCTCTCCTTGTTCCACCTGCTTCAGTTTAATTTGGGCTCTGCCCACTTATCAGCTGAAAACAATGCCAGGTCATAAAGTTTTTCCTTGTTTCACCTGGCTTCAACCTTGTTTTTCAGTCCAGAGAGAGTCCCCTCGTTTCAAGTTTCAAGTGACTTCATCCATAAGCTGATAAGCTAATTGCTCACAGCCAAGTTGATCTTCATGCCCCAGATTAAGAGACTGTATCAGAAACCTAGATATTCACTAAATCTAATTTATATAAATCTATCAACCCCTACAGGCTAGTGCCACCACTTTCGATTGCTCACCACAAGTAGATGGTAAAGCTCTTTTGCTGAGAACACCAAACACTTTCACTGCAGGACATAGAGAAATCAAGCTTGAATTGAAAACTTCCTCTCTGCTGGCTAGCTTTCAAAGAGACGGAAGGTGCTATGCACACTTCTGGAGAAGAAAAGCCGTCGGTGGTCTCACCCAGTGCTGGATAGTGCCTGCTACAGTACTGCTGTAGCATGCAGCCTATTGGTGAAACAGTGGCACAAAAATAACGGAGTAACCAAACCCTTTACTGTTGGATTTAAGGCCTACTCCTCAGGCGGGAATTCATGCCTGGCACTATAAACTGGTTAAAAGCCCATAGCAGGGAGGTCATAGGCCCTCAGGGACCCTATACTGCTGCTTTGCTAAATGGACATGTCAAACTGCCTTCTTTTTTTTTAAATATTTATTTTACATATATGAGAGCTCAATTTGCATGTGCCCCTACATGCCAGAAGAGGGCATCAGATTCCAGTATAGATGGTTGTGAACCACTACATGGTTGCTGGGAATTGAACTCCAGACCTCTGGAAGAGCAACCAGTGCTCTTAACCACTGAACCATCTCTCCAGCCCGTCGAACTGCCTTCTAATTATTATGTTTATACACATTAGTGGCCAGAGAAGCTGCTCTCTGCAGTAAGTGAAGAGTCTCCTAACTAGCCAAAATGCTGAGAATAAGTTGACTATTGAGCACTCAGCCTGAATGGGACGTCTGTGTCAACCCCTGTTCCCTCAAGGCTCAGGGAGAAACACAGAAGAGGGGGCAGAAAGAATGTAAGATCTGGAGGGAGGAGTGCCATCATGGGGAGTACTCTCTGGTCCATGATGGCCATGGTGTGGTCATCACACTCATGAATTCCCTGCTGTTATGGTGAGCTGCACAGGCTCTGCAAAGAGGAAGTCAAAGAAATCAGGCGACATTCCAACTGGCAGCACTAATTAGACTCAGTAGGCTGCAAAAAACCAGAAAGGACAAGAAAGTGGGAGGGGACTGAGAATTGGAGATGCATATGCTCAAGGTACATGAAATGAAAGAATAAATAAAAAGATTATTTTTGGGAAAATTTATTTATCTGTTTTTTTTTTTTTTTGAGGCACAGTCTCATTTAGCCCAAGCTACCTCAAACTTGCTCTGTAACCAGGGATGACCTTGAACTTCTGTCCTCCTGCCTCTACCTCCTTAATGCTGGGACTATAGGAATGCACCACTATATCAGGTGCTGGGGATTGAACCCAGGGCCTGTGTATTCCAGAGCTAAAGCCTCAAAACTGAGTTGTTGTTTGAACCAGAGGCTAGCTGTGTAGCTCTGGCTGGCCCGGGAATACTCTATGGGACCAGGCTGGCCTTGAACTCAGTGAGATCCACCTACCAGTAGATCTAGCTGCCTCTAGAGTGCTGGGATTAAAGCCTGAAATCTTAAACACACACACACACACACACACACACACACACACACACACACACACACACACACACACAGTTTCTTTGTGTAAAAGCCCTGGTTGTCCTGGATTCACTCTGTAGACCAGGCTGGCCTTGAACTGACAGAGATCCACCTGCCTCTGCCTCCCAAATGCTGGGATTAAAGGTGTGTCACCACAACTAGCTTAAAATATATATTTATTTTTATTTCATGTGTTTTGCCCATCTGTTTGTGCACCATGTACATGCAGTGTCTGTGAAGGCCAGAAGAGAGCGCTGGATCCCCTGGAACTGGAGTTAGCATTCCATGTGGATGCTGGGAACCACTCAGCAAGTGCTCTTAATCACCTGACCATCTGTCCTCCTCCTGAACTTGAAATCTTTCAGTCTCAGCTTCCTGAGAAGCTGAGTACCACCATAGGCAGCCTGGCTTACTATTTGTTAATTATTTTTATTATTCTTGAAATTATGGGGATTCAACCCAGTCTTACACATGCTAGATAAGTGCTCTCCTCAACTGTTTTTGCATTTTGTTTTTCTTTTCTTTCCTTCTTGTTTTTTGACACAAGAGTTTCTCTGTGTAATCCTGGCTGCTTTGGAACTCTGTGGACCAAGCTGGCTCTGAGCTCAGATATCTGCCTGCCTCTGCTGGGACTAAAGGTGAGTGCCACCACCGATCATTATGTTTTCATCTTTTTCATTTAGAGACAAGGACTAAGTTGCCCAGGCTGGCCTTGAACTTTAATTTCAACTGCCTCTTGAGTAGCTGAGATTACAGTCAATCATACACCAGTAGGGCTGATTAGCATTTATTCTTCACTAGTCAGAGCATGGGGAAACTGAGGTTCAGAGAGATTAGAAACCCCTCCCCCCCTAGAGTACACAGCTGATAGTTGACAGGGCTGGGACTTGAACTGACAGGCTGAATCCCCTGTGTTGATGTATGAGGTGTTGGGAGAGTCCAAGTTCTTTAGTTAGGGAGCCCCCTCTGCTGCAGGTTCCCCATGATTGTGGGCAGGACAAGACAGACGCAGAGCCAGGCATGTAGGAAGTGCTTTAGAAGTTGAATAGAGGGTTCTGAGTTTGGGGTACCCAAGATGAAACTGAAAGGACATTAGTGCAGTGGCTATCAAGAGGATGACCTCGTGGCTAAGTCCCTTTTGGTAACCTTGAGGCCCAAGCTTCAGGTCCCTGCTGTCCCACAGGGCACATGTGGTAAAAGCTTCCTAGAACAAACACTAAACCCAAAGACTAGTTAGGACAGCTAGGCCTAGTCAGAAAGGCCCTCAGACTTAAGAACAGCTCATGTGGCAAGCCAACTCTGGGAGATGCTGAGCTCTGCAGCCTGAGGCCCTGATCTTACTCCAAGTATGCTTCTGGCAAGGGGAGACCCATCTTAGCATCTGACAATACCAAACACAGGGAGGTGGCTGGGAGTGGCTGTGTATCCACCCCCCAGATACACTGTACACCCTAGAAGAAGGTTTGGTTAAGTAATGGTTGCAGGGTCAGCTCATAGCCTGGGGAAATGGGAGCTTCCACACTGCTCCCCAGCCCCAGGGCACCTCAGTGCTTCCCACTCTTTTCTCCAAGTGGAGCAGTGCAGGATGGTCTCTTTTCAGCCAAGAGAAAGCTAGAGGCCAGGACACAGCTCCATTGGAAGAGTACGTGCCTAACATAAACCAAGTCCCGGGTTCCATCCCCAGCAGTGAATGAATCAGGCTTGGTGGCACAAACCTTTAAGTAATCCCAGAACTTGAGAGGCTGAGACAGGGACACCAGAAGTTTGAGGCCAGCCTTGGCTCTATCTGGGAAGGAGGGAAGGAGAGGGAAGGGGTGGAGGGGAAAGCCAGGTGGATGGTGAAGTCCTTAAGACTTAATGAGTAGTCAAGAGTTACATGCCGGGCAGTGGTGGCACACACCTTTAATCCCAGCACTTGGGAGGCAGAGGCAGGCGGATCTTTGCGAGTTCAAGGCCAGCCTGGTCTACAAATCGAGTCCAGGACAGCCAGGGCTACACAGAGAAACCCTATCTCAAAAAAAAGCATTACATAGAAAGACCCTGCCTCATTTCAGGGTGATAGGGAAATGAGACACAAAGGAAAAAGGAAAAAAATGAGCTACTCCCAACAGCTACTTTTGGGTGCCCCTTGGAGGCTGGTTTGATGTGGAGGTTCTGGTGAGTTTGTCTTTGTCAGTGAGGTGAGTTTCTAGATGGGAAGACATCGATATTAGGAACCATTTGGACAGAAAATAGGGGGTAAACCGGTCAGAACACAGCCAGTGGACTCCACCAACTCCCCATCCCACTCTACCTCACACAGTGGGCAATAGGGAGTGTTCAAAAGGGTCGAACTCTTTCTGGCATCCTCTCCTTCGCCCCAGCCCAGGGCTACGTTGTCCCTTTCAGGATGCAATGTTTGCCTTCCTCTCACACTTGTGAGGCAGGAGGCAGCCACTGATGCTGTGGTTCTTTTAGGACTGGGTATATGGGGTCTGGGAGCACAATGTCAAGAACTGGCCAGTGAGGCTTGTGGTTCAACTCCAGGTGACCCAAGGGTGCAGCAGAAGGGTTTGGAGCAAGCCTTCTCAGTACCAAGTTGGGAGGGCAGCTCCATGCATGCAACCACGGCCACTGCCTTACCTGCATGTTATTGGGCTGATGGGGCCCAGCCCCAAAGGCTCACTGATGGATTATCCATGAAGTAAATGGTCGGGGGTGGGGGGTGGTGGTGGTGTGTGACCTATGGGTTCAGGTAGTTTTGTGGGGGAGGGTTTGAGACAGGGTTTCTCTGTGTTAACCCTGGCCATCCTGGAACTCGATATGTAGACCAGGCTGGCCTTGCACTCAGAGATACACTCACTTCTGGCTCCAAGTGCTGGGATTAAAGGCGTGCGCCACCACTGCCTGGCCGACCTAGCTCCTTTTAATTCAGGGCGGCATTAGATGGACTGTAGCTCCTTGCCTGGATTTCCAGAGCGGGGGACCAGAGCTGGGTGTTCACTGTCACAGTGGTTCTAAACCCAGGGTGAACGTACATCACAGATGCTGGTGCTGAGGTCTAAAGGGCGGGGGTCTGGGTACCGCAGAGGCAGGCCTCTCCAACAGCAGAGCTTCTCATTACCGTATAAGACACTGCACCTGCACATGCCCACCATTCCAGCACTGGGAGGAAGGAGGATTCAAGGTCTGAGCAGTTGAACGTCTTGACAAACATAAACAGGCATGAGGATAAAATGTACATAAAAAAACATGCTTACAAGGGTTACAGCAGTGCATCCTGACCCCAGTCAAAATTGTTTTGAGACAGGGTTTCTGTGTACCCTTGGCTGTCTGGAACTCACTCTGTAGACCACCCAACTGCTTGTGAGGCTTTTTTTGTTGTTTTTGAAGACAGGATTTCTCTGTGTAACCCTAGCTGTCCTAGACTCACTCTGTAGACCAAGCTGGCTTTGAACTCAGAGATCTGCCTGCCTCTGCCTCCCTGAGTGTTGGGATTAAAGGTGTGTGCTACCACCGTTTGTGAGGCTTTTAAGCAAGCCACTAACACAAGTTCCTTCCCCGAAGATCCTCAAAGCTCATAAGGAGATTCATACACAGACAGGAAGGCCTGCTCTCCCTCACCACTGAGCTCCTTGTGGCAAGTTCATGCTCAGCAAATACTCAGCAGCGCAGAGCCTTCCGGTACAGGTGCTAGGAGGAAACTAACTCTGTACCCACTCACTGTGTGCAGACCCCTGTAGCTCCTTACTCGGAATGCTGAGCCACAGCGCTAGACCCTTCTACAGCACCCACTATATCCAGAAAGCAGTTGTTTTCTTTTGGAGGCTTCCGGGCCAGGAAACTTTGAGGGAGGGAAGCAGGAGCAGCAGCGTTAGAGGGTCTATGAGGAGGACCAGGGGCTGCACCACAGTTTAGCTGCTGGAAGAGGCTGGTGGGGGCTGACTGAGGAGACACTGAAACACCGAGGACGCTGCCACCGCCGGCTGGTGCAAGTTTTATTGAGACAATGTACAAACAGGCCATGGAAACAAGGGTTTTGATGCTGGGACCAGTAACGTAAAATGGAATACAAAAATAAAAAGGCACTAATCTGTTAAGAAAAGACACTCAATGTATTCTAAGAATATAAGTCATTTAATACTGTTAATTTTATAGCACAAAATAAAACAAGCTATGATCCCCAAAAATAATTTTAAAAGCTTACACAGAAAATATTATTGCCTGATGCTTATGATCTTTAAGTTATACATGTCAAAAGAGTTTTATGTCATTTTAAAACACACAGTGAAGACCGTCTAGAAGCAAGGCCACTGTTCCTCCTGTCTCAGAGAACTGTCCTCCTGCTCCTTTAGAATATACCAGCAGCTCGGTGTCCACACTCACAGCAGTTACCAGGGATGTGGTTCTCTGGTCCCATGTGAGGAGTCCACAGAAAGCATTAGTCTTAGATACTGTGTTAAAACAATCAGGAATTCACTCATTTTAAGAGGTTAATGAACATAATATTAAAAGATTAAATTATAAACACCTGGAACAAAAACACATCATCCCTTTTTAAAAAATGCTCCTTATTCTTCTGAGCGAAATTACAAGAGCAGTGGCCATCAGTCATGGCCCATCTTGTCTGTAAACAGCTGTAGAGGAAGGCTGGCACAGTGCCAGGAACGCACAACTCCAAGGGAGTACAGACTCCCTTCGGGTGAGCACAGAGGGTTCTAAATCTGGGTGACCAAAGCCAGTGCACCGTAACCCTGCAGGAAGCGGTGTCAAAGCAGTGCAGAAGTGACAAGGGTGCCTGGGGGGGGGGGTCTCCCGCCCAGGAAACAGGATTTTAATCATCTAGCTGTCAATGCCCCCAACTACCTACCTGCTTCCTTCTCAGATAACACAGCCATTGCGTGTGCGTCTGTTGTCTCAGCACTTTCTGCAACACAGCAGAGCAGACCATGCAACAGCGATGATGGCTAGAGGAAAGCCCCCCGGATCATGTTCCCTCTGAGGCCAATGTCTTCCCAGAAAAGTGGGACTTAGGCGAGAGGCCACTTTCTATCAGTGCGAAAGGAAGAATTTCCGGATTAGAAACAGATGCACTTAAGTCAGGAAAGTACTACATTTGGCACATATCCTGAGAGTTCAGAACTTGAGTCTTTTTTTCCAGCTCTGGATCTCTGAGGAAGCAATAGACATTTATCTACATGGGCCAAATTAATTAATTTCATAAAGCAAACTCCAGGCTCATGGGACATTTTGAGCCTGAAGTATTCCACACAGAGCCTTGTGGTCAACAGGCTGGTGAGAAGGGAGACCCTGTTCTCAAAAATGGCCGCTTGTGCTAAACAAGCTGCATAATCAAAAGGCGCCAAGCAAGCCCTTCAGTTAAATGCAGTTTTAAAAGACCTTAAGAGCTGGGTGTGGTGACTCCAAACCTTTATAATTTCAGCTGAGGCTGGGATGGAAATTTTGAAGCCAGCTTGGGCAATTTATGGAGAACCTATCTCAAAATGTAAAAAAGAGCTTAGTGGCAGAGGGTTTATCTAGCATGTGTAAGGCATGAGGTTCAAGCCCCAGTAATGGGGTGCAATTTCTTGGGGGCTGTGCCCTGTGTGAACAATGCAGGCATCACAGGCCTAGGGCTGAAATGGGTCACTAGCCAGAAGGCAACTATTGTTCTAGGCAGTTTGGGGCCTGAACTCTGAGTAAGCCCACTTAGTAGGTCTAGCTAGAAATGGCAGCTTTCAAACACAAGAAGAACTAACCTCCACCAGTTTTTTCTGGAAAGCCACAGACAGGGAGACATGATACTTCCCCCAACTCCAAACGATCATTATTTTGTCACATGAACATTTAATATTTTCTCATCTTATTAGATAGTCACTCATCAGCCTGATGGAATACTGATTTGATGAGAAACTGATAGGGCTCAAGACATGGCTCAGTGGTTAAGAGTGCTTGCTGCCCTTGCAGAGGACCCAGGTTCAATTCCTAATACCCACACAGTAACTCCAGTCCAGAGGATCCAATGCCCTCTTCTGGCCTCCTTAGACACTGCACCCGTGTGATATACACACATGCAGGCAAAACACCCAAAGACTCTTTTGGAGGGAGGGGGTGGGTTCTGAAACAAGGTCTCTCTATGTAGGCCTGCCTGTCCTAGAAAAACACTACATAGACCAGGCTAGCCTTGAACTCTCAGAGATCCACTTAGTGCCTCTGCCTTTCTGAGTGCTGGAATTAAAGGTGTGTGCGATACAGCGGATAAATGGTTTTGTTACTTTTGTCACCTGAATTAGTTCTCAAAAGTCTAAGGGCCCCAGAGCAAGGCCATAGTTACAGAAGATATTCTGTAACTGTCAGAGCTACTGAGTCACTACTCTGTTTATGGCTCTGCTGTGTTGTTCTGTGTGGAGGCCTGTCCTCATCAAGGGTCCAGCTGAAACAGTACACTACACAAAGGTTCTAGAGCTCAGCTTTGTCATATGGGGATGAGGGATTACATTTGTACCAGCTGGCTTGCATGCAAAAGGCTCATGGCAGATGAGTTAAGGGTTCTAGAGCCTGCATTTTCTTTGCTCAGGAGCACTGTTCTACTTAGGCTGTCTGGGCAGGATGGGTCTGGACAGGAAGGGGTGAGTGGACTTTGCGGTAAAACAGTAATCCAATTTAACTCGTGAATCAAGAAATCTCAAACTTCATTTTAGTTCTTAAAGGGCTGTACTCAGTGAAAAGCTAGCCAGGACTGACGGAGTTGCTCCACCCTTTCTGCTCCTGTTGGTGGCAGCAGTGACACAGACAACACCCTCGCCTGGCGCTTCCCAGCCGCACACACCACACCACGACTGCTGTTGTGTGCACTCTTTGCCACATGGTCGACAAGGTGTTGTGGCGACCAAGATCCAAGATACAGGCCTCTACTTCAGGGTGTCTTTTCCTGTTTTTAGTCATGTACAGCAGCTTCAGTTTGGAAGCTCACGGACACGTATTGTTCCTTAGACTATCACGAAAATTCAACCTACTATTTAAAAATCTGTTCAGAACACACAACTCTAATTAATTAGTCTTCCAAAACCCAAACTAAAGAAAGTGAAAACAAGCCAGATTTTCAGGAGTTCAGGACAGAATTATCTGGAGTTTTACTTCCTTTGTTGTCCAAAGAAAAACAAGTTGGTGGCAAAGCCACTGCTCTGTGGAGCAGCAACAGCAAGGCCTTGCCAAGGCTCACCCTCTCCATGTGCACGTCAGTAGGCTCACACTTCTATGGCGAGCACAACAGAGTTAGCCTCAAGTATAGACAAAGCAGTGGAGAGAAGAAAGGCCCTTCCATGCTAAAGTCTCTCTACTTGTGTGCCTCCACCAGTATTTCCAGTTTATATAATCCAGAAGAACTCTAAAATCAGCTATTCTTTGACAGCATGACTATGATACAAATGCCAAGAGGCAGCTGCTGGAGGCACTCCAAATGCACAGAGACCGCCAATATAAGGAAAGCCGGCCACCAGCAGTTCGGTGTAACTTGCATGTGAGAGCGCTTCCCACGTCAAAGGAAACTATAACAGGCAGAACAAGGCAGCAGCAGGGACAGCAACAGCAATCACTCGTTGTCATCTGGGTTCTGAGGGTCAAAGATTTTAACATGTGTGAAGGGGAAAAGCCCTTTGCGCCCATTCACCTCGCCTTCCCACTGGCCGTTAATATTCATCCTAGTGACTTTCACAATGTCACCAACCTGTAGGGACAGAGGAGGACGACAAAATTAGCAGACAAGAAAGAGACATTTCATATTAAATCACAAGCACTACCTATACAAAAACTAAGATTAACTTTCTTTTCTTCAGTGTTTGGACCTGAAAAATCAAGTAGTACAAAGACACAAGAAGCCACCAATGCACCCAGGACACCTCTCAGCTGGCAAGAGTTCATGAAGCAGCTGAGCACAGAGCAGCCATTACCACCAGTGTTAATGATAAATGAACACTCCTGGACATGAGTCTGAGAATGTGCATGTTAAGCAAAATAAAAGGGTGAGAAGTGGAGGGAGGTGGTGGCGCGCACCTTTAATCCTAGCACTTGGGAGGTGGATCTCTGAGTTCATATCCAGCTTGGTCTACAAAGTGAGTTCCAGGACAGTCAGGGAACCTTGTCTTAAAAAAAAAAAAAAAAAGGTGGAAGAAGCCAGGACCATATATGGTACTTACAGCACAGAGGAGGCTAGGGCAAGAAGATAAAGTTTGAGGCCAGCCTGAGCTTACTGAAATGCTGTCTCAAAAAATGAGATCATCTTGGTTTGACAGTATTTACCTATTAAAAACTTAAATGATACAGAATAAGCATGACCCCTGCACAAGGATAACACAAATTTGTGAAGCATTTCATACTAAAAGACTATAACAAACAAATGTAAGGATCTGAGTTTCATTTCCAGAATGCATGGAAAAAGGCTAGACACGGTGGCACAGAGAGCTGTTTAATATGTCAGTGGTGACACACTTTTGAATCAATCAATCTATCTATCTTGGGTTTTCAAGTCAGGGTGTTTCTGTGTATCCCTGGCTATCCTGAACTCATGCTGTAGACCAGGCTGGCCTTGAACTCACAGATATCCGCCTCCCTCTGCCTCCCCAGTGCTGGGATTAAACGTATGCACTACCATGCCCAGCAATTACAAATAGCTGTGAACTGCCATGTGGGGTGCTGGGATTTGAACCCTGGTCCTTTGGAAGAGCAGTCAGTGCTCTTAAATGCTGAGCCATCTCTCCACCTTGAATATATTTTTATGATAATTACATAAATATAACTGTGAAAAGCTGAAATCCTGATCAGACACCTTTGGGCCCCTAAGCATTCATGATGTCACCCTAAGCTGTTCCCAGACCTTCTGTGTGACAGTCTCTGGGGAAAGCAGTAAAGTTCTCAACTTTTTTGGGGGTGTGGTAGGGTGGGGACAAAGGGTGGGACAGGGTCTTACTACTTACATAACTCAGGCTAGCCTGCCTTTCAGCCTGAATGCAGAGCTTACAGTTGTAACATGACATACCAGGCTTAGCTGTGAGCTTCTGAAGACCAGAGTTCAAGCCAGTAAGATGGTCCAGCAGACAAAGGCACCTATCCCAAGCCTGATGATGCGAGTTCAGTTCCCAGGACTCACTGTCCATTCTCCTGACTGCCACATATCACCCTGGCATATGATACACACACACACACACACACACACACACACACACACACACACAAAACCAATGTTATTAAAAAAGACAGAAGGGCAGGGTGTAGGAATTCCATCTACCGCTGAAGGGTAGGTATCACGGAAGATAGAGACTAGTTTGCTCATCTAGGGAAAACCAGGAATTTTATTTTAAAAGAAGTTTTCAAAACATTTTGGAGACCCACAGAGCTCTGGGAGGTGCTTTTGGGGCCCAACAATCGTCTGATCAGGATTTCAACTTTTAAAAAGGATATTTATATAATTATAATAAAAATATACTCAAAAGTGTGCTATCACTGACATTAAACTGCAGTGCCCTGATGATCTAATTTTTATGATCTTTAGAAGGAAGTTGGCTTAGAAGAAAAAAAATCTACCACCATCCACAACAAAATAAAGCTAGAAATCAACTGAATATTGAGCTGAATCTGTTTATGTTAGTCCCAATTTTCCTGCCCATTATTATTTTCTGTATAAATAGGAACTCAAGAAAAAAAAAAGGCTCATTGGGTTTAGAGAAATGGCTCAGCCATTAACGAAACTAGCTGCTTTTCCAGAGGACCTGGGTTAAATTCCTACACCCACACGGCAACTTACAACAGTCTGTAACTATAAGAAGTACAGTGCCTACTTTTGGCCTCTAAGGGCACCACGCATGCAGGTATACACACATGTCTGTGTGTACTGTGGGCACACATGTGTGAGAGTGGGTGAAGGGTATTACGTGTGGAAAGGACAATTTTCAAGAGTCAATTCTTTCTACCAACCATTCCCAGGGACTGAACAAGATGGGCAGCGAGTATCTTTACCCACTGAGCCACGTGGCTGGCCCTTAAGTGATATTTTTCAATCCTGTCAACAACAGGAGTCATACCAACACTCCTAAGGTGAGCTAGGAGTGTCTAGCTTGCTGATATAACACTTATCTAGCATGACCAAGTCTCAGTGTTTGACTCTCAGCACCACAAAGGGCAGGGGAGGAGACAACACATAAGAAAAATGACATTTCAGGATGATTTCAGATGTTAAGAGAAATGAAGGAAAAGAAACCACAAAGTCCCATGTAGTGGCGTGTATGTCTGTAAGCTAGCACTTGGGGGTAGGAAGAAAGAAGGATCAGGAAATCAAGGTCACCTCAGCTACACAGTGACTGCCAAGGCTGGCGGCCTTCACTCTATGAGCACCTGTCTGAAAGAACCAAAACCAAACAACTCCTCCCAAAAAACCCAGAAAAGCTAATAGAATGAAGGGCGAGGAAGACCTGAAAACAGGGTCTAATAAATCATCCTCATGGAATCAGCAGGTGAAAGACAACAGGAAGACAGAACACAGTGTGCAAGGTACTGAACAACATTCACTTTATACTTTCCACCAGGTTCTACCGAATCAATTTAATGCAGTTTCTTATCCTGAAGCAATTTCTTTGTGCAGTTAGACAGAAAACATTCAGCAGTCCCAACATAGCCAATACTTGTTGACTATGTGAGATTAACAATAACACAACACTATGTATTTTTTATATATATAAAGCATTGAGTCAGCACTACAGAACACACAAAAAACAAGCTATTGCTCTGCTGAAGGACACTGGACCTATGGAGAGGGGATAGAAAGGCTAGGAAGCGGGTCTGGGAGTGGCACCCAACCTAGAGACAAGCTGCTACCATGCTAAGACAGTGCTCTACCACAGAGCTACAGGCTCATTCCCCTTTACTGTTACTAATATTTATTTTATCATTTTAATTATGTCTGTGTGTGGGTATGTGCACATGAATGTGGGTGCCTAAGAGACCCAGAGGTGTCAGATCTCCTGGAGCAGTTCACAAGTACCTGATATGGGATCCTCTACAAAAGCAGTAAGCACGCTTAACCACGAGGACTTGAATAGACATTACTCCACAGAAAATACAAATAGCCTGTAAGTAAATTAAAATATGCTCATTAAGAAAAATACCCAAGGAGGCTGGAGAGATGGCTCAGCAGTTAAGAGCACTGACTGTTCTTCCAGAGGACCCGGGTTCAAATCCCAGCACCCACATGGCAGCTCACAACTGTCTGTAACTCCTGTTCCAAACAATCTGATGAAACACATGTAGTCAAAACACCAATGTACATAAAATAAAAATAAATAAATTATTAAAAACAATACCCAAAGCTGGGTGCAGTGGTGCCGTCTTTAATCCCAGCACTTGGTAGGTGGAGGCAGGTGGATCTCTTTGAGGCCATCTGGTCTACAAAGCAAGTCCAGAATATCCAGGGATACACAAAGAAACCCTGTCTCAAAAAAAAAACAAACTAACAAGCACAATGTCTCGGGGCTCTACTATATACTACCTGTAAGACTGTCTGAAAATTACCCAATCAATTTCAGAGTATTCTCATCCTATTTATACACTAAGAAAAAAACCACTTCCTCCTTTCAGTATGTATGTCTATGTGTGTGTTACACACATATATACATGGAGACTGAGGCCAATCTTGGATGTTGTTCCATAGGAGCCATCTACTTTGATTTTGGGATGGAGTTTCTTATTGGAACCTAGGACTCACCATTAGGCTAGGCTAGCTGGTAAGAGAGCCCCAAGTACCCAGGTATGTCCCTCTTCCCAGCACTGGGATTACAAATGTGTGCCACCATTCCTGGCTTCCTTCCTCCCCGCACCCCCTTCTCAAGATATGGTTTTTCTGTGTAGTCCTGGCTGTCCGAGAACTGTAGACCAGGCTGGCTTTGAACTCAGAGATCCGCCTGCCTCTGCTTCCTAAATGCTGGGTTTAAAGGCATGAGCCACCACCTGGCTCGTTTCTGGGTTTTTACTGGGTTCTAAGGAACAAATCCAAGTCCTTACACTAGTGTGGCAAGTGCTTTATAGATTGAGCTATTTCCACAGGCAAACAAAATCCTTTGAGGAACAATTAATTTTGATTTATAAGCCAATGATAATACAATTTACTAATAGAAAAAAATTTTTAATCAAAAATGTGAGAAGCAGGGACTGGAGAAATGGCTCAGCAGTTAAGAGCACTGGTTGTTCATCTAAAGGACCCAGGTTCAAATCCCAGCACCCACATGGCAGTTCACAGTTGTATGTCACTGTCAGGCGTAGTGACACACGCCTTTAATCCCAGTACTAGGGAGGCAGAGGCAGGAGGATTTCTGTCAGTTGAGGCCAGCCTAGTCTACAAAGTGAGTCCAGGACAACCAGGGGTACACAGAGAAACCCTGTCTCAAAAAACAAACAAACTAACAAACAAGCAAAAAGATGGGGCTATAGGCAAGCCTGGGGGCATTTCTGTAGTGATTATTGGAGGAAGAGGGCAACACACTGTAGGTGGTGCCATCCCTGGGCTGGTGATCCTGGATTCTATACGAGAGCAGGAGGAGTAAGCTGTAAGTGAAATAACCACTCATCCAAGCTGCTTTTGATTATGGTTCCAACAGGAACCCCATCAGTCATGCCTTTAATCCCAGCACTTGGGAGATGGAAGCAGAAGGATCAAAAATTAAAGGTCATCCTTAGCTATATAGCAAGTTCAAGGTTATAGAGGTCTTGTATTAACAAAACAAAGCAAAATGCACCCATCTTTTTGTGAAATGCTTAGCCAGAGATAGAAAAAGTAATCACAATCAAGGTGCTGGATGAGCTAATCAGTTAAAAGGTTCAGAAAACAGCTTTAACAAAACTAAAACTCAAGAGGGACAACAGCAGGGCCATACACATAAGAATTCTTAGGTGGTTAGGACAGAGGATGAATTGAGCCCAGGATTTTCCTCCTCTTTTTATTTTATGTGCATTAGTGTTTTCTTTGTATGTATGTATGTCTGTGTGAGGGCGTCTGATCACCTGAAACTGGAGTTAGAGAGAGTTGTGAGCTGCTATGTGGGTGCTGGGAATTAAACCCCAGTCCTCTGGAGGAACAACCAGTGTTCTTAATTGCTGAGCCATCTATCCACCAAAGCCCAGAATTTCAAGATCAGACTGGGTAACAAAAAAGGAACCACCTCCAAAACACAAGGCTACATAGACATAGGAGGACTGATGATAATCAGAATGCAAGAACTTGTTAAGGAGAACTAACAACCCAGTACTAACTAAATCACCCTATAAACTGTTCCATACGTTCAACAGGGAGAGAAGCCTTAATTTTGTTCACTACAGGTTCCTGTCTGTCAGTTAACTCTACTGAAGGGAGTCACTAGAGTTAGACACTGTAGAAGGTCGATATATCTGGGAGATGTTGGACTAAGGAATCATCACAACTTCATTTCTCCTCCATTTTACCATGTCTATCCTGAGCCACTTTGGGTCCAGAAACAATCCTGGGTGCCATTATTCAGACACTGTTTCCTGTGATTTGAGCAGGGTCTCCGGGGGTTGGAACTTCAACAACTAGGTTGGTCTAGCCGGCCATGAGCTTCAAGGGATCTCAGCACTGGACTACAGGTGCAGACTGCACCCCAGCTTTCTGTGTGGGCTCTCGGGCTCAGCCTTAGGCCTTCACCACTGCAAAACACACACTCTACCTTCTCTCAACCCTGTTTCTTAGCCTCTCTCATAAAGGAATCCATGACTGAAGCTCCATTTAGAGACTTAAGATACAAACTCTGTACAGCAAACACCCATTAGTGTGCATACCGGAGTCAAGTAAAATGTTCACAATGGAAGAAAGTCTCTGCCCACTGTCTCCTGCTACTTTTTAAGAAACAGTCTACTTGTGTAACCCTGGATAATCTTGACCCCCTGGTGCTCCTGTCTCTACTTCCAAGTGCTGGGACTGCAGGAGTACACCACCACACCTGGCTCTTCCTTTTCTTTTTAGAAATAAACAAATACTAGAATGAATGAGAGTACCTTTAGAAGGAAATATAGCATTTTCTGGGAAATTTTAAGTTAATTAATAAGGAGGCACAATCCCTAAAACCAGTTCTGAGAAACTGGCTGTTTCATGCTTCAAATTAAAGAAACCCCAAGAAAAATGTCAATCTCACAGGTGCTTTTATAATACGTGAGAACCTGCCCCCTGCTGTCTTCTGTCACTTAGGCCCTTTACCCAACCTGCTCTCTATGTTCATCTACTGGCGGCTACTCAGTAGTGTCTCAAGGCCCTTCAAGCATACTCTTTCCTCTGCCTTCCCTGGTTTACCAGCTAGCTCTATTCATCCTTCAAAGATCAACCACAGAATTACCTTCTCCAGAAAACCTTTCCAGACCAGCCTCTACCTACACCCTCTTCTGTATTCCTCCTGTTCACACATCAGGCATCACCACCTGTTAGGTCTCTGAATGGTCAGCTATCTAATGGACAAATATCAACTCTTTGAGCCAGGCTGCTTAAAGAACTTAAGCAATTTGCCCAAAACTACACCAATAAAAGCCAGGATTTCAGCAGGGCAGTGGGTGGCACACACCTTTGATCCCAGCACTAACCAGGATTTAAAATAGGACCATAGATACTTCCCTATCCTGCTTCTAAGATAAGGAACTTTAACTACAAGTATTCTGTAACAGCAGCACTCTTGCTCCAGCTATTATCTTTTTTTTTGGTTTTTCGAGACAGGGTTTCTCCGTATAACAGCTCTGGCTGTCCTGGACTCGCTTTGTAGACCAGGCTGGCCTTGAACTCACAGAGATCTGCCTGCCCCTGCCTCCCAAGTGCTGGGATTAAAGGCGTACGCCACCACCGCCCGGCTTCCAGCTATTATCTTCTGGTTAAAGATCTTTCAGGGGGTCTGGAGAGATGGCTCAGTGGTTAAGAGCACTAACTGCTCTTCCAGAGGACCTGGGTTCAATTCTCAGCACAGACATGGCAGCTCACAGCAATCTGTAACTATAAGATCTGACACCCTCACATACATGCAGGCAAAACACCAATGCACATTCAAAAAAAAAAAAGAAAATTCTTTTAGAGGGCTCAGCAGAAGGCTTACATCACGTCAGGCAGTTTGCCTGTTACTCCAGGGCCAGGGGATCTGACACCCTCTTCGGGCCTCTGGGGGCACTACACTCAGGCACAAAAACACATATCCAAGATCTTTTGGAAAGGGCGGCTAGATTGCTTCCCTCAGTCTGTGAACTTCCCTGTGGCATACATGGGCTTTCCCAGCCGTCCTTTGTTGTCCCATTGAGGCGAGGGCTCTGCTGTCTTCTTCCCTCTTCCTTCCTTTCATACTGAAGATTGAAACTACCACTCAATAATGGCCCAATCTTTTCTTCTCTTTCTTTTTTTAACTTTCTGGGACAAAATCTCACTGAGTTGCCTAGGCTATCCTTAACCTTACTGTCCTGCTTCAGCCTCTCAAGTGACTAGGATACAGGCCTGCACCAACAGACCTGGCTAGCTCTGCTGTCTTCAAGGAGTGAGGGCACATATCTCCACTTCCACACACGTCACAAATTAGCTCCTTCTTGAGAAGAAGCAAGAGGAAAAGAGCTAACACTTTTTAAGTTGTCTCTATTTGCAGGGAATCCTTCAAAAGTCATGTGTTTATGTAGACTTTGTAGGGCTAGAAATCAAACTGAGGGCTAAGCTACATTCCCAACCTCAAAGATTATTTTTACAGGGAAAAGCAAAAGAACAAAAAAGTTTTAAATAAATCAGAGAATACTTGTCACCAACACCATCATTCTTCTCCTTGACACTACCTAAGGGAATAAGGAAGTTCCAATTACTAGCACATTTTGCCCTACTTTTCTCAGTGTTCCTCAACTTAATTTTAATACTTTCCCTAATAACCTAATTGCAACAGTCCCAAGAGAATTGTTTTTAACAAGATCAGACAGGCATTACTATCTGAATAGTTTTAGAAGACAGCACAACCAGAGGAACACTTGTTATGTTACAGCCACCAGCTTGATAGGAAATATCTTCAGTGGAGAGCAAAAGTCTTCTGACACATTCTTTTTTTTTTTTTTTGGTTTTTCGAGACAGGGTTTCTCTGAATATCTCTGGCTGTCCTGGACTCGCTTTGTAGACCAGGCTGGCCTCGAACTCACAAAGATCTGCCTGCCTCTGCCTCCCAAGTGCTGGGATTAAAGGCGTGCGCCACCACCGCCCGGCTTCCGACACATTCTTTCAATGAAGTCTCAAACAAAGCCTGTGATGATGAAGGTTGGTGACAGCTGGGTCAGCCTCATGAGAATGGGGTTCGAGAGTCTAGGGCATGTGCAATGGCCAAGTATGTGTGTTACCTTAAAACACACATCTTTGCTCTGGCTCTGACTCTCAAGGCTCTAGGCCATCCCTCTAGAACACCCTCAACCCACCTCTGCACATGCCAAAGAATGCGTCCATACAGCAGATACTGACCTCTAAAACAGTATTAAGATCAAGCCAGGCACAGCTAGTGTATTCTCGTAAGGATGCTGAGTGAGACCAGAATCAGAATTCAACAAACAAGTCCCTGAAAGCTCTCATCCTAGTATCACCAGCCAGTGGCCTAATGTCTTCTGAGTCCTGTTCTAAGATGACAACTATTTCAAAAGCTGAAACCACAGAGCAAACAGGAAGATAATTTCACTTTGTTCTGTTTCTCTGAGACAGGGTCTCTTACTGTGTAGCCTGTCCTCCAATTCCTAAATCCGCCTCTACCTCTCCAGTGCTGGGATTGCAAGTGTGTGCTACCATGCTCAGAACCAAGCTGGAGGCATTAACAGCCAGAGCACCCATGTTATCCAAAGGGGGTGAGGTGTGGGCCAGTCAAGGGGGTCGTATGGAGAATGGAGGGATGGCTCAGCAGTTAAGAACACTGACTGCTCTTACAGCAGAGCCAGCTTTAATTCCTGACACCTACATGGTGGCTCACAACTTTGCCTGTGAACTCTAGTTCCAGGGAAACCAAGACCTTCTGGCCTCCAAGGGCACTGCATATACAAAGTGCACAGACAAATGCAAAAGAAACATATAGGGAAAACACCCATACACATAAAACACTAAAAAAAAAAAAAAAAAAAAAAAAAAACCAGATCCAGGTGTGGCAGCACGTGCCTTTTAATCTCAGCACTTGGCTGCAGCACAGGCAAGTGGGTATCTGTGAGTTCAGCCTTGTCTATTAGCAAGTTCCAGAACAGCCAGAACTGCATAGAAAGACTCTGTGTGCATGTGTATGTGCGAAAGAAAGAAAGAGGAGGGGAGGGAAATTTGAGAGTAGAGCACACTTTATTTCCTGGTTGTGGAAGTCTAATCAGCCAATTAGACTTTAAACTCCCATTCCTCCTGCCTCAGCCTCTTGAGCGCTGGGATTACAGGTATGTACCACCTTTACTCTGTCTTTACTCTGGTTTCTTTCCTGCTTTAAATACAACTGGATCCCTCCTCAATCCCGGTCCCTGCTCTAAGAAGAGATATATTGTCACTGAAGCTGAAACAACACATTTTCAAGTGTAACTCACTTAGATATTACTCCTGGTCCATACATGAATTATAGCTAATTTTAAAAAACTTTAGCCGGGCGTGGTGGCACATGCCTTTAATCCCAGCACTCGGGAGGCAGAGGCAGGTGGATCTCTGTGAGTTCAAGGCCAGCCCGGTCTACAAATTGAGTCCAGGGCAACCAGGGCTACACAGAGAAACCCTGTCTTGAAAAACAAAACAAACAAACAAAAAACCTTTTATTTTACTTATGGTATGTGTGTGTGTCTGTATGTGCAGGTGCCTGCAGAAGCCAGAGGAACTGGATCTCCCAGAGCTGGAATTACAAACTGCTGTGAGCCACCTGTAGAGAATCAGTAAGGGTTTTTGGAATGCAGATTGGCCTGGCACATGGCAGCGTATGGTATGGTCTTGGGCAAATAGATGTAATTGGTAATGTCCGAGAAACTGTGAGAAAGAGCCTTTGGATGCTGCCTCTCTTCAAAAGACATTGAGAGGAGCTGAAATGGGTGGAGGCCAGATTGGACTGAGGCAATGTGAGGCCTGTGGATGGTGCCTTGCTGAGGGGTGTGGCTGCAAAGCCTCAGAGATGACAGAAAGAGAGAGGAGAGGGGTGGGGGGGGGCGGTTGCTAGTTCCATGAAGAGGGGTGTGGCTAAGGACCTTGTAAGGCTCTCCAGAGCCTTCCAGCTGTGAGTCAGAGTGAGAACCACACCCTATTTAACCCTAGAGAGAAGAGTCCTTGAGAGGGAGAGATGCACACCTGAGACAACGGTGTGTGAAGCCACATTCGCCATCTGCCAGTCCTGACGCCACGCTAATACCGCATGAGCCCTGAGTTTCAGCATGCAAGCTGAGACTAGCCAAGAAGGCCAGAAATAAAGACAGATGGCAGCAGGGGGAGCAGCCTAAGCTACCGCTAGTAAGTGGGCTGAATAGACTGAGGAAATGACAGTGATGGCGGCCTGAGGGAAGCCAGGACCAGCTGACACCACAGCAGCAGGAGCAGAGCAACTGAAGTGGGCTGGCAGGCAGCAAAAGCACTGGCCAGAAATGCGAGGCTCATACGCGCTCCAGAGCCTCGGCAAACACACTCAGAGGAGACCTTCTCAGGAGAGTGCCTCCTGTCCCAAGAGGCTGTGGCAGGGCTTTGAGGTAGAAGACTAGGCCAAGTAGCACAGCACATGCCCTGAAGGGTTCAGTTAGTTCAGATGGAGGCCTGAGATGTCCACGGACAGTCTTGGACAACTGACGGGCAGCAGAGGTGTCTTGAAAGAAGGCCTCAAGAAGACTGCCATAGCAATGCCAGAGGTGGACTGCTGAGTGCTTATTGAGATGTGTCTGCAGATAAAGACTGCAAACCAAGTTGACCCCATGGACCTGTGCTAGAGGGCCTAATATCCTTTCAAAATGGTTAGGAGAGGTTAGGGTAGGGTTGTTTAAGCGTTATTACGTATTAGGTGTTATAAGTGTCTATTAGGTATTAATATAGTTTAATAAAATTTTCATTAACAGCTGCCCAAAGTGGATGCTGAGAACTTAATTCCAGTGTTCTCTAAGACCCATATGTGCTTTTAGGTGCTGAGTCAGCTCTCCAACCCTACAGCTAATTTATATGTGTGCAGGCTGTATGTGTGTCATCTATATGCAGATCCAAGAGGGACAAGAACTAAAGGCCACTCCAGGCAGTGGTGGTGCAGCTTTTAATCCCAGCACTCAGGAAGCAGAGGCAGGCAGGCAGGCAGATCTCCATGAGTTCAAGGCCAGCCTGGCCTATCTACACAGCCAGTTCCTGGATAGCCAGGGCTACACACAAAATCCTGGCCCAGAGGCTGGAAAGATAGTTGATAGGTTAAGAGCACTGACTTCTCTTTCGGTGGATTACAACTTTCTATTTTAAAAAAAAAAAAGCTGGGCATAGTGGGGTACACTTTTTTTTTTTTTAGGTTTTTCAAGATAGGGTCTCACTGTGTATAGTCCTGGCTGTCCTGGACGCACTTTGTAGACCAGGCTGGCCTTGAACCCACAGCAATCCGCCTGCCTCTGCCTCCCAAACGCTGGGATTAAAGGTGTGCGTCACCACTTCTTTTAATCCCAGCACTAAGGGAGCAGAGACAAGAGGATCTCTGTGAGTTCAAGGCCAGCCTGGTCTATAAAGTGAGTCCAGGACAGCTAGGGCTCTGTTACAGAGAAACCCTGTCTTGGGGTGAAAAAAAAAGCTGGGTATGATGATAAACTTAATTCCAGCATCACAGGGGAGGCAGAAACAGGCAGAGAACCCTGGGGCTCACTGGCCAGCCAGTACAGCCTAATTGTTGGGTTCTGGTCAGTGAGAGACTTTTACACAAACCAACCAACCAACCTCAGGACAGTTGGCTGAGCAACTGCACATAAAGCTGTCTTCACACCCACGCACACAGGTACATGTAGACTCTCACACTTATGTGTGAAGACAAAAGACCCCTAAACCTGCCAATTTTTGTAAGAGTGGTGGCATGCTTGATATCCAACACTTGGAAAGCTGAGATGGAGGATTTAAGATACTGGTTAGCTTTAGCTACACAGTATGGTGGCGGTCAACCTCAGCTACATAGACTCTGCTTAAACAAAATAAAACAAAACCTCAAACTTTTGAGACAACAGCCTCTCCAACAAGCTCATCAACACTGACCTTCAGGACTCGTCTTTTCAGCAGGCCACACTGTCTGGCAGTGGTGGCACATGCCTCTGATGCCAGTACTCAGGAGGCAGAGGCAGGAGGATCTATGAGTTCAAGGCCAGCCTGGTCTACAGAATGAGTCCCAGGACAACTGGGAATACATTGAGAAACCTCTCAAAAAAACAAAACAAAACCAAGAAACAGCCGGGTGTGGTGGCACACGCCTTTAATTCCAGCACTCAGGAGGCAGAGGCAGACAGATCTCTGTGAGTTCCAGGCCAGCTTGAACTACAAAGCGAGCCCAGGACAGTCAGGCTCTGTTACACAGAGAAACCCTGTCTCAAAAAACAAACAAACAAACAAACAAAAAACCCCAAAGACAAAACCAAAAAACAAAACAAAACAAAAAGGACAGTGACCTGGTAATGAAGTCATTCAAGTTCTATTTCATGCTATTATAATTTACAAACTCTGTAACAGGCAAGGGCTGAAATGTTTTAGATCATTTCTCTGCATATGCCTTTCTTTGTGTTGCTCCTTAATGTTAGAGATACAGAGCTATCTAAGTAGTACTGCATCTCTGAATGCTAATTTTGCTTATAGGTAATGGGTCTTTCTAATTATCATTTCCCTACTGGAAAGAAAACCAACTATCTATGAGGCTTTGGGAGCAGAAAAGGGAGCAAACAGGCTGAGAACCTGAACTGAGATGATGACTAGAAAAGGATAAGATATTAGCAGTACACCCTCTGAAATCCTCAGTCTAATTCCCAAGAACATAAGTTGACTTTACATGGATGGCTAACTTAATTGAAAACCCATGTTCAAATGCCAATTTTGATAGATTTTTACCTCCAATGCCAAGGCAGTCTTGTCATAAGCACAAGGTACTCTCTTCTGGATTGCTTTTGCAAAAACAGGTCCATTCTGTGTGGATGGCAAAGGGTTGATCGCTGCCCCAGGAGTACTGGCAACTGTAGGTACAGGAGTTGTGGTCTGAGGTTGAGCATATGCGTGAGCAGGTTCTGGGATGCCATAACTGTTAGAATTCCTATTTCCATGCTTTCCATGTGGTGAGGATCTCACAAGCTTTTCAACATAAGGGACAGGAATCATCCCAACCCGGCCATCCTTGTTCCGGGCACTCCACCACTGTTCTTCAGGCTTTTCTATTATCACTAGAATCTCACCCTTTTTAAAGGGTAGGTCTTCAGCATCATTCCCAGGAAAATCGTAGAGAGTCCGTACATATTCCAGATTTTCTTCTGCTGTAGACAAGCTGGGTGCTGAGACAGAACCCATTGGTGGGCTTGGGTACCTTAAGAGAGAAACAGAATTATTCTGAAGAAAAATCTTATTCTATACTGTTATCTGTCAAAAATGTATACACCACCCTCCACTATAATGAATTGCCCCTTCACTGCATTCCCAATAATTAAGAATGATTTGTTACTGTACTTTCTGTAGTCTCTAGCAATATCCTAATTATACTTTGTATCATGTGTGTACATGGACACATGCACCATCAACCACATTATGTTTTGGAGAATGTTTTGTTTTCAGATAACTGATCTGAATTTATTTTTTAACTCTAAGTAAAGTTCTGTTGCTGTCTTCCTTAGTCACAACCTTAACAGACATACTTCATCAACTGCTCACGTCCTGCATAGTTCCCTAGTTACAAAGGATGCAAAATATGAAAACCAGGGTTAGTTTTCATTGGCTCAGTGGTACAATGTTTAGTACCTTATGCAAGCCTTATGACTTAAGCTTGATCCCCAAAAAAATCAATGGAAATGGCAGAGAGAACCAACTCCATGAAGTTATCCTCTTGACCACACACGACTGTACCTTCTCCCCTGGACAATAAACAAAACTAAAAATAATAACAAAAATCAGAAAAAGAAGTCAGGTGTGCCAGTGTGTTGGGGGGGAGGTGGCACACACCTTTGTTTGCTTTTCGGGTTTCTCTGTGTAGTCCTGGCTGTCCGGAACTCACTCTGTAGACCAGAGTGCTGGGATAAAGGTGTGCACCACCGTTGTTGAGGGAGAGATCCCCTTCACTCTCTGATGACCTCACCACAGGTAGCAGGCGAGAGAACTGGCCCTGATGGGAGTCATGAGAGCAGGAAACCTGGTCCAGTCCCTTACCTACCCCAGCACTTGGGAGAGCAGGCCCTGAACCTTTCCTGGGTAGCACAGTAGAACTGGCCCTGGATGTGGTAATTGCAGGCCCAGAACCAGGGCTTTGAGTTGGCCCACCCCAACATACACCCCATGGATTAACTGCTGCAGTGCATGAAGAGGCCAGTTCCACTAACCCAAAACTACTCCCTGACACCAGACAGCAACCGGATATGCAAGGAGCCCCAGTGAGGTTCCAGTATTGAAAAGTAGCAGAAGTCAGAGGCCTCGTACTAAAGAGTCATAATGAATATTTGTAAGCTATAAAGAGTAGACAAAAGGGAATATTGTGGGACACACTACAGCTTCTACAATGATTTTTTTTTTCAGTGTTGGATAGCACACACCTGTAATCCTAGCCCTAGGAAGGCAGAGACAGGCAGATCTCTAAATTCAAGGCCAATGTGGCTTATATAGCATGTTCCAGGCCAGCCAGCCAGACCTGCACCTGAAACTCTGTCTCAGAAAGAGAGAGGGAACTTGCCTAGCATGTACAGGGGCCTGGACTAGATTCCCAGTACAAAGAAAGATGTTGTCTCTAACAAATAAAACCAAAACCAAAGGCAGATAAATTCAATTCTAATGCAAGTTTTGAAAATTCAAGTTGGACTCTAAATAGTCCTCCACTGTTCTGTGTTTGCTGTTCTAAGAAGTTTCACTGTTAAGAACAAAGCAAAAAACAATAGAGAAATGGGACCAAGAGATGGTCATTAAAGTGCCTGTGACACAGCATCAGCTCCTGAGGTGGAACCTCAAACTCAAAGTCAGACACGGCCTGATAATCAAGTCAGCACAAGGGAGGCAAAGGCAGAGAGGTCTCAGGGACTTGTTGGCTAGCCAATCTAGCAGGACCAGTGAATACAGGCTGAGACCCCCATCTCAAAAAGGAAGGTGGAGTGTTAAGGAAGGTCTAATAACATTGCTTCTGATAGGCTGATTTCACTGCTGAGATCTGGTTCCCTCCCCTTCTGAGGTATTCTCTTGATTGGTTAATAAAAGTTGCTGATAGCCAATTAGCTGGGTAGAAAGAGTATATAGGAAGGTGGGACTTCCTGAGACGAAAACAGGAACCTTTTGTTTTACACAGACGAATCGCTCTTTCTACCAGGAGACATGGAAACAGATGGACCTGTTTGAGAAATCTGGAAGGTAATAACAGGCACATGGCAGTTTGGGATTAGGTGGTCCAGGTTAACTTAGATTAGCTAAATTGAGAGTCTAGCTAAGGGCTAAGTGTTGACACATTAAAAGGTCTTGGTGTATTTAGTTACTGGGGAAAAGACCGCAGTGGCTTGGCAATGGTCGGCGAATCTCCCACCAAGCTGCCAGGAATTCTACTGGCCTAATATGACAACTTATCATTATTAATAAGAATATTAGTTAACAGACTTTAGGTTGCAGGTGGTAAAGGTCACCCTTGGTCCAGGGCTTTTTCCCCAGGACGAGTCAAGCAGCCAGTTAAGGCATGCCAGCCCGCTGGCTGCTCCGCCAGCCTAATTTTACAGTTTATACTTATTAATAAATACAATTGATAATTTAATTGCAGTTTCAGTGGAGGGGCTAGGGAAGTTACTCAATGGGGAAAACATTAGCTGTGCAATCTTGCCAATTTGGGAACCTCGTGAGAAGCTGGATGTGGTGGCATGTATCTAGAACCCCAGCACTCCTATAGTAGGCCGAGACAGGAGTCACCTAGAAGCTTGAGGGCTAGCTAGGCTGGAGTGCTCTCTGAAGCAGCAGACACAAGAGTGGTTGTGACTGAATCAAGGTGGGTAAGAACCCCCTCCCTAAAATTATCCTTTAGTGTGCTCCTCTAACCCCTGCAAAAAAGTTAAATTAAAGCAAAAGGTGGAAACTGATTTTTTTAAAATTATTTTATCTGTATGGGTGTTTTGTCTGTATATATGTCTGTGTACCATGTGTGCGCTGTGCCAACTGAGGCCCAATGATATCAGAACTCGCAAGATTAGAGTTACATACAGACTGCTGTGAGACAGTATGAGGGTGGTGGGAATCAAATCTGGGTCCTCTTGGAAGAGCAGCCATTGTAGTGATTTGAATGAAAATGTCCCCCATATTTTGGGGGTACATATATTTGAATACTTGGGCCCCAGATGGTGGAACCTTTTGGGAAGGCTTAGGAGGTGTACCCTTGTTGGAAAAGATTTGTCATTGGAGAAAGGCTTTCACATTTCAAAAGGCCCATGCCACTCCAGTCTCTCTTCCCCAGCTCCCTCCCTCTCTCCCTGCCTTGTGCCTGTGGATCAGGGTATAAGCTGCTGCCGTGCTCCAGCCATGATGATAATGGACTCCAATACTCTGACACTGTGAGCCCTAACACATATCTTCTTTGAGTCCCCTTCATCACAGTATCTTGTCACTGCATATAGAAAAGTAGCTAAAGCAACCATGTCTCCAGCCTCTGAAGAACTTTGTTTGAGGAAGACACTGACTGTCAACCTCTGGCCTCCACACACAAGCACACACCCACATGCACACATATGAACACATACACATAACTCAGGCAAAGAGCTTATATGCTTGCCAAGGAGTTCCCACAATCCACCTCCAACAAGAATCATCACCTAACCATTAAAATGAAAAGTTGTACCGCCAAATCCATAAGCATCAACTCACAGGCTGTACCACTTTCCTTGTTTACATGTTCAGTGTATTCGCCATGGAGAATTCACTTCCAAAGTCAGCTACATAATTCAGTCCCCACTGGGAGTGTGGCTCAGCCAGGTGGCAGCATGCCCGTCTCCAGCACCAGGTAGGGAAAGCATAACACCTGCTTCTCAGTGACAGCCTACATAAAGCTAGTGCAGAAGTCTCTCTTCACCCAAGAAATACTCTATACTTTTGGTTGTGAGCCTAGCCTTTAACGGCTGAGCCATCTCTCCAGCCCAAGAAATACTCTAAAAACATGCAAATTTCCCAAATTTGGGGAGAAACTACTTACCACTATCTTTCTCAATGTTTTCTGAAGCACAGAAGCCATACCAGATTGAAAAGAATATAAGCTTTAATTAAGACTCTGCATCTCCTTTAGGAGATGGCTTCAGCAGCAAGACCATCACCGCTCCCATTCTAGCACTGTCCTAAGGGATAGGGGATGTATAGGGTTAATCGTTCATATTCATTATTATTCTAATTTATGTTCACTAATGGCCATTTTCTTTCTTTCCTCTGATTAATGACCTAAGTAATATTCCCTAGAGCTACCTTGAGGTGTTTTATGTTTGCTTACTTAGTGTATTTTTGTGTATGCACACATGCCTGGAAGTGTACATGGAGGTCAAAGGACAGTTTGCACCAGTCAGTTCTCTCCTTGTACTGTGTAGATTCCTGGGATTAGACTCAGGCTGTCAGGCTTGATGGCAAGCACCTTTACCCACTGAGTCATCTCCATGGCCTTTGAAGCATTTTGTTTTGCTTTTTGAGACAGTCTCAAAACAGCCCTGGCTGTCCTGAACTCACTCTGTAGACCAGGCTGACCTCAGACTCACAGAGACCCATCTGCTTCTGCCTTCCCAGGTGCTGGGGTTAAAAGTGTGCCACCATGCTCAGCCAGTTTATGGCTTTCTTAAAGCCCTGTATATACCTATACCTACCTATGGCAATTTCTTTCCTTAATGTTAGCACAGATGTTTTTGTCTGCTTCATGATTATCTTTATGGCAGGATGATATTTTTTTCTGTAAGGCTACTTAATGAAGCAACCCTGGATATTAGTTTTTTCTAATTTCCTCTGATTCTCTTCACGAGCAATAAGTACTCTAAACTGCTGAGCCATCTCTCTAGCCCAAGAATTGTCTGGTCTACAGAGTGAGTCCAGGACAGCCAGGGTTACACAGAGAGACCCCTCCCATCCAAGATAAGACCCTATCTTAAACAAAAAACAAACGAACAGGGAGCTCTAAAGCTGGGCATGGTTGGGTACACACACACCTGTCATCCCATCACTCAGGAACCTGAAGTAGGAAGATTATTTTTAATTCAAGGGCAGCCTGGGCTACAGAGAGACTTTCATTGGTCAGAGCCTGGGCATCATAGCAAGACTCAATGGTCTTATATGTACAGCATGAGTTGGCCTTTAACTTAAAATTGTCCTGATTCCGTTTCCTAAGTGCTGAAACTATAGGCGTGTGCCACCAAGCTTGTGGTTTGGGGTCTTGGTAACACTATTTAATCACTACAACAATCCACAGGCACAGATTCTGATATCTCCATTATAAACAAGAAAGGCAAACACATGGGTTACGTAGAAAATCTGGTTAAGTCCTCATTCACTGCCTCTGGGCTAATTAGCCTCAAGGACAAACTGTATCTTTCAGGTAAAGAATTTATGTCAATGCATTTGAGACATTCATACCAATTCTGTAGGCAAACTCTCGTGTGCTGCGCACATACATCTTAAAAACATATCCTGTTCCTATTCC
The DNA here is from genome assembly GCA_907164525.1 of Lophiomys imhausi. NCBI lineage: Eukaryota > Metazoa > Chordata > Mammalia > Rodentia > Muridae > Lophiomys > Lophiomys imhausi. The sequence goes on from CAJQZJ010032158.1 coordinate 1,955,063, forward strand.
AAGAACCACAGAGATTCTACCCCAAGTTTGGTGTATACCATACAGAGCTTCAGTTCTCACCCAAGAGTGTTTATTATAGCATTTGTATACTTCTAAACAGCCAGGCATGGGAGACAGAGGCAGGCAGGTCTCTGTTAGCTCAAGGCCAGTATAATCAGAGGAGATCGGGCGTGTTCAGGGTGGTATGGCCGTAGACAAGGCCAGTATAATCTACATAGTGAATTCCAGGAGTTCAGCCAAGGTAACATAGAAATCCTGTCTAAAAAACAAACACAAGCAAACAAGCAGAATAATTCCAGTTAAGCAACACAGATCATGAGGACACCATAACAACTTCATTGTGGATTCAAACTAATAAAACCCGTGTACCAGACAGCCACTAACTCTAGTATATATTAAGCATTTATGAGACCAAAAATATGAATAAAACCAACCTTCTGATTTTGAGAGACTATATAATTTAGAGATAGAGTTGGAATAAAACTAAGCACAAAGCATAATTACTGTGTGTCAGGGAAGAGTGGATAAAACCCAGGAACATCCTATGGGAATTGTGAATTTTGAAAAGACAGAATAAGTGTTTTAAGTGTGAAATGTCCCCCATGGGCTCAAGTGTTTGAACACTTGGTTCCTAGGTAATAGCACTGTTTTGGAACCTTCAAGAGGAGAAGCCCTACAGAAGGAAGAAGAGCATCGCTAGAAACACGGCTTGAAGTGTGGTAGGCTGGCCCCACTTCCTATCTACTCTGTTCCCTGACTGGTGAAGCTATGTGATCATCTATCTGCTGCTCCAAGCCCCTGACCATGTTTTCCCAGTCATGGTGATCTTACACTGTAAGCAGAAACAAATCTCTCCTCACTTAAGTTGCTTCTTTTTTTTTCCAAGACAGGGAATCTCAGCACTTGGGAAGCAGAAGCAGGCGGATCTTTGCGAGTTCGAGGCAGCCAGCCTGGTCTACAAAGCGAGTCCAGACAGCCAGGCTGTTATACAGAGAAACCCTGTCTCAAAAAAAAAAAAAAAAAAAAAAAAAAAGTTGGGCGTTGGTGGCTCACGCCTTTAATCCCAGCACTCGGATCTCTGTGAGTTCGAGGCCAGCCTGGTTTACAAAGCAAGTGCAGACAGCCAGGCTGTTACACCGAGAAACCTTGTCTCAAAAAAACAAAGAGGGGGGAGGAATAAATGAGGAGAAGAAAAAGAACGAATTCCAAGAAAACTGGCAAACCATGTCTCTGGTGACCATCTAGTAATTATACTAATTACTTTCTGCTGTGTGATAAACTACCATGAGCAAGAACAATGTACAGGTCCTGGAGAGAGAGATGGCTCAGAGGTTAGGTTAAGAGCACCAGCCAGCTGCTCTTTTAGAGGACCCGACTTCAGTTCCTAGCACTCAGATGGCAGCTCACAACTGTCTATAAGTCCAGTTCCAAGGGATCCAACTTCCTCTTCTGACATCCCTGAGCACCAGGCATACATATAATGCACATACATATATGCAGACAAAACTTTCATACATATAAAATAAGTATTAAAAAACAAAACAGAGCAACTGAAATTTATTTGAGCTGTCTAAGCGGGTTAGAGTCCATAATGGCAGAAGTGGTAGAATATCAGGTGGCTATAACAGGAAAGTGGAAAATTATACCTCAACTGCACAGAGGAAGCAGAGACAGGAAGCAGGGCAGGGCTACAAACTATCAAAGCCCAACCCTGCTGACCTACTTCCTATATTAAGGCTGTACCTCTCTCTCTAAAGTAATTGTTATTAGTTTCTCTTCTGTTGTGCAATAGACCAGGACCAACAGTAACTTGCAGGCAATCCCCTAAGTAGCAACCACCAACAGGGGACTGGTAATCAAATACATGTACCTATGGAATGCATTTCTCACTTAAATCACAACAGGAACCATCTTTTTTCCCTTTTCTTTTTTTGTTTTTTTTTTTTTGGGGGAGGGGGTGTTTATTTTTGTTTTTTTGAGACCGGGTTTCTCTGTGTAGCCCTGGCTGTCCTGGACTCACTTTGTAAACCAGGCTGGCCTTGAACTTGCAGAAATCCGCTTGCCTCTGCCTCCTGAGTGCTGGGATTAAAGGCGTGTGTCACCACGCCCAGCAATTACAGACAGCTGTGAACTGCCATGTGGGTGCTGGGAATTGAACCCAGATCCTTTGGAAGAATAGCCAGTGCTCTTAACTGCTGAGCCATCTCTCCAGCTCCTCTCCCTTTTCCTGAGATAAGATCTTTACTCTGCAGTCCACGCTGGCCTCATATTAGTGGGGCATTCTCTTGGCTCAGCCTTCAAAGAACTGGGATTACATCCATGTGTTTATTACACCTGCTCCAGGTAACAACCTGTTAGTAGTCATCTTCCAGCTCCAAGCTCAGGACTGAACCAGGGCCTCACTCATGCTAGACAGCAAAGGCTCTACCACTGAAACATATGTCCATTTATCTTTTTTAATTAACAATTTTTGCTAATGGGCCAAAAACTGAATCTTTATCTAAGCACATGTATAGACAGTTACACACCCAGCCTCCACTCATTGGCATTTATTAAGTCCTCTTCCTTCTCTGTACTGGTTATTTATTCAGGCCAACAATAATAAGCACTCCATCTCCTTGTGTATCTCCTCTTGCTATGGATATTCCCCTTCTGCCTGATTATATGAGCAATCCTATCTAAGGTTCCCAAGTCTATTATTCAGCCCCTACCTTTCTTCTCAATAAAGCCATCAGACTAACAACACTTCACTCTTTGTAAGTTCAACAAAACCAGAAGTTCCGTTTGGTCAGGTGAGATGGCTCAGTCATGGTAAAAAGGACCAATTCCCTTTTAGACTGTCTCTGACCTCTGCATATACAATGACACACTCACATCTGTACTCACACAGACACACACAATAATAGATTCTTGGGGGCTGGAGAGATGACTCAGCTTAAAAGCAAAGGTCCCAGGTTTAATTGTCAGCACCTACACAGAAGCTTCACATATATCTTGGGGTTTCTGTTGCTGTGATAAAATCCATCACCAAAAGCAACTTGGGGAGGAAATAGTTTATTTCAGTTTGTAGTCCTACAGCACATGCCCACATGAATATAGGCATAATTAAAAAAATAAAAATTCATTTATTTTAATTTTATGTGCATGTGTGCTTTGCCTGCATATATGTCCATGTACCACACACATGCAATGTCAGCAGAGGCCAGAGGAGGGCATCAGATTCATTGGAACTGGAGTTACAGATGGTTCTGAGCTTTGTAATTAAGAGCACTAACTGCTCTTCAGGTATTTCCAGCACCCACACGGTGGCTCACAACTGTCTGCAATTCTAGTTCCAGGGATCTAACAACTTTTTCTGGCTGCCACAGACACTGCCTGCACATGTTGCACCGACATCCAAGGATACACAGAGAAACCCTGTCTCAGAAAAAAGGGTGGGGGGGTCGTCAAAAGTCTGTTTGAATGGTTGGCTAAGATGTCAAAAGATGATCAACTGGAAAGGAATTGGAGATGTCTGATATTCCTTGGCTTAGTGTTAATGAAGGGATTTGAAGCTGAGGGAAACTGCAATGCTGGAGTGGGTATGTGCATAAAAGCTAATCCTCCACAATGGGAAGGCCCAGAAGACATGACCTTCATTAATCCTTTTTTTTTTTTTTTTGGTTTTTCGAGACAGGGTTTCTCTGTGTAACCCTGGCTGTCCTGGACTCACTTTGTAGACCAGGCTGGCCTCGAACTCACAAAGATCCGCCTGCCTCTGCCGCCCAAGTGCTGGGATTAAAGGCGTGCGCCACCACCGCCTGGCGAAAAACTTTTTTTTTTTTTGGAGACAGGGTTTCTCTGTGTATCCTTGACTGTACTGGACTCACTCTGTAGACGAGGCTGGTCTTGAACTCACAGAGATCCACCTGCCTCTGCCTCCCAAGTGCTGGGATTAAAGGCGTGCGCCACCACACCCAGCAACCTTCATTAATCCTATAGGGCACAAAATAGTGAAAGCGGCACAAGCACATCTGAAAAACTTTGCTGTCACACTTTTCCTTATGCTAGACCTTAGGATAAGAGATGCTGGTGCTTAGTTGGATGAATTCAGTGCAATGGGTTTAATGGGGCCTCACAGTAGCAGGGGCCAAGTGGCAGCACTGACTCACCAAAGCCAAGATGATCGTAGTTATTGTAATGGACAGCATAGACAAAGCAATGTCCCTAATGACCTAATGCACAATGAGCAGTACAGGCAGCCATTTTTATGATGGCATGACTTTGATGGACCTTTAGTACTGGCTAATCAATCATGGTGTTTCCAGGCATAAAATAGATAAGAAGCCTACTGCATTTTTGTTTGATCTGTATAAACAGAAACTCCTCAAACAAATGGATGATTGCAAATGGGATGGATGGCAGCAAATGGGAACCTCAGTCCATGAACCAGTTTCCAGATGTGAGCCAGTCTATGGACCCAGAACCCCTTGAACAAAGGGATGGCCAGGTTCCCCTGAGGAAGGCCTTGATAAAACACCGAAGAGTTTTGTTTTCCCCCGAGACAGGGTTTCTTCGTGTAACAGTCCTGGCTGTCCTGGAAATCACTTTGTAGACAAGGCAAGTCTTGAACTCAGAGATCCACCTGCCTCTCTCTGCCTCCCTAGTGCTATTGGAATTAAAGGCATGTGCCACCACCGCCCAGCTACCTAAGAGTTTTACTGTTAGCCTTTCCTAGTCCTTTCACAGAAGGATCTACTGTGGTCCTTTTTTAGTGAAATCAGTAAGCAGTTCAGAATAGCATCTGGCAGCACAGAAGGAGGAGCTTGATGTCCCTTTACTTGTTGATATGGACAAAGTCAGTTGTGGCCGGATGATATGCCCTGTTGAAGGGGCATGGCTAAGAAGCCACACAAGTCACGCAGATGATATCAGTTGCCACAGCAATGGGACTGCTGGAAATCATGAGAGACTTTGGCTCCTCAAGACCACCAAGGATCTTGAGATAATGCCACATATAAGCCAGAGACTCCACGTAGTCGCGCTCTTCCTCCTGCCCTCACCAACTGAGAACTCATGCTGGAGAAGCACACAGCAAGGTACGCCATTAACCGAATTTAGACTGTAATAGAGGTAAAGCCATGGCATAAAACTTGTTGAGAGAGAATTCCTTTAAGACATCTGACTTGGGGCTCCAGGACGCCAAAAAGGGCATCGAGGAAAGCCACTTTTGGAGAGGCTTTCGGCCAGCTGTGAGGCTTACTCAGGTCAAGGAGACCAGAGGTGAGTCTCAGATGGTAGAAAAAGCAGGCCTCAGTTTGGTGTTATAAATAGGCCTTGTGAACTGGCAAAGTAGGCCCAATGGACTTTAAGCTTAAAAGATACTGCTTCTGGGACTGCCATAAACCAAGTCACCCTGCATGGACCTACGCTAACAATATTAATATCCTTTTAAGAAAGGTGGCATAGCCGGGCAGTGGTGGCGCACGCCTTTAATCCCAGCACTTGGGAGGCAGAGGCAGGCGGATCTTTGTGAGTTCGAGGCCAGCCTGGTCTACAAAGTGAGTCCAGGACAGCCAGGGCTACACAGAGAAACCCTGTCTCGAAAAACCAAAAAAAAAAAAAAAGAAAGGTGGCACACACTTTTAATCCCAGCAGTCAGGAGGCAGAGGTAGGTGGATCTCTGTGAGTTCAAGGCCAGCCTGGTCTACAAAGTGAGTCCAGGACAGTCAAGGATACACAGAGAAACCCTGTCTCGAAAAACCTAAAAAAAAAAAAAAAAAAGAAAGAAAGAAAGTTAAAGTAGTGTTAGTTAAGTGTTTTTAGAAAAGTATGAGAGTGTTCTCATATATTAGGGTATTCTTAGATAGATTTTAGATTATAGGTTTTAGGATACAGGATTTAGGTATTTTATAGATGTTTGTTAAGTATTAATAAATATAAGTGTTGATAAATAAAAATATTCTGTTAGAACCTACACTGGGAGAAAGGAAAGAACCAGATTTTCTAGGGTCTATTGGATACTGGTTCTGAAATGACATTGATTCCAGGAGACCCTAAGAAACACTGAGGTCTTCCAGTAACGTAGGGGCTTATAGAGTTTAGGCTTAAGTTTGACTCACAGTAGGTCCAGTGGGTCCCTGAACACATCCTGTGGTTATTTTCCCAGTTCCAAAATGTATAACTGGGATAGAGACATTTAGAAGTTGTTGGCAATATTCGCACACTGGCTCCCTGACCTGTGGAGTGAGGGCTATTATGGTTGGAAAGGCTAAATGGAAGGCTCTAGAATTGCTCTGCCAGGAAAAATAGTGAATCAAAACCAGTATCACATCCCTAGAGGAATTGAAGAAATCAGTGTCACCTTCAAAGACTTAAAGATGCAGATGTAGGGGCTTGAAAGATGGCTCAGTGGTTAAGAGCTCTGGCTGCTCTTCCAAAGGACTCAGGTTCAAATCCCAGCACCCACCTGGCAGTTCACAGCTGTCTGTAATTGCCAGGCGTGGTGATGCATGCCTTTAATCTCTGTGAGTTCAAGGCTAGTCTGGTCTACAAAGTGAGTACAGGACAGCCAGAAAAACAGAGTAACTTTATCTCCAAAAAAAAAGGTGTAGCAGTTCCCACCACATCTCCCTTTAACTCTCCTATCTGGCCAAGACAGCTGCAGAAGACAGATGGATCCTGGAGAATGACAGTCAACTATCAAAAAGTCAATTAAGTAGTGACTCCAATTGCAGCTTGCAGTGCCAGATTGTGGTGTCCTTACTTGAGCAGACCAACACATCTCCTGGTGCTTGGTATGCAGCAATTGATTGAGCAAATGCCCTTTCTTAGTGCTTGTCCGAAGGACCACCAGAAGCTTTCAGTTGGCAAGGCCAGCAGTATACCTTTACAGTTTTACTTTATTAGGATATATATTAACTCTGCAGCCCTGTGCCATAACTTAGTTAGAAGAGATCTTCTACAGAAGAGTGTCTTCCACAGAATATCACATTGGTTCACTACATTGGAGACACTACTCTGATGGGAGCAAGAGAGCAAGAGGTTTAAACTTGTTAACACATGCACACCAGAGGATGAGAAATAAATCCAACTAAAATCTAAGAGCCTAAGGCCGGGCGGTGGTGGCGCACGCCTTTAATCCCAGCACTCAGGAGGCAGAGGCAGGATGATCTTTGTGAGTTCGAGGCCAGCCTGGTCTACAAAGTGAGTCCAGGACAGCCAGGGCTACACAGAGAAACCCTGTCTCGAAAAAACCAAAAAAAAAAAAAAAAAAAATCTAAGAGCCTTTTACTAAACTCAGGGGAATTCTTAGGAGTCCAGTGGTATGGGGCATGTAGAGATATTCCTTCTAAAGTCAAGGAGAAGCTATTGCACTTGGCCTCTCCCACTACCAAGAAAGAAGCACAAAGTTTAGTGGGCCCATCTGGATTCTGGAGATAGCACGTTCCTCACTTGGGTGTGTTACTCCAGCCCATATACTAAGTGACTGAGAAAGCTGCTAGCTGTGACTGGGGCCTGGAGCAGAAAAAGGCTTTTCAATGGGTACAGTCTGCTGTGCAGGCTGCTCTGCCATTTGGGCCATAAGATCCAGGAGAACTGATGATGCTTGAAGTGTCAGTGACAGACAGGAATGCTGTTTGGAGGCTTTGGCAGGCCACTTTAGGTGAATCATAGAGGGAACCTTTAGGATTTCCGAGCAAGGCTCTATCATCACCTACAGACAGCTTTATGTCTGAGAGATAGCTCTTGGCCTGCTACTGGGCATAAGTGGAAAATGAAAGTTTTACAGTGGGCCACCAAGTTACCATGTGACCCAAGCTATCCATTAAGATCTGGGTGTTCTCTGACCCATCAAACCATAAAGTAGGACATGTGCAACAGCAACCTCTATTATCAAATGCAAGTGATATATATGTGACAGGATTCAAGCAGGTCCTGAAGGCACAAGCAAGTTAAATGAATAAGTGTCCAAATGCCTATAGTTTCTACTCCCATCACAATGCTGTCTGCTGCCAAACATGCACCTGTAGCCTCATAGGTGTGCCCTATGATTGGTTGGCTGAGGAGGAGACTAGGGCTTGATTTACTGATAGTTCTGCACATTAGGCAGGGGCCACCCAGAAGTGGACAGCTGTAGCATTACAACCCCTTTCTGGGACAACCTTGAAAGACACCAGCAAAGGGAAATCTTCAGTGCATAGAACTTCAGGTAGCACACATGGTCATGGGCTATATATAGCCAATAGATTGGCTAGATGGTCAGGGACTTGGAAAGAGTGTAACTGGAAAACTGACACCTGGGGAAGATATGGACAGATCTCTCCAAACGGGCAAAGGATGCGAAGATCCTTGTGTCCCATGTAAATGCTCATCAAAAGGTGACTTCAGCAGAGGAGTAGGTCACCAATCCAGTAGAAACAGATGACCTGTTCTGTGGATAGTCTTTCCCCAGCCATACTTGTCACTGTTCAATGGGCCCATGAACAAAGTGGCCATGGTGGCAGAGATAGAAGTTATGTACGGGCTTGACAGCATGGACTTCCATTCATCAAGGTTGCCCTGGCTACAGCTGCTGCTGCGTGCCAGGTCTGCCAACAGCAAAGACTAACACTGAGCCCCAGATATGAACTGTTCCCTGAGGTGACCATAGTGGCAGGTTGACTTGGCCCACTTCCTCCACAAAAAAGGACAAGGTTTTGTCCTTACTAGAGTAGATACTCATTCTCGTTGTGGATTTCCTTTCCTGTTTCTGCCAAAACCACTGTCTGTGGACTTACAGAATCCCTAATACACAGTATTAGGAATACATAGTATTCCACACAGTACTGCTTCTGACCAAAGACCTCACTTCACAGCCAGAGAAGTGTGGCAGTGGGCCCACAATCATGGAATCCACTGGTCTTACAATGTTTATCATCACCCTGAAACAGCTTGCCTGGTAGAACAATGGCATGGCCTTTTGAAGACAGTTACAGTGCCAATTAGGTAGCAGCAGCCTGGAGAGCTGGGGCAGGTTCTCCAGAAAGCAGTATTTCCTTTGAATCAGCATCCAATATATGGTAGTTTCTCCTGTAACCAAGATCCTCCGGTCTAGGAATCAAGGGGTGGAAGAGGAAATGATTCCAGTGACCTACTACGAAAATTTTTATTCTGTGTTCCTGCAATCTTAAGTTCTGCTGGCCTAGAAGTTTTGGCTCCAAGAGGGAAGCATTCTTGCCAGGAGCCACAACAAACATTCCAATGGACTGGAAGCTCAGACTTCTCCCTGGCCACTGTGGGCTTCTGATGCCCTGAAGCCAAAAGACTAAGAAAGGAACAACAGTGTTAGGAGGGATATCTGATCCAGATTACCAAGGGGAAATTGGATTGCTTCTCCACAATGGAGGAAGAAAGAATATGTCTGTAGTGCAGGAGATCCTTTAGGGCGTTTCTTGATGCTACACTGTCCTTTGATTAAAGTCAATGGGAAACTACAACAGCCTAATCCAGGTAGGATGACAAAGGGCACAGACCCATCAGAAATGAAGATATAGGACACTCCTCCAGGAAGTCAAGACATGATTAGGTGCTTACTGAGGGTGGAGGAAATACAGAATGTGTAGTAAAGGAAGGTAGATATAAATACCAGCTAAGGCCACATGAACAGTTGTAGAGACGATTACAATGATGTGTTTCTACTACATTTTGTTAAGTATGTTTTTGTACAGATATTCATGGTTTCCCCCCCTCTGTTTCTTTATCATATGGCATAACATCAATTAAAAAAGTATCAATAATTATATTTAAGTTTTGAGATACTAAAAGAAAATCCCTCAAAGTACATTATCATCTATTCTAAAATTTATAATGTACAATTTACAGTTGTACAAGGGATAGCTCTATCACTATCACGCTAGGAATGATTTGGTTGTTTTCATTTGGAAATTAAACAAGGCAGAAAAGACAGGAATGTGTGCCAAGTAGAGCTAAGGAAAGATTCAGAAATTTACATTTGGTACTTGAGAAGACAAATGAAGCAGAATTAGATTTTGTAGATAGCAGGAAGCCACTGCAGTGTATAGTTTTCTTCCTTGAGGTGAATCTAATAATTAACTTAAGACTCTCTCCAACACCTGTCACATTGTTTACAAAAAGCCTCAAATCAATAATATAATCCACTTTCACAAAGTAGAGAATTTACTTAAACATGTTAGCAAACATTATACTTCCTAAGATTCTCCAAGCTCTTACATTGAAATTGTAATTGAAGTTGACAGCGCTAGCCAGTGTAGTGGCCCACACCTTTCGTCCCAGCACTCGGGAGGCAGAGGCAGGCGGATCTCTGTGAGTTCGAGGCCAGCCTGGTCTGCAAAGTGAGTCCAGGACAGCCATGGATACACAGAGAACCCTGTCTTAAAAAAAAAAAAAAAAGTTGACAGTACCTGCCAGCATGTACTAGGAACTTCATGCCTCAGTTTAGTGTCCTTGTCTCTGCAACAGATCACTATTTAGTCACTCTTCTGTGCTTCACATCTTAGACTATTTAGGGTCTGTAGATACTCACTTGCCATGGTGCATATAAAGGACAACCCCATGTCATTCCTCTCCTCCCATATTCACAAGTCATCAAGCTTTTGTTGAAGCACTTTCACTCACCAAGCCACAAAGCTTAGCCCCTTCTCTGCATTTCTTAAACCCTATTGAGTTTGGCAGTTAGTCTTACGCTTATTGTACCATCCCAGCTTTTTATTTCTATCCTAAAGAAGAAACTCTTAGCTGGGCGTGGTGGTGCATGCCTTTAATCCCAGCACTTGGGAGGCAGAGGCAGGCGGATCTCTGTGAGTTCGAGGCCAGCCTGGTCTACAAAGCAAGTCCAGGACAGCCAGGGCTGTTACAAAGAGAAACCCTGTCTCGAAAAACCAAAAAAAAAAAAAAAAAAAGGAAGAAACTCTTTAGCTTTTAGTAGGTGTCCTTAATTAATTATAGTACTTTTTCATTTTCAATGTTCAGAGCAAATTACCTC
>CAJQZJ010032158.1:1981569-2012356 GCA_907164525.1 Lophiomys imhausi
TTTTCAGCAGGACTCTTGGAGCTCTCTAGCATCAGGGGCCTCTTCTCCTCTGGGCTCCACGCACTGTCCTCAAATAGGAGGAACTCTGTTTCAGGTTAATTTGGGCTCCGCCCACTTAGCAGCTGAAAACAATGTCAGGCCAGATACTTTGTTTCTTCAAGTCTTGAGTCTTTCCTATTTTTCCTGACTTCAAACTTGTTCAGTCTATTGAGTCTTTCCTGTTTTTGCTGACTTCATGCTGATAATGTTCTTCAGGCCCGGAATTAAGAGACAGTATCAGAAACTCCTATATATTTCCTAAATCTAATTTATCTAACTCCTACAAATATCCTTTTAATAAAATTAAAAGTGTTAGGTGTTCTTAGATACGTATTAGAGTGTTCTTAGGTATTTGAGTGTTCTTAGATTTTAGGTTATAGGATATAGGTGTTTATAGATATTAAGTATTAATAAAGTATCTTAAATAAAATTTTGTTATGTTGCCCTAGTGGAGTTGCCATGTAGGTCCTCAGTGTAAGAGGAAGCTCTTAGCCCTCATATGACTGCTGAACTGAAGGGGGCTGATATGTAGGGCACCCCCACTGGAGGAGTAGGATAGGTGGGAGAGGGGGAGAGAGTGGGAGGGTGGACCTGAGAGGGGTGGAAGGAGGGGACTGGGATGGAGATGTAAATTGAAGTAGTAAATAAACATTTAAAAATTTTTTTCTGTTGTGTGTGTGAACTGAGCCCAGGTCCTCTGCAATAGCAGCAGGAACTCGTAACCATTGAGCGGTCTCTCCAGCCCCTCGCTCGCCCCCTCTTCCTCCATGGTTCCTGAGCCTTGGAGACTGAATGTCCTTAGTCCCCGTTATTAGCACTTTGACTGGTTGTGAGTGTCTGCATCACTAGTTGTCCACTGCAGAAATCGGAGCTTTTCTGACCAAGCTTTAGAGCCACATAAATCTATGGGTAGTAATGTAAACATGTATGTGTGTTTATGTTAAGTGTGTGCTGTGTGTGTGGGTGCCTTAAAGCTGAAGTGTCAGGCGACTATGAGCTGCCCGTGGAGGAGGGTGATGGGAGTGCGCTCTTATCACTGAGCCATCTCTTAGCTCCTTCATACCTTCAGACTATTGTTGCTGCTGTCCTCCTCCTCCTCCTCTTTCTTCACCCATTATCTCTAGATTTGGTCTTTTCAATGTGTCATGCATACCTTGAAGTCCCCACTGATACTTTCTTATTGTTTCCTCTTTGTCCTGGTTGGATTGTCCCAACTGTTCTACCTTGTATTCAAGGTCAGATATTCTTTCCTTCTCTTCATTTTAATTGCTGAAAAATTCCCCCAGAGTTTGTTATTTAACTTACTATATTTTTTATTCTAATATTTCAGATTGTTTTTTCTCCCGTGTTTCTACACTCAGACTTATCCAAAGGGCCAAGAAACAATTTTCTTTGCTATTTCTCAACCATTGCCTTTCTTATTTGGTTCAGCTGTTCATGATTTTAATAATTATTATAATCCTTATTTTAAATTCTCTTTGTGGGATTTCCTTGAACTCATTCTCACTTGATGCCACTACCATAGAGTTAGTCATTTTTGAGGAGTTAGGTTGTATAATATTTTATACTCTGACAAAAGCACTTTAAGGGAGAAAGGGTTTATTTGTCTTACTGTTCCAGGTCAGAGTCCATCATTATGGAAAATCAAGACAGGAATGTGAAGCAGCCAAAGTCCAGAGCAGAAAGAGGGGCTGGAACAATGGTTCAGTGGTTGGGAGCACTGGATTTTTTTCCCCAGGGTTCAATTCCTAGCACACTCATGGCAGCTCACAACTATGTCTAGCTCAAGTCTCAGGAAATCCAGTGCCCTCTTCTGGTCTCCAGGGGACTGCACTCACGTGGTACACAGATATACATTCATGCAAAACACATACACACAAAATAATTAAAATAATGAAATTATTTTTAAACGTAGAAAAAGAATTAGTGCAGTCACGTCTACTTCTGCTCAGCCAACGCTCTACACTTGTATAGTCCAGAACCACATCCCATGGAATGGTGTCATCCACAGTGAATATAGGTATGACAATCCTCCATAAACCAACCTGATCTGCACAATCTCTTATTAAAACTCTCACTGGGTGGTGGTGGGACAGGCCTTTAGTCCCAGCACTCAGGAGGCAGAGGCAGGCTGAGTTTGAGGCCAGCCTAATATACAGAGTGAGTTCTAGGACAGCCGAGGCTACACAGAGAAACCCTGTCTTGAAAAACCAAAACAACAAACTGTCTTCCCAAGTGATTCTAGGTTGTGTCAAGAAGAAAAATTAACCATCACATGTTTATATTGTAGTTGTTTTGTTGTTTCTTACATTGTTGCTTTGGAATTTGCACATCTGATTTTATTTCTGTCAGCCATAGCTATTCCATTTTGTAAGGTTCCTTCATTTGTTTATATTTATTTATTTGTTTTTTTGAGACAGGGTTTCTCTGTGTATCCTTGGCTATTCTGGACTCACTCTGTAGACAGGCTAGCCTTGAACACACATAGATCCACCTGCTGCTGCCTCCGGAGTGCTAGCTGTTTATTTTGTTTTTGAGACAGTCCTACTATGTAGCCTTGGCTGCCCTATATCTAAATACACCAGGCTGACCTCAAACTCATGGAGGTCTCTTTCCCAAATGCTGGAGTTAAAGGACATGCCACCAACCAGCAAAGGTCCCCCAGATATTTTTACCCCAAGGGACAGTGTTTCTTTGTGTAGCCTTGGCTGTTCTAAAACTAGCTCTGTAAACCAAGCTTACCTCAAACTCACAGAAATCCACCTGCCTGTCTGCCTCTGCCTCCTGCGTTCTGGGATTAAAGGCAAGTGCCACCACTACCCAGAAATACTCAACTATTTTGATTGACAATTTCCAAAACTAATTTTGATACTGTAACAGAAAGACTGAAATGAAGGATTAAGTATTTTATAATTGACTTTCACTGCACTCTCATCTCTAGCAGGGAAAAATCTTCTAATGGTTTAGATGCCAATCCACATTTCCAAACACAGAACAAAGACCTCAAATGCTGGTATAAAATCATGAAGGTATTTTTCCTGCTCGTTCTGTGTTTTCACATTTTTATTTCCTACTCATCATAAGGCGATTCCTCTGTAAATTTGTCTTCTGGAACTGAGGACTTGATGTTATGTATCTGTCCTCTAGCGGTAGGAGGGAAGCCAGAAGTTCACAAGACTTAGTAAGTAAAGGAAACATAAAGATTCAGAAAATAAATGAAACTTGCAAGACTTAGGAAGGTCCTGAACAAGCCCAGCCCTCCCTAAGGATGTAGCAGTGGTCAGCCATTGCTAAGAGAAGATTCTGGGATCTGAGGAGCTGCTACAACTTTTGTCAGGAACTCTGAAGATACGGCTCAGGAGAGTCATTGGCCATGCTGGGGCGGGATTTGAGATGACTCAGCTGCTTCTGAACCAACTATGATCTGTAAGTAACCTCCAACCTACACCGTACCCCAATAAACACTGCACCACTAAGCTGGACTTGGTGGAATTATCTTTGGTGTGTTGTCAATGCATTATTTGAGATGGACAGATGTATAGACTTTAGTTTACATCGCCACAGGAAAATCACCCAACTTAGTTCATGATTAAATCCTGGACCACCAAGAGCCTTCCACTCAATTCCTAGCACCAAGCCCACTTGGAAAGCCATGCTGAATGAAGTCAGGGTCTAACCCTCATGACAATTGATCGGAGAAGGCTGCACCTGCGGTAGCTGATACTCAGGGAAGCTAGCACACTTGTGACTGAGACCATGAGTACCAATTCCGAAGTGGTAGTTGGAGGAGTAGAGTGTTTGTCCCTCCCTTCTCAGCACATGCTGTCTGGGAAAGTCCTGCTCGGCAGCAGAGGCAGAGTGTACAGTCTCCAGAGCTGCTTTCCTTGCTCTAACTTCCTTATGACTTTATTTGGCAGACTAATGGAGAAGTGAGAAAGAGGGTTCTGTCATACAAACCTTCACATCCAGTCATGACAGTGCCTGCTCAAAGAGCTGTATTTTATTTTCTTGTTGACTCTTCACTTTTTTTTTTTAACCAGGGTTTTTTATGTAGCCCTAGCTGGCTTCAAAATTGTGATTCTTTGACCTTAGCCTCAGAGTACTGGGATTACAGATGACTACAATCACGCCTGGTCCTAAATAGCCCACCCTTTTTTGTACTGTATTATTGGGAGGGTGACTATAGAGTTTGTAAAGCACCCACATGTTGACTCCCAACCATCTATAACTAGTTCCGTGGGATCCTGTCACCCCTGACCTCCTGGGGTACTAGGGATGCACACAGTGTGAATGCATATGTACCGGCAAAGCACTCATACCCACAAAATAAGTCAACTTTTTTTTTTCTTGAGACAGGGTTTCCCTGTGTACTAGCCCTGGACTCCTGGACTCCCTTGGTAGATCAGGCTGGCCTCAAACTCACAGAGATCCTCTTGCTTCTGCCTCCCAAGTGCTGAGATTAAAGGCATGCACCACCATGCCTGGCAAAGTAAATCTTTTAAAAAATATATTATTACTGGGGGACAGAGCACACATGCCATGGTGCACGTGTGGAGGTCAGAGATCTGCTTGAAAAGTCAGTTCCCGTCTCTGACTTTCATGTGGGATCAGGGATTGAACTCAAGTTGCCAGACTTCATAGCAAATACCTCTACCCACTGAGCCATCCTGATGAGCCCTATCCCTTTCAAGAGCAACAAGAGTATTTTCCTCAGAAACATTTCTGGGAGATCTTTCTCCATGTGTTTCATTTTGACCAGATGAAATGGTCTTTTGTCATCAAGAAATAAAAATTTCTGTTTGTGTTAGCCTATCAAGCCAGTGTGGACTAAGGTTTTCCTCACTCAGAGCTGGGAATGTGGTTCAGTAGGCAAAATGTCTGCCTAGCATAGTTCTGGCTTACTTCTGCAGCACCACATAAACTAGGAGTGGTGGCATGTTGGGAGTGCTCATAGATTACTAGGGAAACCAGGAATAGTAATCACACAGGCTGTCTTCTCAATGGAGGAAATAAAATACCTGCAATCCATCCAGAAAGCCAGGAGTAGATATTGTTAACGATGTGGAGACCTCTTGCTATCTGTAGAGGCAGACCTCACCCAAACCCCCAAGAATGTTTATCCCAGACTCTCCCTCCCTAGACCTTTATCGTTAGCTCTCTTACTAGAACCCATCCTTAGGGGAGATGTCACATGTACTTTATAGCATGCTGACCTATATGCTCTCTTGGTCAGAGAGCACACCAGATCCTAGGCCCTTAAACTACAGAACCCATCTTTCAAGGTCATGTGTACTTTTGCAAAGGAGTTTCTTTTTTTAATTTTTTTTGTTTATTTATTATGTACACAGTATTTGCTCTACATATATGCCCGGGCAGATCTCAATGTAGATGGCTGTGAGCCACCATGTGGTTGCTGGGAATTGAACTCAGGACCTTGGGAAGAACAGCCAGTGCTCTTAACCTCTGAGCCACCACTCCAGCCCGCAAAGGAGTTTCTATGTACCCACACCTTTAGCTTTATTGTGCACCTGGAACTGAAATGATTGTAGCCAGGAAACTTTCCCCCAAATTCTATTGTGTTAAGTATGCTGGCAATAAACTGCCTGGCATCAGACTTCTCTAGAATCGTGTTTGATCCAGTTTGAATAAGTCAAACTGAAGTGACTTTTCATTCTTACCTCTTCACAGTTCATTTCCCTGCATGCCTTGACACCTGAGGAGATTCCCCAGTGCCACATGCCTATGATTTCAGCACTGGGGAACCTGAAGCAGGGGAGTAGTAGGTCAGGACTATGATGGGCTTGGTGTCTCTTGCCTTCCTTTAATACCAGTACCCAAATGAAAGAAGTAGGGGATCTCTGTGAGTTTGAGGCCACCTTAGTGTACACAGCAAGTTCCAGACCAGCCAAGGCTTCATAGTGACACACTGTCTTAACAGAAGGAGGAGGAGAATAAGAAGAAAGTTGTTGTTATTGTTAAAGGCCATCCTTGGCTACATATTAAATTTGAGGCCACCCTGGGATATATGAGATTCTGTCTCAAAAACAAAAACACGACTGTAACAGTAAATTTTTATTTATCATACATATATTTATTAAAACTTAACAATTACCTAACAATT
The DNA here is from genome assembly GCA_907164525.1 of Lophiomys imhausi. Lineage (NCBI taxonomy): Eukaryota > Metazoa > Chordata > Mammalia > Rodentia > Muridae > Lophiomys > Lophiomys imhausi. The sequence continues at coordinate 1,987,730 of CAJQZJ010032158.1, forward strand.
GCCTATAAATTTCCTAAATCCTAAACCTAAACCCTAACTCTAAAACCTAGCACCTAAAACTTAATACAAACATTTAGCATTAACCTAAGGTTTCTCAAAAGGATGGTTTCCTCTGGAAGAGGGTCCCTATGGATGGCTGGTCTTCATACAGTTTCTCAGTCTTAAAGTCTCTGAATTTCATTCTTCAGATCCTAAGACAGTTTATCAAGCAGGAATCACCTTTGTGGTCTTAAGACCAATTATTTAACATATCGAAAGTCTCCCAGGCAGCTCTCCTATTCAGATGCGTATGGCCTGCAAAGGCCCTATTTCAGTGTTCAGTCTGATCCCTGGGCTCTGAGGAAAGACAATTCCATATCTAGGCGCTCAAGATTCTCAGGGAGAATCCATCTCCTCTCCTGACCTAAAACGAGTTAACATCAGAAACTGAAGCTTTCTGATGAGATTGATGCGAGTTCTCTGCCAGACGAGGAGGAGGTGAAACAGAAAGAGGAGCCAACCTCTTGTCTATGTGAATCTTGACTTAAATACCTTCACCAGAAGCTTTCACGCTCTTTTCAAGTTATGCCCCTGGGCTTTGTCTCTTCAAAAGCTTTTTGCAGAGGTGCTTGAATGCACAGGTGGTACTCCAGGGATGGGCGTCCCAGGGCATGTCCCCACCCCCAATCACAGGATCAAAGAGGCCCTCTGTCCTGGGCGAGTTCCCAAGGACATGTCACATTGGAAGTAAGTCTTTTATCTTAAAGTGCAGGCTTTTGCTATCCCGTTTCCTATGCTATTAAATGGTAACACTAATCCTACCATACACGACAAAATAGCTTGGAGTGTACTTACCTGGTGGAGCACTTGGCCACCAAGAATAAAGCCCCAGTGTTATCAGCTACTATGCTGCTGCTATGATAAAACACCTTGATCAAGGCAATAAATTATGTTATAGAATAGTTTATTTGTCTTATAGTTCCAGAAGGATAAGAGCTCATCATGAGCTGAGTGGTGGTGGCACACACCTTTAATCCCAGCACTCGGGAGGCAGAAGCAGATGGATCTCTGTGAGTTCGAGGTCAGCCTTGTCTACAAAGTGAGCCCAGGACAGCCAGGGCTGTTACACAGAGAAATTCTGTCTCAAAAAAGCAAAAACAGGGACTGGAGAAATGGCTCATTGGGTAAGAGCACTAATTGTTCTTCCAGAGGACCTGGGTTCAATTCCCAGCACTGACAAGGCACGTCACAACTGTCTGTAGCTACAAGATCTAACACCTTCACAGACATACATGTGTGAAGCAGACAAAATACCAATGCAAATAAATTTTTAAAAAATAAGAAAAAGAGGGCTGGAAAGATGGCTCAGCAGTTAAGAGCACTGGCTGCATGTCCAAAGAACTGGGGTTCAAATCACATGGCAGTTCACAGCAGTTTGTAATTTCTGGGCATGGTGGCACGTGCCTTTAATCCCAGCACTCAGGAGGCAGAGACAGGCAGATCTCTGTGAGTTCAAAGCCAGCCTGGTCTACGAAGCAAGTCCAGGATAGCCAGGACTATTACACAGAGTCTTGGGAAACCAAAAATAAAATGAATAAAGATTATAAAAAAACAAAGTTCATCATGATGGGGATGGGGGGTGGACCAGGCAGCAAGAATGGGGGCTGGAACAGGATGCTGAGAGCTCACATCCTGAATTGAGAACACAAAGCAGACAGAGGGAGTGCACTGGGAATGGTGTGAGGCTTTCTATACTCAAAGCCTGTCTCCAGTGATGGACTTCTTCCAACAAGGCCACACCTCCTAAGCTACTCCCAACAGCAGCACCACCAACTGGGACCCAAGTTTTCAGATACATGAGATGCAAGCCTTTAATCCCAGCAGTCAGGGGGCAGAGGCAAGTGAATCTCTGTGAGTTCGAGGCCAGCCTGATCTACAAAGAGAGTCTCGGACAGGGCTACCCACAGAGAAACCCTGTCTCAAAAAAACAAAAAAAATAAAAAGAAAATAAGAAAAGAAGAACGTGTGTCTTTGTTGGAGGAGGTGTTATTGGGGGGTGGGTTTTGAGGTTTCAAAAGTCCATACCATTCCCAGTTAGTTCTCTCTGCCTCATGCTTGTGGATCGAGATGTGTGCTCTTAGATGCTTGCCTACCTGCTGCCGTGCTCCCTGCCATGATGGTTATGGAGTCATGCTCTGAAACCGTGTGCCCCAAATGAACTGTCCTATGAATTGCCTTGGTTATGGTGTTTTCACAGCAACAGACAAGAGACTAAGACAAGTAGGTTCTCCTCTTCTGTTGTGGAACAATTTCTACCAAGAGAAACATTCCATCTTGGGAGCGGGAGAGATGGCTCAACAGTTAAAAGCACTTGATGCTCTTGCAGAAGACCTGAGTTTGGTTCCCAGTACCCAAGTGGTGTCTCATAATTATCTGTAGCTCCAACTTCAGAGGATCTGAATCCTCTGTTGGCCTCCACAGCATTGCACACAGGTGGTATACAGACAAACCTTCAGGCAAAACATCTATACATACAAAAAAAAAAAAAAGAAATATCTTCCAGCAGTTGGGAGGCAGAGGCAGAGGCAGATAAATCTCTGTGAATTCTAGACCAGCCTGGTCTACAAAGCAAGTCCAGGACAGTCAGGCTTGTTACACAGAGAAACCATGTCTTGAAAAACATATATATATATATATATAAATTGAAGAATAAAAAAAGAAGCCCATTCAGTCTTGGATGGAAACTAAGAAAGTAAAAAAAATTTAATAGCTCTCGAAGTCCCTGAAACTGATTAGATTCTCTAGATCCCTCCTTCCCCAAACTTATATAAGCAGGAAGGATTGTCAAAAGACACTTTCAGACAAGCCAAACTGCCTGGAAGCAGGGAAAAGCAGATCTGCCTGAAGGAGGGTCAGACCAACTGAACCACCTGGAAAGGACGCTTCGCTGTTGAGCTGCCAGCAAGTTGTGTCGTGAACCCCCACCTAGGCTGGAGTAGGCTTTTGGTGATGTAGCTCTTTCTGAGTCATTTCTACTCCTGTAATTACCCCAATGAATTTATAGACTCATCAAGCTGGACATTGGTGGTCTGTTTTTGGCATTTGTTCCCTAGCAATAGTATCACACAACATAACTGGGAACAGAGACCAACGAAATCAAAGACTAGGAGGAGTGAAGGTGGTGGTGGCACATGCTGCTAGTCCCAGCACTCAGAAGGCAGAGGCAGGAGGATCTCTGAGTTTGAGGCCAGCCTGGTCTACTGAGTGAGTTCTGGATAGCCAGAGAAACACAGAGAAACCCTGTCTTGAAAAACAAAACAACAACAAACCACTGGGAGGAGTGACTACATGGTCCTGGTTATGAGTAGCAAGACATCCAACTGGCATCCCCCATCTAGATATGGCCAATTTCTGCTTTATGGCATGGCACTGTTACTTTGTAAAGAATGGGTCTACCTCTAGGTGGCAACATGCCCTTTCTCCTCTCTCAATGGTTACCCCAGTGGGGTATATCAGGGACTTGGTGGGGGATGGGGGACGACATGGGTCGTGGGACATGGGATGACCCACCCCTAAGAGGTGGGTTCACCTTTAGACCATGTGCTTTTCCTTCTAGTAATTTCTGCCTCCTAGTGTAGTCCCAGTGAGCTACCCTAGGGTTCAGCTGGATCTGCCCACCTTTCTGCATCCTAACTTGGAAGATGTAACTATTTTTCCTTTAGATGCTGGCCAGAACCTAAGTATGCTTTTATTTTCATTTTTTAAAATTTATTTATATTCTTTTGCCTGTATGGATGTTTTGGCTGTGTTTTTGCCAGAAGATGGTATCAGGGTATCAGAGCCCCTGTATAACCGAAGTTTTTAATTATTATTTAACACTTATTTATTTATTACTATATCCACTTATAACAAATACCAACAGTTTCTTAACTATTAATCCTACAAATTCCTACAATCCCTTTAACCTAACCACTAATCCTATTGACAATTATTTTCCTAACCTTTTAGAAGGATACAGTCTCTGGGACAGGTCCTCAGTCATCAGGAACACAGTCTTTGTTGTAGATTCTTTAACACACTTAGCAGTCCTTTTTCTGGATCTCTCAGATGTAGGTTCGTCAGGGTAGTTGGTTATTGCAGTCTCACCTTAAATAAGACTTAATGCTTTCTTATCTCTGGGAGACCCCAGCCCCTTTGCATCAGCAACTCTGCCACTCTACCTCAGAGTCCTTAAAGCCAGGCACAGTTTCCTTTAGGCCACTGTTCGGACAGGTCAAACCCCTCTAGGCAAAAGCTGAGCCACAGGGTTTAGTCCTTGGCCTTTTGGTGTCTTGCTCAGGCTTTCTTTGCTCACCAGCTTCTTTCTGCCTCAGGGAGATCTGGCCATCAAATGATGGCCAGCACTTTTTTCAGCAGGACTCTCAGAGCTCTCTAGCATCAGGGCCTCTTCTTTTTTTATGGGGCTCCATGCACTGTCCTTAAATAGGAGGAACTCTGGTTCAGCCTAATTTGGGCTCCGCCTACTTAGCAGAGGAAAACAATGTCAGGCCAGATACTTTGTTTCTTTAAGTCCATTAAATCTTTCCTGTTTTCCTGACTTCAACCTTGTTTTTCAGTCCATTAAGTCTTTCCTGGTTTTCCTGACTTCAACCTTGTTTTTCCACAAGCTGATAAGCTAAATCGCTCACAGCCAAGTTGATCTTCATGCCCCGAATTAAGAGACTGTATCAGATATTTACTAAATCTAAATTAATCTAACTCCCTACACCCCTGGAATTGGAGTTCCAGGTGTTTGTGGGCTGCTGTGTGGGTAATGGGAATTGAAGATGGGTCATCTGGAAAAACAGCCAGTGCTATTAACCATTGATCTGTTTTTCCAGCTTCCTCAATTATTTTATCAATGGGACTGAACACCTCAAGATGGGAACCCCAAGATCCTGGTAACAGTTCTCTTCTGCCTTTTAATTATTTAGTTGGCAGGGGAAAACAACAAGAACCCTGTCCAGCACCCCTCAATGGCATCTTCTTTCTGTGTCAGCAGTGACATGCCCCCTACAATGGGTGCTAAGATATGTAACCAAGGCTGAGGTGCCATACCCAGAGGGAAGATCCGGGTGGGGAGCCAATGAGGCAAATCCCAGAGAGGCCATAGTCCTCTCTGTAGGACGGCATAGTGTGTGCTTGGTGAGTGGAGTCTGGTGCATGAGTATAAAGGTGGCCTAAAAAATTAAAGCCTTAAAACAACATTTTTGGTCTGAGAGAGTAAGACATAAGGGATCAGAGTGTGAACAGGCTGCCACAGAGGTTGCATGGCCACTGCTAGGCATAGTAAAAAAATGTAGGCTAAGGTGGCTACTTGTAGGAGAGTTTGTGTGTATGAGGATGGCAGGATACAAGGAAAAGAGAGTAAAAGTTAGGTCAGTGCTGAAGAACCCTTTTCTGGGATAAAACAGAACAAAACTTGGAACCCCTGGGAAAAGTTGTATAGTAAACAAGGGGAAATTAGATAAAAGTGATTTAAGTAAAAAAAAAAAAAAAAGAGAGTCCCTAAGGGGCTGGAGAGATAGTTTAATGGTTACAATCACTGGCTGCTCGTCCAGAGGAGCTGGATTTGATTCTCAGCACCCACAGGGCACCTCATAACCATCTGTAACTCCAACTCCAGGAGTTCTGACACCCTCTTCTGGCTTCTGTGGTTATCAGGCACTCAAGTGGCACACAGACATTCATGCAGGCAAAACTCATACACTTAAAATAAAAAATAAAAATTAAAAACTAAAAAATAAAATGAAATCCTTTGATTCTAAAAGATTAGTCAAACAACAACAAAAGAAAACCCTAAGAGATAAGAAAACATAAGAACATCATAGTTCTCTAGGCCAGATGGGACTCTTCATCCAAGAGGTTAAAAAAAGATGTCAACTTATCAAGGGATTAGGACTGGGGTGTAGCTTGAGTGGTTTTGAGTACCATGGTAAACATGATCTTTGTGAAGTTAAGAAGTATTAGCAAGCCAGACGTGGTGGCGCGCGCCTTTAATCCCAGCACTCGAGGTCCTAGCTAAGACAAAGTGGTTCTCTGTGTAGCCGTGACTGTCCTGGAGCCCCTCTGTAGACCAGGCTGGCCTTGAACTCAGAGATTCACCTGCCTCTGCCTCCCAAGTGCTTGGATTAAAGGTGTGTGCCACCATGCCAGACCATTAGAGACAGTTTGCTATGTGGGTGCTGGGATTTGAACCCAGGTCCTTTGGAAAGAACAGCCAGTGCTCTTATCCACTGAGCCATCTTTCCAGACCCTACCTATGGGTTTTTAATTAACCAATTAATTAAAGACAAGGTCTCTCTTGTCTTTAGCCCAGGATAGCCTGGAACTCACTATGTAATTCAAAATTAGTCTCCAGCTTTTGGTAATCCTTCTGCCTCACCTTTCAAGTGCTGAGTTTATAGATATGAGCTACCACGTCTGACTTTTCACCTATATCTGTAATCACCTAATATCTCTAGATTCAGATTCTGACAACCCCAACTTCTCCCACATTTTTCTCTACCCCAGACCTACATGGCCATTTAACTTCCTAGTTTTCTCATTTGTCCCTTGGTTGCCTTTTCTTGAGGACTAGGCTTGCTGAAGGAAGGCGGTGTTTGCTTGTGCAGACAACATTGGCTTAACAATTGGGAATTCATCTGATGGGCCAAAACTCTTCAAACTCAACACCCTAGGATCTAATTTATTTCCTTCTTCCTCCATTCCCAAGAAAGATCCTTTAAAGAAGCAGCATGTCCACTACTGCATTTTTGTCCAGAAACCTGAAACATCTTCAGTCTCTGCCCTTCTGTCAGCCATGAAAGGCCAGCCAATCACTAGCCAGTCCCAAAGTGGTCCAGTATTCTCTGGAACCTTCCTATGCTTCTCTTTGTTCCATTACCATTCTAGTTTGGGGACCCTCTTCAGTTCTTTATTTTTTTCCATACAAATTTATTATTTTTTAAACCATTTGACAGTTTCATACATGTATAATAAATTTGAGTATTTTCACTGTTTTGGCCCCTTTCATTCCCCTCTCTACTCCTGCTGAAATCCTTTAAATCCTTTCTTCCCCAAAAGCCTTCCCTTCATGTCTTTTTTTGTGTGTGACCTCCTGACTTTAATTAGGGTTGTTGCATGAGCACGGGTGGGAGGTTGTTTACTGGAGAATGGGCTACTTTAGTGTCTGTTGCTGTAATAAAACACTGACCAAAGCCAATTCAGGGATTAACATCAAAGATTTTATTTGGCTTACGTCATAGTCCATCATCAGGGGGAGTCAGGACAGGAACCTGGAGGCAGGAACAAAAGCAGGGACCATAGAGTAATGCTGCTTATTGGATTGCTTTTCATGGCTTGCTCAGCTTGCTTTGTTACACCTTCCCAGGAATGGCACTGCCCATAGTGGGCTCGGCTCTCCCACATTAACCATTAATCAAAAAAAAAATGCCCCCTCAGACATGTCCAGAGGTCAGTCCATGTAGGCAATACCTCAATTGGGCATTCCTCTTCCCAGCTGACTCTAGTTTGTGCGAAGCTGACAAAAACCAGTTCGTCAATATTTCAGTAGCTTCAGCACTGGACCCCTTCCCTAGACTTCAGTGGTCCTCAGGGAGGGGTGAAGTCTCCTGAGCTCTTCCCCCTATCATGATGCAATGTTGGCAGACTTTATCATGTGCAGGTCTTGTGAGGGTAACCTCAGCTGCAGTGAATGCAAGTCATGTCATATCCAGAAGATGTATCTTGCAACTCACTTCCCCATCCTCTGGCTCCTGCATTCTTTCTACTTCCTCTTCTGAAATGTTCTCTGAACCTTGAAGAGGGTGAGATAGATGACTCCCCCCTCCCTGCTTTGAGGCAGGGTGTGATGGCTACTCGGTTGTCAACCTGACTACATCTGGAATTAACTAAAACCCCAATGACTGGGCATAACTCTGAGGGGAGTTTTTTTTTTTTTGTCTTCTTGTTTCTTCTTTCCTTCTTTTTTTCCCTTTCTCTTCTTCCTCCTCCTTTTCTTTTTTTTTTTCTTGAGACAGTTTCTCTGTGTAACCCTGGCTGTCCTGGAACTCACTCTGTAGTCCAGGCTCGGCTCAAACTCAGAGATCCACCTGCCTCTTCCTCCCAAGTGCTGGAGTTAAAGGTATGCGCCATTATGCTTGGCTTGGATGATCCATTTAGTACCAAGCAGTTCCTTTGTAGTTTTTGCCTGGTCCATTTCCAAAATCTTCTCTTTAACCTCTTTTTAAAATTATTTATTTTTATTTTATTTATTATTTTTTTCATACATCACATCCCAACTGTGGCCTCCTCTCCCTCCACTTCTAGTTCTCCCTGGACACTCTCCCCCAAGTCCACTGGTCCTCCATTTCCCTTCAGAAAAGAGCAGGCTTCCAGTGATATCAACTGAACACAGCATGAAAAGATGCTTTAAGACTAGGCAAAACCCTTCATATCAAGGTTGGATAATAGCCTTTTACTCTTAACTTGTCTTGTTTTTTGTGTTTGTTTTGAGACAGGGTCTCACTATAAAGCTCTGGAGGTCCTTGTACTCACCATATAGACCAGACTGACCTTGACCTTACTTTGTATTTGTTCTTGTCATGAGCACACAGAACTCCCCTAGGATTTCAGGGAGAGAAGGCTAAAGGAATCATACGAGAGGCAGAGTTGGTGAGGTTTTAGTATTTACTCCAATTAAGCATAAACTACAATAAATGCAAATGAACACAGCAATCCCAGTTCCAGTAAATCCTAAACTACCTATATTTATATGTCTACCAACAGGGCTACACCCTGGTAACCTGGCAACCAGGTGGTACGGCCTCCTTTGCACTCTAGCCAAATTTTTATAACCTGTTATCAGCTATGCTAAATTGCCTTCTGCTTATGTTAAAAGCATTACATCACTTCAACTCACAGTTCAAACTTAAACTATTGTTGGGCATGGTGGCACACACCTTTAATCCCAGCACTTGGGAGGCAGAGGGAGGCAGATCTCTGTCAGTTCGAGGCCAGCCTGGTCTACAAAGCAAGTCCAGAACAGCCAGACCCTGTCTCGAAAAACCAACCCCCCCAAAAAACAAACAACTAAAAAAGCAAATAAACAAACAAACAAAAAACCGATTGCTGGGCTGGAGAGGTGGCTCAGAGGTTAAGAGCACTGGCTGTTTTTCCCAAGGTCCTGAGTTCAATTCCCAGCAACCACATGGTGGCTCACAGCCATCTACATTGAGATCTGCCCGGGTATATATGTAGAGCAAATACTGTATACATAATAAATAAATAAATGTTTAAAAAAAAAACCGATTGCTATTAAACTATTGCCGGCTACTAACAGCCATTTTAGGCAGCTGTTTTCCAGGCTCCTTACAGTTCTTTTCTCTCTCTTTTGGTTTTCCCATACAGAGGTTCTTTGTGTAGCCCTGGCTATCCTGGAACTCATTCTGTAGACCAGGCTGGCCTTGAACTCATGGAGATCCACCTCTGCTTCCCAAGTGCTGAGATTAAAGTCATGTACCACCATGCCCAGCCATTACAGTTTCAAACTGCCATGTGGGTGCTGGGATTTGAACATGATTCCTTTGGAAGAACAGCCAGTGCTCTTAACAGCTGAACCATCTCTCCATCCCCTGTATTTGTTCTTATATTGTGATCTGACTTTATGATCCCTTCAAAATCCAAATCTGATGATGTCATTTGCTTACTTAGACTCCATCAATACCCCATTGTCATTGAAGGTCAGTGTTGTTATTCATCAATATGGTTCTTAAAGCCTGTTTTGCTTCAGACAAAGTCTCATGTGGCCCAGAGTGGCACAATGAAAACAGTGTGGCTTTAGGAGATGGACAGCTAATCTACTAATCAATAAAGATATCCTGGCCTATCCTATAGGTGTTTTTGGGTCCCTAAGTAATTCCAAGACCCGTGGTCACATGAAGAATGGAGACAGAACAGTGGAAGTAGTGATGCCTGCCCCATTCTCTTCCTTGGCAGGCTACAATTTCATTAGGAAGCTGGGAGCTGCAAAGGGGAACCACCTGCAAGACCACAGTGACCATCTTTCCCCTCCCACAGGTCTACCTCTTAAGTCTAAACAGGAGGCAACAAACTATGACCCTCTGGCCAGATATGAACTGTCATCATTTTCTATCTCCCACAAAATGAAAGACTTTGATACTTTTAAGTGGATGGAAAACTTGTTTGTGACATAAAATTCAGTTGTTCACCAGGTGTAGTGGTGCACACCTTTAATCCCAGCGCTTGGGAGGCAGAGGCAGGCAGATCTCTGAGTTCGAGGTCAGCCTGGTCTACAGAGTGAGTCCAGGACAGCCAGGGCTGTTAGACAGGGAAACCCTGTTGGAGAAAGGTCTTGTACCGCCCTTTCTGAGTCACTAGTTGCCTAATAAAAGTCACCGATGGCCATTTAGCTGAGCAGAGTAAAAATAGGAAGGTGGGACTTCCTGGGAGGAAGAAAGGAAACATGGGAAAATACAGAGGAAGCTCTCTTCCCACTAAGACTCAAGAAGCAGCAGGACATCTGGGTGTGAGCTGTGTGAGCCCTGAAGGTAAAGCAAGCTACAGGGTGGACTGAGAATAGTTGGTCGTGTTAGAGTCAGGTAAGGCCTAAGCGTTGAAACATTAAAAGCTCTTGGAGTATTTAATTATTGGGAAAAGAGCCATCTTTGGTCCCAGGCCTTATCCCCAGGACAGGTCAGGCCTCCAGCTAAGGTGACTCAGGCCCACCAGGCCTTAAGGCTTCCTGCTGAGCTACTGGCTGCTCTGCTGGCCTAATATAACTGTTTATAGTTATTAATAAATATCGTTGTTAACAAGGTTGCAGTTTCAAAACCCTCTCTTGAAAAACAAAAACAAAAAAACTCCAAAAACCAAAAAACTTGAGTTGTTCATATTAGTAAATACTGTTTGATTGCAACACAGGCACTCTCATTTGTGTATTGGGGGGGCTGTTTTTGTGTTACTATGAGAGTTGAACAGTGCTGCAGAGACCATTTGGCCTATGGGCTTGAAACTTTTAAATCTTTTGTCATTTAAAGAAGTTTGCTGGGCTGGAGAGATGGCTCAGCAGTTAAGGGCACTGACTGCTCTTCCAAAGGACCCAGGTTCAAATCTCATCAACCACATGGCAGTTCACAGCTGTGTGTAATTGCCAGGTGTGGTGGCGCACGCCTTTAATCCCAGCACTCGGGAGGCAGAGGCAGGCGGATCTCTGTGAGTTCAAGGCCAGCCTTGTCTACAAAGTGAGTCCAGGACAGCCAGAGATATACAGAGAAACCCTGTCTCAAAAAAAACCTAAAAGAAATAAAATAAAAAAAGAAGTTTGCTGTACCAAAGTCAGAAGGGTCAGGGTAGCGAGAAGACTCACAGGGTAAAGGCACCTGCCGCCAAGCCTGACCACATGAGTTTTGTTTGTTTTTTGACTCCTCCACATGTGTGCTGAACACAGAGTTTGTTTTTTTTTTTTGGAGGCAGGTTTCTCTGTGTATCTCTGGCTGTCCTGGACTTACTTTGTTTGCCTTGAACTCACAGAGATCAGCCTGCCTCTGTCTTCTGAGTGCTGGGATTAAAGGTGTGCACCACCATGTCTGACTCAGTTTTTTGTTTTTGTTTTTAAAGTCCCTGATGGTGTGGCCCCTTCAAGTTTAGACTTCCAGCCTCCAGAGCTGTGAGCCATGAACTCTATAATCCACTCACCTGCAGTGTTCCCTGGAGTCAAACTGGTATCTCTACAAATTTCATCTTGAACTACTGCACTAGATAAGAGGTGGCAATATGCCAGGCGGTGGTGGCGCACGCCTTTAATCCCAGCACTTGGGAGGCAGAGGCAGGCGGATCTTTGTGAGTTCGAGGCCAGCCTGGTCTACAAAGTGAGTCCAGGACAGCCAAGGATACATAGAGAAACAGTCTCGAAAAACCAAAAAAAAAAAAAAAAAAAAAAGAGGTGTCAATATTTATTGAGACAGATAGCTAAGGAAAACAATTCAGTGTGTATAAAGACTTACGTGTATGTTTAGCCTGGAGGTATAGTCTATGTACCATTTGTCTGAAAAAGAGTGTTAGCTCTCCTCAAAGCGAAATTACAGATGGTTGTGAACCACTGTGTGTGCTGAGAAATTGAACCTGGGTCCCTTAGAAGAGCAGCTGGTTCTCTTAAGGACTATCTCATCTCTTCACCTTCTAAATTCAGATGTTTGTTCTGTTTTGGTTTTAATTGCAGAGGGGGTGAGACAATGGCTAACAGGCCAGACAAGCTTTCTGATGACATTAGATCCCTCCACCCATGATTTGACAGTGACACGTAGGACACGGGTTCTGATTAAAAAATCAACTCCCGACCTATGGAAGATGCTCATCTTCTGAGCTGAAGGGTGGAGGATGGAAGCTGATCTGACAGGATAAAGACTGTTCACTTCCTGCCAAATGAGCATCTTCAATGATGGCTTTAATGCCCCCCCCTTCAGATGTGGGCTCAGTTTGACCTTGAACTTCTGGTAGTTCTTCCTGCCTCTACTCCCCAAATTCTTACTGGTAGTTTATCACTTTGTATATAACACAATTCATTCACTGGACTTGAAGATGCTGATAAGTAAACATCAAAAATCCTAAAGAATGGCCAGCAAAATGGCCTAGCAGGCAAAAGACTTTTTCTCTGAGCTTGATGATCCAAGTTTGGTCCCTGGAACTCATATGGTGGAAGGAGAGAGTCACCTAAACTCCTAAAAGTTATCCTCAGCTCCACGTGTTCACTGGGGCTCACACATACACACAAGTAAGTGTAAAAAACAAAACAGAACAAAACAAAACCCTGAAAAAATATCCTCCAGAGGGAAGTGGAGATCAAAAGCTCATGTGGCAAATGTATGACAACCATGGGGACCTGAACATGATCCATAGATCTTATAAACCATGTAAAAAAGCTGACTATGTGTGCTTGAAATCCCAACACAAGGGAGGGAGAAAAAGGTGGCATGGGTTTACTGGTGAATTCCAGGCCCTGAGAGATAAGGTGGACACTGACTGAAGAACAACATGAAGTTCACCCTCCTGCCCCCACCACACGTGTGTATACACACACACACACACACACACACACACACACACACACACACACACACGAACACACTCCTGAACAAAGAGGCTTACTCAAGCAAAGTAGAAAATTTTTACTGAAGTGATTTGTTATACACTTAAAATCACACATTTGTAAGAGAGAAAGGGAAATGAAGATGCTACATTCTGTGTTTACTTGTTACATGAGTGGACTTCAGGCCTCTCCTACAGAATGAGGTCACTCTAGTGCTGCTAGGTTGTAAGTCAGCATGCACTCATTTTAGCAGCACACTTAGCACATGGCTGACCTAGTCACACATATCACCTTTCTGAAGGCAATTTGTTTCAGTCTGCCTTGCAGATCTCACATGGCCAGGATATGTTCACTGGTCTTGCTTTCTGAAGCCCATTCCACTCAACAGGTGCCTCCCAGCCACTAACCCTTCCTAGGGTGGGGTGCAGGAGTGATTCTCCCCTTCCTTCCCTCTCTCCCGGCCACTGATTCTTTTGAGAAAATATCTCATCCTGCATTCTGAACTCATGGCAACCCTCTGCCTTGGCCCGAGTGCTGTGATTTCGCTGTCAGGCAGCAGATCTGGCTCTGGGGCTTCCGTGGGTCCTTCATTTTCTGTGATGCTTCATAAGCCAGCCAGTCTGCAGCCAGCTAAAGACAACCTCAACACACCAGAGTTTGAAGAACAGGACAAAATGGTAAAGGTCCTCTAATAATTTGGAGAATATAGGCTTCACATTCATGGAGTTAAAAAGATTGGAAAAGGAGTCATTGGCTTCATTAATTTAACAAAACAAAGGAAGGTGCATAAAATGTCCCTTTGCTTCAAGTCAGCTGAGTGACTGACACTAGGATTCCTACGGAGGGTATTATCATGTGTTAATTTCTTGGGATTGAGGTATAATGTTTAATTTCCACAAGGCTGTGACTGATGGTGATAAAGTGGAACAGTTATATGACACTTTGAAGGTTTTGTAGAAAAAAAAAACTAGAAACAATTAGGAGTAGAAATATGTATGGGTTGGAGTCTCTACATACAGTTTGAGACCAGGTCTTGGTATATAGCCCTGGCTGGCCTTGAACTAACAGAGGTCCACCTAAATCAGATCTTTAGATCTAGGGACATATGGCAATTGGCACCTCTTTCAGCCTGTGGCTGCTGTATTTTCAGGAAGGTTTGATATTTTATGATAGTGAGACAAGTTGCTACATGAACAGTAATAATGGTGTTTCCCTACTTTCTGTTTCTCCACCTGGTGTGGAGATCAACCCCAGGCCCAGAGAGCCACACTCACAGCCCACTGTCTGCTTTAAGATACTACAAACTCCAAATGCTAAAGGAAGAGCCCCCAAATGGCACATGAGCCATGTTTTAAGGCAGTAAGGCACTGGCATTTTAGTTTCTGGCACACCTTACTAGTTTAAAAAAGGTCCCTTCAAAAATATGTGTTTGATTTTAAGACAGTTGGGTGTCCTGCAGCTCAGTGATTTTATTAGCAGTAGCAACACAAGGAAAATTTGTTGCAGAAACCAATTTTAATTAACGCTTCTTTTGGAAAATGAAGGGGATAAACATGCCTAGCTAGCTAAAATGGTATCTAGGCTTCTTCCTGATAGAACTGTCTCACAGAAGGTTAGTTATCATTGTGGAGTCTAAGTCCTAAAGCTAGATGGAGTGCTTGGTAGAAACGATGGGGTGGAGTCTGGGATGGAAGTGGGCACTGCCTTTGGAACTGTTCCCAGAGGCAGAGGGCTCAGTGGCAAGGTTTTTGTGTGATGCTCTATGCCCACAAACTCCACCGGAGTTCCCCATCAACCAACCAGTTGGCCTTGAGCCAGTGGAGAAAATTTCTCCCCACCACAGACAGAAGTGTGAGTTGAGAGCAGGTGGGGAAGCGGGGCTCACACAGGTCCACACGTTTGCAGGTGTCATGTCCACCAGTTCTGGTACGAGTCCTTCCACTAAAATGCAGGACAGGAACAGAGGACCAGAAGGGAAGAGCAACGAAGGCAACACATTTTATTTCTGGATCTAAGGGATCCTTTTCAGGGGGAAGGAGCTAAAATGTGCTCAGTGTGTTGTGTGTGAAGGCATGTCCACAAGGATCGGCATATGAACATGTAGAGGGACCCTCCTTCTGCCACACCTGGGCTTCTTCACATCTGCAGTCAGTCAGGCCTTGGAGTGAGAAACGTAACAAACGAGTGAATGAAGGGCAGTGGTCACGAGACTGACACTCTGCCCACATCTCTGCGTATGCTCATGAAAGTAGAAATGCAGTATTTTCTCTCCTTCCAGCATAGCAATTAAAGGCTCTAAGTGTTCACAATTAGTCTGCCGTGCTTAGATTAAAACTCAGCAAGCAGCTCACAACGTTAGAGGTGTTGGTCTTACCAAAATGTGGAGCATTCACGGTTTTCCCCATTGAAACTAAAATTTCTTAAGACCCACATTTGAAAACACAGGTTAAATTACATACTATGTAACCAGTGACATTTCTTAAGAATTTAAAAGAGATTTTTGAATCTTTTCATCACAATGGAGTGGAATTCCTTCTCAATTTCTTCAGAGTTGCCGAACTTTCTTTTCTGTGCTTTTTATATTGACATCTAACTTGTCCACTTTGGTTGTTAGGCGGTCAAGAATGTCGTCCTGCTCCTCGATTTCCGTCTGCATTCCTAAGGCTATGTCCTTCAGTCGGCCCAATCCCATGGACAGCTCATCTGTGAGAAGGAAATGACAGGTAGTCACAGAGCCCCTTTGGACACTCAGTGGCATCTGGATTACAGAGTCCTGCCAAGGGGCTGAGTGCCACAGCTTGTAGCGTATTTCTCAAAATACACAGAAGTGAAAAGAAATCTATTTACTACACAGTAATGTGTGGTTTCTCCTCCCTCCAGATAACAACTGTTTATAGTTTTGTTGTTGTTGATTTTTTTTTTGTTTTTGTTTTTAGCATAGTCTTAAGACTATCCTGTCAGGGATCATTTCTATAGTTCTTTTTTAGCATAGTCTTGATATAGATATATAGCTCAGACTGGCCTGAAACTCACTAAGCAGTCCAGGCTGGCCCTGCAGTCCCAGCGACCTCCCTGCTTTTGCTTGAGAAGACAACAAGGATCACTAACACGTCTTGCATTTTCCCCTTAGTACTGCAGATCAAACCCAAAGCCTTGCATGTGCCATGGAAACACACTGACTAACACAGTGCGCTTCCAATCTCTTTATGTCTTCTTTTTTAAGACAGGATCTCACTAACTTTCCAGGCTGGCCCTGAACTTGCAGTCCTCCTGTCTTAGCCACCCAGGTAGCTGGTATTACAGGTGTTTGCCACTAAGCCTGACACACTATGTTTCTTGAGGTATTTGAAGCCTGTGACCTTCTGTTTCCTGGAAAGTAAAAGTTTACTGGTCACACAGGCCGCATGAAGCTTCTTGGGTTTGAGGACAGTAAGGACAGGGAAAGAAGGCTGAGCTACAACGGCCAGGTAGGTTCTGGAGATGCGCCTCAGTGGCTATGAGGGCGTGCTGAACAAGCATGAGCCTGAGTTCAGTTCCTTAGCATCTACGTAAAAGCTGTGTGGCTTTATCCATGGTGTGCTTAAGCCCCAGGGACTTAAGATTCAGTCTGGTTAGGATTTAAGTAAGCAGTGGGGATGGCTTGGCTGGACTGACGCAGGTCTGGAGAGGCATGGACAGATTCCTGAGAGTGAGGTGATGAGGTGGATGGACATGGCTGTGTGGGTGTGACATGCAGCGAGGAAGTGACCCAATGGCAGAGCCCCGGGTGTGCTCAGCAGAAACTGTCTGCAGCTTGCTGCAGCTCCCAGACTTACCTAGGTTGCTGTCAATCTTCTGGTGGTAGGCTCTAAGGCTTGGGTTCTTTGGGTAGACCTCTGTAGTCACAGCAGAATCAGGTTCTCTGGGGACCGGGTCTAGTTCAGAAAGAACACCAGAGGGATAGGATAGTTAATTGACTGTCTCGGCTCCATGAAATTGGCTCCTTTTTCTTTTCCCAAGTCCTAGGGATCTGTCCCCAGGAGTCCCTCACACCAGGAAAGGACTAAAGGGCTGGGAGGAAGGAGGTGGCAACTCTGAGGCCATGCAGAGGACAGAAGTGCAAATGGGACAGGATTATAGGCTGGAGATGACAAGTCTGAGCTCCAGCTGATCCCTCAATATTAACAGACCAAGGGTCCTCAACTTACAAGTCATCTGGCTCAGATATGGAAAAGACATGTATATGACAACACAACAGAGGAACTGTCCATGCAAAATTACAGGCCCACAGGCACCTTCTAGGAGACAGGCTGTTTGTTATTTTTGATGTTGAGGATTGGAACCAGGGGCTTGTGCATGCTAGTCAAGCACTCTACTGTAGAGGTATCCCACAAACCCTTCTTACCTTGTGTTTTGTGTGTGTGTGTGTGTGTGTTTGAGACAGGCCACAAGCTGACCTCAAACTCTGGCCTCAAGCTATTCCTGAATTGCTGGGACTACAGGTGCATGCTACTTCAGCTGGCAGAGCTGGCAGAGACAGGGTTAACAATCACCATGTGTGTATGTGGGTGCACACCTGTTATCCTAGCACATGGAGCAAGATCATAAGTTTGAGGTCATCTTCTACTAATTTGAGGACCGGCTGGGCTAAATGAGATTCAGTCTCAAAACAAACAAAATCAAACTATACAAAACAAAACAAAGCAAAGATCAAAATTGATGCCTAGAATGGTGGTTTGTAGCTAAAATCCCAGCACTTGGGCAGCTAAGTCAGCAGGATCATGAATTCAAAGCCAGCTAGGGATGTATAGTAAGATTGTCTCAGTTTTTTGGTTTTTTTTTGATCTGTTGGAAATTTATTTTATGTTGTTGTTTCACTTAAACAATCAGAAAGGAAATGTTAAGCAATGTATGCTTGCCTAGGAAATGTTCCTTGAAATTCTATTTCTAAACATATACAGAAATATCCTCTCTCCTCTTTTGAGACAGGGTCTTTTGTACCTCAGGCTGGCCTTGAACTTTATATGTAGGTATGTAACTGAGGATTGCCTTGAATCCTGACCCTTCTGCCTCTATCTCCCAAGTGCTGGAATTACACTTGTGTGTTACCACACCTGGCCTTTTATCCCCCTTTTGTTTTGAGACAGTTCCCCTCTGTGTTCCAGTTTGGACTTGAACTCATGGCAATCCTCTTGCGTCAGTCTCCCAAGTGATAGGATTATGGTGTAAAGCACCATCCCCAGCCTCCAGGTCCTTTCTCTAAGGGAGATGTGCCTTTGTAGGGTTAGCATCATGCAGTTGTCCCTGACTAGCTTTTGTGTGATTTGTTCCAAGATCCTCCTGAGACACTGAAAGCTGCGGATGCCCAAATTCTCTGTGTAATACACACAGCCTAAGTATACCTCTCATATATTAAATCATTTCTGTATCATATAATGTGTAATGCAGAAAAACTTTGTGAATGGCTGCTATATCGTTTAGGGACTAACGGCAGGAATCAAAATGTTGTACATGTTCAATGTAGTGTTTGCTCCTCCTGCCTTGTCTCCCGAGTGCTTGTCTCCTACCACACCATGCTATGATTTTTGTTTGTTTTCTGAATATCTTATATCCTCAGTTTGTTGAAATAAGAGATATGGAACTTTGATACAGAGGGGCTGACTGTATTTCCTCCACCACTAAACTACCGAAGCCGATCTATCTGTGTAATGTTAATTCCTTTTACTCTCAGCATGTACCACATAAATGGGAACATTAAAAAAAAAAAAAGCCACCCTCAAACTGTGTCTTGGATGCAGGATCTTTTTCTACTTCTTCAGGGGATAACACTGAAGCAGCTTTCCTTGGGCTTTCTACATTTTTCTCTTTCTCCCATGGTTTGGGTCTTTCCAGAATAAACTGCTTAGGTCAGTCTGTCTTGATTTTGACTCTTCCTTCCTCAGATCTCTCTGCCTCCTGCTTATGTTCAAAATGTGAGCTCTCAACTGTTCCTGCTGCCATTATGAACGCTAACCCTCTGGAACCATAAACCCAATCAAATGCTTTCTTTATAAGTTGGGTTGGTCTTGGTATTTTATCATAGCAATAAAAAAGATTACTAAGACATCCACCTTAGGTTCTAAGACAGGGTCTCTCGTAAAACCTGAAGTTCATCATTTTGGCTAGACTAGCCAGCCAGCCAGTTGCTGGGATCCATTTATCACTGCCCTGAAATACTGGGATTATAGGTACAAAGAACGGCATTTACATGAGGACTGGTGATTTTAGTTTTGTCTTCTTTGAGATCTCTCAGGTATTCCATCCATCCATCCATTTATGTATCTATGTATCTCTATCTATCTATCTACCTAGTTTTTTTTTTTTTTTTTTTTGGTTTTTCGAGACAGGGTTTCTCTGTGTATCCTTGGCTGTCCTGGACTCACTTTGTAGACCAGGCTGGCCTCGAACTCACAAAGATCCGCCTGCCTCTGCCTCCCAAGTGCTGGGATTAAAGGCGTGCGCCACCACCGCCCGGCTAGTTTTTTTTTTTTTTTTTAAAGACAGAGATTCTCTGTGTAGCCCTGGCTGTCCTAGAACTTGCTCTGTAGACCAGGATGGCTTTGAAATCATAGAGATCCACTTGCCTCTGCCTCCCAAGTGCTGGGATTAAAGGTGTGCATCACTATGCCTAGCAGTCTCATGTACCTCAAGCTGCCCTCAAACTTTCTAGATAATTTTAGATTCTGGTCCTCTTGCCTCTATCTCTTATGTATACCAATATGCCTGGTATATAGTTGTATTTTTGTTTATGTTTGGTTTTTTGAGACAGGGTTTCTCTGTGTAGCCTGGACTCACTTTGTAGACCAGGCTAGCCTTGAACTCACTGAGATCTACCTGGCTCTGCCTCCCAAGTGCTGGTATTAAAGGTGTGCGCCACCACGAAATTACAGACAACTGTGAACTGCCATGTGGGTTCTGGGATTTGAACCTGGGTCTTTTGGAAGAGCAGCCAGTGCTCTTAACTGCTGAGCCATCTTGCCAGCCCCCTTATGGTTGGTTTTAATGTTAACTTCCCACAAAGTAGAATCACCTAAGTAGGGAACCTTCTCAAAGAACTGTCCAGACTGCCTTTACTGATGTGGAAAGATCTCCTGTGGGACACCTTCTGGTAGCCCAGATTAGGTGGGTTTGCCTTGTTGTCGGGCTGCTGATTCCTTCACTGACACAGAAACAGCATTTTCAAGCTTCCGTTTGAACTAGGGACCAGGCTCTGCAGGGAGCTTCTGTCACTAGATTAGGATCACTGAGGCCCTGGCCTGTGCACTGAGCAAGTACTGGTCCCCCTGCCCTCCAGTAAGAGGTTTCTCTTGTAGGCCTCCCTGCACTGCATTACGCCTCAGGAACTGAGTAGCTCCTGGGCTCTCAGCTCTCAGGTGTGATTTTGCTGTTACTATTTTAAGCTGTTACTATTTTAAGCTGACTCTAGAGAACTCTGACTAAAACCCTCACATTTTTGTTTGTTTGTTGGGTTGGTTTTAGTTTTGTGAGAGTGTCTGGCTATATAATCCAGAACGGCCCCAAACCCAAACTCACAATCTTTTCCTGCCTTAGCTTCCTGAGTGCTGGGACTGCAAGTACTGTGCCACCATGCCTGGCTTATTTTTCAACTGTGAAAGACCCACATATTGAAAATGGACCCAGAAAATGATACCTCAGAATAAATTCTCTTGTCTCTAGAGGTCAGCTGAATATATACACAAGTATATTATTTTGCCTTTAATATATTCATGAACCCTGGGTAGAGGTAAACACCTCTAAGGGCCATTTTACTTACAACAAAAATTTTTCCTACAACTAAGTCTTTTTTTTTGGCTTCTTGTTTTGCTTGTTGAGGCAGTCTCATATATCGCAGGCTAGCCATAAACACTGGTTGTCTTGCCTTTATTTTCCTAGGGCTGGGATTATAGTTCTACCACGCCCAGCTTTACAGTTATTTTTTTTACACAAGAATTTTTCAGAGCTCCACCAGGAGAGGGTTCATGTTCAGTGGGATGCATGTTCCCACTTCCTTACTCATGCTCCACGGGAGTGAGGTATGGAGGAACCCCACTGTAACACAACCTATGGTTCCCCAAGAAGACGTCAACACTCAGTGTGTGGGATGTTAGGTATCAGAGTCACTGTAGAGAGGTGGCTGTCCCTGTACTGATACTTTAGGTTGAACGCAGAGACCCATCCCCACGGGATCCAACATGAATTTTCTTCACTCATACTTTACTCACCTGCATCGTATAGCCTTCTGAGGTTTGGGTGGCTGGCTTGGTACTTGCTTTCCTGATCTTTACTTGTACTTATGGCTTCTTTCAATCTTTAGATAAAAAGAAAACATTAAAGGAAAACCACATATGACTGTTTCATCTCTGTGCCAGTGTACACAGCAGTGTTACCCAGCTTTTCCATGATGCCTTTGGGTTGCATATCCAATATTTTCTTTCCTTTGCTGGCCTCTCTGGAACCATCCTGGGGTAGTGCTACACAGTGGGCTGAAGAAGACCTTACCCAGGATAAGGAATCATTTGAGCCAGGTGGATAAAAAGTATATAAAATGGCCTGGTGTGGTGGCGCACACCTTCAATCCCAGCACTCAGGAGGCAGAGGCAGGCAGATCTCTGTGAGTTCAAGGCCAGCCTGGTCTACAAAGTGAGTCCAGGACAGCCAGGGCTGTTACACAGAGAAACCCTGTCTTGAAAAACAAACAAACAACAACAACAACAAATCTATTGCAAAGGATACAGGTTCAGATCTAAGCACCACATTGGGAAGCTTACATCCACCTATAACTCCAGCTCCATGGGATCTGACAGTCTGTTCTGACCTCTGTGGCTATCCACACACGTGACACACACACAGCAGCACAAATTAAAAACAAAATGAAACAAAACAAAAATTTATAAAACAAAACAAAACAAAAACCCCACACAAACCAACAAACAAAAGGTCTTATACACAGAACCACCTGCTGGAACTGCAGGGATGCAGCAAAACACACAGACACATACAATAAGACCCAGAAGGTAGAGAAGTGACTGAGGAAGACATGTCATGTGTGTTCTGGTTTCCACATGCATGAGCATGTACATGTGCACAGCAGCATGCACACATGTACACACATGAACACACACACACCAATACATTAATACTTTTTCAAAAAGACAGAAGACCAGGCTGACCTTAAAAACTCTGCCTCCCAAATGCTAGGACTAAAGGCATGTGCCACTATGCCTGGATAACTTTAAAAATAATCTTTTAGACTTTTATTTTTATTTTATGAACATGTTTTGCCTACGTCTATATCTGTGTACCATATGCATGCCTAGTGCCCTTGAAGGCCAAAAAAGGTATTAGAGCTCCTGGAACTGGAGTTACTGATGGTTGTGAACCACCATTCAGGTGTTGGGAATCCAATCTGGGTCCTCTGGAAGAGCAGCAGCCAGTGTTCTTAACTACTGAGTCACTTCTCCAGCCTCATATACATTAATAATTAAAAAAATTTTAATTTCATGCCGGGCGGTGGTGGCGCACGCCTTTAATCCCAGCACTTGGGAGGCAGAGGCAGGCGGATCTTTGTGAGTTCGAGGCCAGCCTGGTCTACAAAGCGAGTCCAGGACAGCCAGAGATATTCAGAGAAACCCTGTCTCGAAAAACCAAAAAAAAAAAAAAAAATTTTAATTTCTTAGCCAGGTGGTGGTAGCAGCAACACAAACCTTTAATCCCAACACTCAGGAGGTGGAGGCAGGAGAATCTCTGTGAGTTTGAGCCAAGTCTGGCTTTAGAGCTAGTTTTGTAATATCCAGGGCTTCACAGAAAAAGCCTGTCTCTCCCTCAGGAGTATTGACTTCTACCACAAGAGTCTAAGTGACCGCGGCATCAGAACAGTCTTGGGAATGACCTCGGCATCAGAACAGTCTTGGGAATGACCTCGGCATCAGAACAGTCTTGGGAATGAACCTCGGCATTAGAACAGTCTTGGGAATGACCTCAGCATCAGAACAGTCTTGGGAATGGAGAGACAGAAGAAGCTTGCCAAAGGCCTAGAGCTGGCTTTCCGAGCTACCTGAAGCTGCTCAGAAATTGTTCTGTGAAGAAACCCAGCTCTGGGGAGAGTTACTACTAGCTTAGAACTGTGAGAAATGTGTGGACCGCCTGACAAATGTCACAGCAGACCTTCCATCACCAGTGTTCCACTGTCAGAGGCTGATGATGTGGAGTAAGAAAACAACAGTCCAGTGCAGGGGTTACACCCATGTGCCTTTCTCTGATGCCCACTTTAAGTGGTGCTGGAGATTTAGCCCAGGGCTTCTGGAATGTTAATGGAGATAGATGCCCAACCCACATAGCCGTGCTTTACTATTAAAACTATTTCAAGCTATGTGTGGAGGTGCAAGACACCTCCAAATTCTAGAATTTGGATCAGAAGTTCAAGATCATCTTAAGCTAAATGGTGAGTTCAAAACCAGGCTTGGTTTCCTGCAACTGTTTCTCAAAAAACAAGAGCTTATGAGAGATAGTTCAGCAGGTAA
The DNA here is from genome assembly GCA_907164525.1 of Lophiomys imhausi. Lineage (NCBI taxonomy): Eukaryota > Metazoa > Chordata > Mammalia > Rodentia > Muridae > Lophiomys > Lophiomys imhausi. The sequence continues at coordinate 2,011,373 of CAJQZJ010032158.1, forward strand.
AGGTCTGGCACTAAATGGAACAACCTGAGTTCAATCTCTAGGGTCCACATGGAGGAAGAGAATAAATCCCTAAATGTCTCTGTATAGCTCTGGCTGTCCTGGACTTGCTTTGTAGACCAGTCTGGCCTTGAAAGAGTTCCAGCTGCCTCTGACTCCAGAGTGCTGGGATTAAAGGAGTGAAGGAAACACATTAAACTTTCTAAGATTGGAGTCATAATGACTGGAGTAGAATTTCATCAATCAGATGAACACAGTTGGGTGTAAAGGAGTGGCTTCTCTTCCAGCAACTCTGAGGGTGAGCAGGTTCCTTCCCACGAGTAACCCACAGGGTTCGAGGATATCTTGAAGGCACCCACAAGACCCAAAAGCCTTGGTTCCTTCCACAGAACCTATCTCAACTGTTTTATATATCCAGACCTCAGATGTCACACTCACTTGCTGTTGGGCTGGGGGACAACGCTGCCATTCTGCTCAGGTGGAGCCTCTACTGGTTTGGATTTGAAGTAGTTGATGAATCCGCCAAACACACTCTTAATGCTGTTGATGTGTTTCTGGCTTATCTTCAAATCCTGATCCATCTTGTCTACCATCTTCTCTGTGTGTTCTAAGACTCCTCGCTGCCGAACCAGCTCCTGCAGAAGGCAAGAGACAGTAACATTATCTCATTTCTTCTACTTCCAAAATCATTGTATAGTAAAGCCCTGGGGCTGGGAATGCACCTCGGTTGGTAGTGCAATTATCTGGCATACACAGAATCCTGGGCTGGAGCCTGAGCACTCTATCAACCAGGCATGGCCACAGACCTCTGCAACCCCATAACTTTGGAGGTGGAGGCAGGAGGATTAATTTAATAATTATATTTGGCTATAGAGTGACTTTGAGGCAAGCTTGGACCAGGTGAGACCCAGTTTCAAAAATAGTCTAGCCAGGAATGATAGATAGCCCATGCTGCTAGTCCTGGAACTCAGCACTTAATGATAGCCC
>CAJQZJ010032158.1:2012366-2038196 GCA_907164525.1 Lophiomys imhausi
GAACTCAGCACTTAATGATAGCCCATGCTGCTAGTCCTGGAACTCAGTACTTAATGATAGCCTATGCTGCTAGTCCTAGAACTCAGGCACTTGGGAGAGAGAGATGTGGTGTGACTTCTTGGCCTGGTCAGCCTTTGTCTGTTTTCCCACGGGTCTGCTTCTGCACTTTTCTAGAGTATAGCAAACAAAGTAATGGGCTTCCTTGGAACATTTTCTCCCCCAGCTCCGCTGGCCTTCTAAGTCAGTCAGGGCTACATAGAGACTTTGTCTCAAAAAAAGTTTAAAATTATGTATTTATTATTTTGGCTGAGGGGCAGAGGTCACATGTGGAGGTCAGAGGACAAACATGAGGGAGATCACTTCTCTCCTTTTACCATGTAGGTCCGGAGGATTGAACTTAAATTATTATCAGGCTTGGTAGTGGCATCTTTATGAACTTATCCAGCCTGCAGACCGCTCTTTATGCCATTTTCATATATACTTTTGGTTTACTCCCTACTCTCCTCTGTCCCTGCTGTACCCTTGCAGACTCTGCCCCAGTATCCCTCCTTACACTTACACACCACATGTTCTAGGATCCTCTCCACCTATTTTAAAGCACCCCTCCATCTTATGGGCCTCTTTCAAGTTTCTTTGTTTTTGTTGTTTAGGTTTTTCGAGACAGGGTTTCTCTGTGTAGTCCTGGCTGTCCTGGACTCACTTTGTAGACCAGGCTGGCCTCAAACACACAGAGATCTGTCTGCCTCTGCCTCTTAAGTGCTGGGACTAAAGTACAACCCACACCCAGCTTTTTTTTTTTTTTTTTACTCTGCCCACACTTACTCTAACTTAAATAGACATGTTTTATAGTCAGAAACTAGGATTAAAGTCCAGTGTGGTCGCATGCACCTTTAACCCTAGCACTCAAGAGGCAGAGGCAAGCAGACCTCTATGAGTTCAAGGTCAGCCTGAGTATAGTCTACATAGTGAGTTCTGGGACACCCAAGACTACATAGAAAGACCCTGTCTCAAAAACAAACAACAAAACAACGAATCAAACAAGTGACCCAGAGCACAAGAGAGAGAGAGAGAGAGAGAGGAAACCATGATTTGCTTATGAGAGAGAAGATGTGAGGCATTTGTCTTTCTGAGCCTGAATTACTGTACTGAATGTAATATTTTCTAGTTTCATATATTTTCCTATAAATTTTATAATTTCTCTATGGCTTAATAAAATTCCACTATGTATATGTACATTTTCTTGAAATGTTTATCCATTAAGTTTAAAAAACATTTATTTTATGTGAGTGTTTTACCTGAATGTATATATAGTGCACCAAATATACGCCCGTTGCCTCCAGAGATCAGAGGCATGGGATCCCCGGGATCTAAACTGGAGCTATGGATGGCTATGAACCACCATGTAGGTGCTGGGAACTCAACCTAGGTCCTCTACAAGAGCAACACATGCTTTTAACTATTGTCCAAACTCTCCAGTCTCTATTTATCTATTTATGTAGGCCAATCCCATGCCCTTGGTACTGTGGAGAGAACAGGAACAGACATGGAATCCTTGGGATATGTACCCAGGAACATACAGCTAGAGCACTATTTCTAGGTTTTGTGAGGATCTCCACACCGAACCCATAATGGCTATACCAGTTATACTCCCATCAACACTGAATAGTATTCCTTTCTCCGATATCTTTGCCAGCATTTGTTGTAATTTGTTTTCCTTCCTTTCTCTTTATTTTTGTTTTTGAGACAGGGTTTCTCTGTGTAGCCCTGGCTGTCCTGGAACTCAATCTGTAGAACATGTTGATTTTGAAGTCAGAGATCCACCTGCTTCTGCCTCTCAAGTGCTGGGTTTAAAGGCATGTGTAGTGGTTTGAATAGAAATGGTCCCATAGCCTCATGTGTTTGAATGTTAGGCCTATAGGGAGTGGCACCACTAGGTGGTGTGGTCTTGTTGGAAGAAGTGTGTCATGGTGAGGACAGGCTTTGAGGTCTCCCATGTTCAAGCTAAACCCAGTCTAGTGGAGACTGGCACACACTCCCTTGGCTGCTTGCAGTTGCTGTGCCCATTGTGTCTCTTCACAGTAATAAAACCCTAACTAAGACAGCATGAATTACCACTGCCTGGTTTTGTTTTTTTGAGATAGGATCTCACTATGTAGCCTTGGGTGGCTATGTAGACCAGGCTAGTCTCAAATTTAAAGACCTACCCACTTCCACCTCTTGGTGTTGGGATTAAAGGTGTGAACCACGATGCCTGGCTAACTGACCAAGATGTTAGGCCTTTTTTTTTTTTGTTTTGTTTTGTTGTTTTTTTTGAGACAGGGTTTCTCTGTATAACAGCCCTGGCTGTCCTGGTCTCACTTGGTAGATCAGGCTGGCCTTGAACTCATAGAGAGCTGCCTGCCTCTGCCTCCTGAGTGCTGGGCTTAAAGGCGTGCACCACCACACCTGGCCTTTTTTTGTTTGTTTTTTATACAAAAAAAGTTTATTTGTGCTTATGGTCCCAGAGGGATAAGAGTCATCATGACAGGTTGACACAGCAGGAAGCGACAGCTATGGCAGGAGCAGGGAGCTGAGTGCTCACACCTTGAGCCACAACCAGGAAGCAGAAAGCTGGCCCTAATTTTTATTTTATTTTTTGATACGGTTTCTCTGTGTATCCCTGGCTGTCATGGAACTTGTTCTGTAGACCAGGCTGGCCTCAAACTCAGAGACTGCCTGCTTCTGGAATTAAAGGTGTGCACCACCACGCTCACCTCACTGTAACTTTTTAAAGTTTGTATTTACAGCTATAACCTTTCCTCTCAGGTCTGCTTTGGCTGCTGTATCCTAGTTCTAGTGGGTTATGCTCTCTCACTTCTACCTAATTCCCAGAATCTTTAAACCCACCCCGCTGGATTCTTCAGTGACCCACTGTTATTCAAAAGCATACTGGTTAAGTCTCCAAACATTTGTGCATTTCTGAGGTTAGTTTTGGTATTAATTTCTAGTTTTATTTCATTTTTATCTGATAAAATGTAAGTAGTTTCATTTTTCCCTCTAAAATTTAAGGCATGCTCTGTGGTCTGTAATGTGGTAAACATTAGAGAAGGTTCGTTTTGCCACCAGAAGAGTATGCACCCTATCTGTTGGATGCCATGTTCTGCAGATGCCTGATATACACAGCTGATCTATGATATAATTAGCCCTGAGGTTTGTTAACAATGTTGAGTTTGGAAGATCTAAGTGTGACAGTAGGGTCTTATAGGCTCCCCATCATTACTCTTAGGATCTTTGTGGTATTTTTGCCTTTTAGAGTTTGCTTTATGAAACTGGGGATCCCAAGCTTCAGTGAATAAGTATTTACAATAGTTACATCCTTTTGATGAATTATCCCATATATTAATATGTAGTAATCTCTTCTGACTTTTAGTTTCAAGTCTACTTTATTACATATGAAAATCCATCCTAGCTCACCTGTAGGTTCTGTTTATTTGACAGTTTGATGTCCAACCTCTGACTCTCACTCAGTTCATGAAATTCCTTCCTAGTTACGTGAGTTTCTTAGAGACAGACAGATCCAGCTTTAAAAAAAAATCCAGTTAGGTCTACATAGTTTATTCATTGGTGAGTGGAGGCTATTTGTATTCAAGGTTATAATTGAGAAGGATTTTGTATTACTTATGACTTTTGTTGTGTGTTGTCCTGGTTGCTCAGTTCATTGAAAGTTTCTTTTTCTTCTAACAGTGTTAGATGTTTTCTGGTTTGCTGTAGTGGATTTGACTGATTCTTTCTCAGTTTTTGGTTCATGTGTTCCTTAAATCAGATGTCTTTCTCCCTGTGTTCTTGTGTGTGAAACTGTCTTTCTTCTTCCTCAGTGTATGACACTAAGACTTTTCTGTAATGTTGACTCAGTTATCATGCATTGCCTTATCTTGTCTTGAAACATTTCTCTATTTTAATAGGTAATTTTACTTACTACAGCAATCTTGGTTGATGGTTATTTATTTACTTTCAGGGCTTGGAACCTATAATTCCATGCTTTCTTGGCCTTTAGGGTTGCTGACAACAGATCTGGTGTTGTTCTCATGTTTCTGTCTCTGTGTGTTAGGAGGCATCTTGCCTTAGAGATTTTAGTATTATTTTTTTGCTTTGTATTCTTGGTATCTTGACTACAGTATGTCACGAGAAGGTCCTCATCTGATCATGTCTATCTGAGGTTCTAAATGCTTCCTCTGTTTGGTAGCTATTTCTTTTACTAGGTCTGATAAATTCTTAGCTTCATTCATTGAGTAAGTAGTCTTAAGTCATTTGATTTTATCAAATGGCTCCTTCTATCTTATGGTTCTTAGGTTTGGTTTCTTGAATGAATCCCAGAGTTCTTGGCAGCTTTGGCTGCATTCACTAGTTTTTTGTTTTGTTTTGATAAATGTCTGCATTTTCCTTTCTCAAACTTGTCTTCCACACCCAAAATTTGTTCTTCTGATTGGTCTTGTCTGTTGGTGATGCTGGGTTTTTGTTTTTTGATTTTCATTGATTGATTTTTCATTTCCAGAATTTTGTTTGGTTTTCAGTTTAACAACTTCCTTGCTGTTTTCCTCCACACTTATAAATTTTTATTTTAAGTTTTTGGTTCTTTCTCTCACTTTAGCAACTTTATTATATCTTGAGATTTGACTCCATAACTTTCTTTTTCAGGGTTGAATTTACCTGAGTTCTCCATTGGGCGCTGATTTTTTGTTGTTGAGAAAGGCTCTTCCTACAGGGGGCTGGCATGGTATGGCATTCACTAATTCACTGTATTGACCAAGATGGCCTTGAACTTTCAGAGGTCCACCTGTATCTACCTTCTGAGATTAAAGGAGTGTGCTGGGATTTGATCATTGATCCTTTTAAAAAGGAGGACTCTTAATTTTGTTTTCTTTCATTTTAGCTCTCTGTGAAAGTTAGTTTTTGTCAGGTTGACATAAACCCAGAGATATCTGGGAAGAGGGAATCTTAATTGAGAATCTGCCTCCATCACACTATCCTGTAGGCAAGTCTGTAGGGCATTTTCTTAATTAGTGATTGATGTAGGTGAACCCCGTCCATTATGGGTGATGTCACCTCTGGGCAGGTGGTTCTGGAATGTATAAAAAAGTAGGCTACCAAGCCACAGGGAGCAAACGAGTAATCAGCTACCTCTATGGCCTCTGCATCAGTTCCTGTCTCCAGGTTCCCACCCTAGCTTCCCTCAGTGATGGACTCAGAAGCTATAAGATGAAATAAAACTCTGTTCTGTCCAAGCTGCTCTTACTTACAGAGTTTTATCACAGCAATAGAAACCCTAACTAACATACTATCTTATCATTTTTCCAGTGTTGACAAGCTGTCCATTTGTGGGAAGTTGTAGTGGAATGTTAGTCTCTTGTTTTTTTGTTGTTCTTTTGTTTGTTTCTTTGTTGTGTTCTGTACATCTGTTGGAGTGCATGTGTCCTCTGTTTTTTCCCCAACCCTTTACATGAGTTTTCTTTTTTTCTTTTTTGGTTTTTCAAGACAGGGTTTCTCTGTGTAGCCCTGGTTGTCCAAGACTCGATTCATAGACCAGGCTGGCCTTGAACTCTCAGAAATTCACCTGCCTCTGTTTCCTTAGTGCTGGGACTAAAGGCATGCACCACTGTGATCAGCTTTTTTGGTTTTCTAAGACAGGGTTTCTCCATGTGTAGTTTTGGCTGTCCTGGAATTAGAACTCACAGAGATCCACCATCTCTGCCTCCAGAGTGCTGGATTAAGGATTTATATGAGTTTTCTTGATAGGCTGTCCTCATGTAGATTTATGTTCAGGGGGAAAGTCAATTACAATAGCAACTATGATGGTTTGATAAAAATGAAATATTAGTTTTTTTTTTTTTAATCAAGGCCAATTCATAGCATAGGTCAGAGAAACTTCTGCTGAGAGCACCATAGGAGGCAGGGGCTCTCTCCCATAGAGCATCCTGTCCCTTGTCACATGACATGCTTTTGTAAACTTTCTCTTGATGGGACTGATTTAAAGATTGGTGCTATCATACTATGGAGTACCACAGTTTCTTGTTTCTCCTTGCTATCCTACCTCTACTTGCTGTCCCTGCTTGAGTCCTCCTGCCTGAGGTGGGCTCTCAGCCACACTCAGACAGGTGGTGATGTCTGTAGGAGAAACAGAGTCTAGATCTTTTAATGACAACGAGTCCCTTAGTTCACTTAGTCCTAGTCTTCATAGGCCTAGGCACTGTACCCCTTATCTGTTCATTGTGTTCTTCCTGTTCAGATATGGAGATTCTTAGTGGGTCATCTCAGCTGAACTCTCCAAATCTTGAATTTTTTTTCCCAATGAGACAGGGTTTCATTGTTTAGCCCTGGCTGTCCTGGAAACCACTCTGTAGACCAAACTGGCCTTGAACTCACAGAGATCTGCCTGTCTCTGCCTCCAGAGTGCTGGGATTAAAGGCGTACACCACTATTGCTCAGCCAAATTTTGAAATTCTATTTCACAGAGTGATGTCCTTCTGGGCCATATCAGTGCCTGATTCCAGGGCATCCACACATGAATCTTTAAAACCTTTAAGAAGGATGAACCTGTCAGATGGCCTTCACACACACAATCTTTCCTGCTCATAAGGCTCTTCATAGAGATACTCACATGTCTCAGTCCTTCATTTGATTTGGGCTATCAATCAAAGCACTTCCTTAGAGAAGCCTTTCTCAAACATCTCTGATATGGGGCTCTTTCCAGCAGACCTCCTTTTTCAACATGCTTTGCTTCTCCTCATATAACAGGAGAATATAAGCATATAAGAATAAACAGCATATAAGTTTCATGAGGCATGAAATTACCTTGCTCACTGGTGAACATCCAGTATGCAGTTCAGCAGCTGTCTGCTGCAAATCTGCCCAAAATGATGTTCTCCAGCCACCAGGACAACCTGGATCATATGCCTCCAAGGCTGATGTGCCTTATACACATATGAATTTACTATAATGTTAATAACTTCCTTATTTCAGTCCCTATTTAATTTTTAGGATTGAAGTGCTGTGTGTTTAATTTAGGGCCTCATCATGCTAGACAAGTGTTCTAACACTGAGCTTATTTCCTCAGGTGTTCAGTTCCTATGTCAGGGTTTAAATACAATTCTTACACTTGGTTCCTGACTATTCTCAGCCAGAAGACTGTAGCTTTACTTTATCTTAGTTCCTAACACAGGCTCTGCCCTTGGATTCTGTAAGCATAACTTTTAAACTATATTTATTAATCTCTATAAACATCTACCAACCAACCAACCCTAACACTTTAAAAATGATACTAAATAGGTCCTTTCATAGGTCCTTAGGGGCAGCTGGTCAGCAGCAGTCTGTCTGCAGGAACCCTGCAATCAGTAGTCACTCAGTGGTCACCTGGCTCTGGCGTTCTGATGGCAGCCTCACTTCTGCTTGAGGTCGGCCTCTTCCATCCATCCTGCTTAGTGTCGCTGCTGCCTGCTGGCCTGCTGGCCTGCCCGGCCAGCCTGCCACAGTTCTCCTCAGCCTGCCCAGTTCTTATAGAATTTCTCTGTGCAAGTCCTACGCTATGCATCTTCTGCTAGCCTGAGCTTACTGCCTTGGGGCTGGTCCCACCTGAGGTCACAGTCTCACCATCTGCCATCCTAGTCACAGGCCTCTGATGCACCTCCTCTTGAGGTTGGGCCTTTTCTGTCCTCGAGGCTCTGATGCCGACAGTTGGCACACACCTTCCTGGCACCCAGGTCTCTGGTGGGTCTCAGGCTTTTTCGGCCAGGCCCTTTGGCAGGGCTCTGTCTTCGTGGCCTACAGGCCCCACTGAACCCCCACGTGGCTGCAGGTGCTGCTCTCCGAGACTCTCAGAGCTGAGGCTTTTCTTGGCCTTCCTGGGCTCCACCTACCTAGGCCGAGGCTTTACTTGGCCTTCCTGGGCTCCACCTACCTAGGCCGAGGCTTTACTTGGCCTTCCTGGGCTCCACCTACCTAGGCCGCAATCTTCAGCAAGTCTCTGCAGCTAGAGAGTTTCAAAGTTAGGCAGTGATGAGCAGTTGAGCAGCGTTCAGAAGCAAGCCCAAGCAAAAAGCCCTCTCTTTCTAGCTTTTCGGGCTTTCCTTTATATCTACTGTCCCTTAATTATTCACCAGGCTGCTTTCTCATTGGTCAGCCTGATGCTCTCCTCCCGAGGCACACCTGTGACCAGGACCATGTGCACTGCCAGGTGCTCCTGACAGAAGCAAGTCTTCAGGCTGATTTTGTAAGCCCCTTTTAAGAGTCTGTATTTCAGAAGCCCTTACATATTCAGTACAGGATCATTTCCTATGATTCCTCTACCCACATTCTCCACCTCTACCCTCCATGGGTTAGCAATTCTAGTAACCATTTAATGCTCTTCCTTCATACCTAAAAGCAAAATCCTTACCAATTAAAAAACATACTTTAGAAGCTAAGTAGTGTGACTGTAACCATCATTCAGGAGGCTAAGGCAGGAGAAGCTCAAATTTGAGGACAGCCTGGGCTACAAAGTAAGCCTGTTTAAAGAACAAACAAACAAACAACCATCCCCAACTGTCTCAGTCAGGGTTTCTATTGCTGTGATGAAACTCCATGACCAAAAAACAAGCTGGAATGGAAAGGGTTTATCGGCTTACACTTTCACAGTGCTGTTCATTACCAGAAGAAACCAGGACAGGAACTCAAGCAGGACAGGCACCTGGAGGCAGAAGCTGATGCAGAGGCCATGGAGGGGAGCTGCTTACTGACCTGCTTCCCATGGCTTGCTCAGACTGCTTCCTTACAGAACCCAGGACCACCAGTCCAGCGATGGAACCAACCATGGTGGGCTTGGCTCTCCTCCACTGATCACCAATTGAGAAAATGCTTCACAGTTAGATCTAATGGAAGTATTTCCTCAATTGAGGCTCCTTCCTCTCTGATGACTCAAGCTTTTATCAAGTTGACACAAAACCAGCCAGTACACCAATCTATTCTATATTCTGGAAATCTGAATGAAAGGTATTGAACTGAATAGTCAGCCCTCCATATCTGAGTGAGTATTCAGCAAGCTGAAAGCAGAAAATATCTGAAAGTCTGCAATAGGACACATACAGACTTTTTGTCATTATACTCTAAACAAAGCAGTATGGTAATTATGCATTTACATTTATTATGTATTTACATTTATTACGTTTTCCCCCCTTGACATGAGCTCTTATATAGCCTAGGGTGGCCTTGAACTTTCTATGCAGCCTAGGATAACCTTAAACTTCTGATTATCCTGAGTTTACTTTTTGAGTGCTGGAATCAAACTAAGGCTTTATACATGCCAGGCAAGTATCGTACCAACTAAGCCACACCCCTAGCCCTTCACTAGGTATTATCAGTAATCTGGAGATAACATAAAACATATGAGAAGGGCCTATAACAGAATATTTTTACTTATAAACACTTTATTAATACTTAAGAAACATCTATAAAATACCTAAATCCCATAACCTAAGACTTATAATCTAAGAACACCCTAATATCTAAGAACATTCTAATACCTATCTAAAACCACTTAACACTATTTTAACTTTTTTTTTGTTTTTTGTTTTTTTTTTTTGAGACAGGGTTTCTCTGTGTAGCCCTGACTGTCCTGGACTCACTTTGTAGACCAGGCTGGCCTCGAACTCGCAAAGATCCGCCTGCCTCTGCCTCCCAAGTGCTGGGATTAAAGGCGTGCGCCACCACCGCCCGGCTTATTTTAACTTTTTAAAAAAATATTAATATTCTTAGTGTAGGTCTGTGCAGGATGACTTGGTTTTACAGCAGTCTCTGCAGTCAATCCTTTTTAAAGCTTAGTGTTCACTGGGCCTTACTTTGCCAGTTCACAAAGCCCATTTATTTCCACCACCAAATTGTGGCCACTTTATAAAGTCAGTTTGTTCCAACTGCCAAATTGAGGCCAGCTTTTTTCATCAGCTAAGACTCGCCTCCACGGTCTCTTTGGCCGGGCAAACCTCACACCTTCAAGGAACTCTCTCTCAGCAGGTTTCATGCAAGGCCTTTGCCTCTATCGCAGCCTAAGTTCTGTCAACGGCATACCTTGCTGTGCTCTTCTTCAGCATGACTTCTCAGTCAGTGAGGGCAGGAGGAAAAGGGAGACTGCGAAGAGTTCTGTGGCTTATACATCGCCTAATCTTGCGATCCTTGGCAGTCTCCAGGGTCCGTGAGATTTCTCATGATGTCCAGCAGTGTTGTTGCTTCTCACAGCAACTGACATCATCTGCGAGGGTTGTGAGGTTTCTTAGCCACACTCCCCCAACAGGGAATATCGTCCAGCCACAACTTGGCTTTGTCCATTTCAGCAGGTTAAAGGAATGTCAAGTTCCTCTTTATGTGCTGCCAGATGGTAATCTGAACTGCCTACTAATTCACTAATAGGCCTGACTTCTACCACAGGGCCAGGGGCAGCAAGTGTTTGAGCACTTGGTTAGCATGCGCAAAGCCCTTAGCTCAATCCGTGGCACTGGAGACAAGCAGGTAGGAAGGAAGGTCTGAGCAGGACATATGTGTAATGCTAGCAGGAGGACTAAAAATTTAGCCCTGCCCATGCCTTAAAAATATTAAATGAACAGACAGAACTATATGAGAGATGTGTATGAGATGTAATATTTATGCCATTTCATAATAAGGGACTTGAGCATTCAGGATGTTTGTAGGGATAAATTAGAACCAATTTAGACCAACTACAGAAAATCGTTCAAGTCAAATGTAAAGGTATTTGGTGGAAGGCCTTTCGTCCATTTAGAGGCTGTGGGACATGTAAATGAAAGGGTTAAATAAGACAAATCTCCATCTGAGACACCGTGAAGAGGCCACCAGTCTCTGAGACACTGTGAAGAGGCCACCAGTCAGCTCTTCTTGAGTCACAATGTGGGCAAGGTTGCAGCCTGTCCTCAAGTGTTGTACTTTGTTCAGTGGGTACACACCATTTTCAGTTAGTCACCTGCCCAGAGTAAGAGGCCCAGCTCCGAGCACTCAGAGTGAGGCACAAGACCTCTGCTTTAGGAATGAGAACCTGGCAGGACCACTGTGAGGTGTGCTTGCCTGCTTGATTTGGCATGGCTACATACACACTCTTCTGCAGAAGTAAAACATTTTGCCTTGATGAAATACCTTGGATTGTGCGGTCATTTTCTTAGGACTGCAGACCCATTTCTTTTTTTTTTTTTTTTTAACATTTATTTATTTATTATGTATACAGCATTTGCTCTACATATATGCCCGGGCACCAGATCTCAATGTAGATGGTTGTGAGCCACCATGTGGTTGCTGGGAATTGAACTCAGGACCTTTGGAAGAACAGCAAGTGCTCTTATCCTCTGAGCCATCTCTCCAGCCCTGCAGACCCATTTCTAACATGATCTTAACATTTCTAACCCAATACACTGAGTTTCTGTTTAGTGGGTGAAATTCTGAAACATGATGCACAGAAATATAATGTGTAGATGAAAAGCTAAAACACTGATTTGAATTTATCCTTAACTCTGCTTATTATCAAACTATATCTCCAGCCCTCGGCATTTTCACTGTTTGATACAGGATCTCACTATGTAGCTCTGGCTGGCCTAGAACTTGCTATTTTGCCTATACTGGCTTTGAACTCACAGAGATCTACCTGCCTCTGCTGGGACTAAAAGCATGTACCACTATTCCCAGTTTAGGAATTTTTTTTTTCTTCTTTTTTGAGACAGGGTTTCTCCGTGTAACAGAGCCCTGGCTATCCTGGACTTGATTTCTAGACCAGACTGGCCTCAAGCTCAGAGAGATCCTCCTGCCTCTGCCTCTAGAGTACTGGGATTAAAGGTATGCACCACCACGCCCAGCTCCCAGATTAGGAATTTTTAAGTGAAAAGAAAAACATTTTTGGACTGTGTCAAAAAAGTTGCAAGAGCTAGTTTTCAGAAGAACGAAGGACCTGGTAACTTATCTTGAGAGACTCTAAGTTTACATCTTCACAGACTGTTGTGGAACAAGCCGGAACAATAAATTTGGGTAAATATGATTCCTGTAGCATCCATGTACTTTTTTTTGTTTGTTTGTTTGGTTTTTCGAGACAAGGTTTCTTTGTGTATCCTTTGGCTGTTCTGGACTCACTTTGTAGACCAGGCTGGTCTTGAACTCACAGAGATCTACCTGCCTCTGCCTCCCGAGTGCTGGGGTTAAAGGCATGCGCCACCATGCCCGGCATGTACTTTGTTTTTAATCTTCCTTCCCTCTCCTTTTCTTTTCTTTATTGTTTACTATTTTGCAATACTGGAGCTCAAACTTGGGACTTACATAAGTTAATGCTCTACCACTGAGCTACAGCCCCAGTTCTGGATGACTGCACAGGACAACAGATGTGGCTGGGTCTGAAGTGGCAAAGCTCTGGTGGCCCAGAGGCCCTTGGGTACTCTAGCAGCCAGTTTTTCTATCAGGATTTTTCTCAAAAGCCACTCCTCTTTTCCACTGAAAGAGGAGCTTTCTGAGAAAAAGAGACTAATACAACCTTCCCAGGACTGCTGGAGCTCTCATTCCCCAAGCGATACTCAGACGGCTGACATAGATGTGACAATGGGAACACAGGGTATAAAGATGGCTTCTCCTCTGAGAGGGGGACAGGTTGCTTTGGTTTCTGGAAGTTTCTATGTGCTAAAATCCAGTGTTCATTTGGAGACTAGCAAAGCAAAAGCTTCTTTGGCTAAAATCCTCCCCTAAAAGGGACAAGAAATGACTGGACTTCATGTGCTTCTGACCTTGGCCAACCAAGGAGGAAAGTCGGTGTGGGAGGCATGTGGGAAGGGAGAACTGTGGTGCTTCCTCAGTGTCCCCTATGAGGGCAGGCTGGCCAAGACTCTATGCCCCGCCATTCTGAAGACAGACCTCAAATTGCCTCTGGGTTCGGAGGGAGGTGTGCTCCTAGAGCTCAGAAATGGGCTGGGTTGACTTTTCCATCTGTCTCTGCTAGGATGAGGAAAACAATGGCCCAGGGAGGCTGTGAGGGGTGTGAGCTCCTGGATGAGGAATGTGGCTCAGCTGGTAAGGGTGTTCCTGGAGCACACATGACGTCGTCGGGATCTTAACCCCAGCATTCTGTGCACTGGTGGCGGTGGGACATGCCTGTAATCCCAGCTCCTGGATAGGAGAAAGCAGGGAATCAGGAGTCCAGATACATGGGGTTGGAAGTCATGAGACTCAAAATCCAAGGACAAGAAAACAAAATGCCCCCCATATGAAGAATAGACTATTTAAGATTACAGGTGATCTCCCCAACATCTTTAAGCCCTAAGTGTTTTCTAAATTTAAATAGGAAAAAGGAGAGGATATGCTTGGGCTGCTAAGGAGCCACAGAGAAAGTTCCTCAACTCCCCTTCTCTGTGAATGACTCCTCAGAACAAGGGGAAGCGGAAGTCAGGGAAACAAAGATCATGCAAGGGCACAGACTGCCTGAGAGGTGACACTCACCTAGACATGTTATGTTCTGGGCACTGAGAGGATTCGGGGAATCAAAGGGTTCTTTCTGGCTGAGCACAGTACGGCCAGTGGGACTTTCTCCAAGACACTCACGAGAACTTAGTCTCTGCCAAGCATTCTCCTAGTGCTAATGATCAAGTGGGGACTAACAAAACCAGAAATCCACCCTGAGGGCTCATACAATCCATGTAGAGTAAGGGCAAATTCAATCTGATTTTCTAACTTGCTAACAACACTGTGGTGCTGACAACCAAGGAAGGCAGATTTGTCCTTGCTTCAGTGAGCGTAGTTTCATGGGAAAAGCAATAAAAAAGTCATCACACTCATGCTCAGTTCTTTGTCACAGTGAACGCCCAGCAAGGGTGCTTGGCATGGTTTAAGGAGTGTAACAGGGAGTCCCAAGGGTAGAGTGGGGTAAATGCCTGAGTTGAAGAAAGAAAGCTAGTCTAGGCAGCTGGAGTAACTGAGGGGAAGTGGAACTGTGTGGCGAGCACAGAAGGGTGTGGGGAGAACCCATGAGACCCAGCAGGAAACACACAGCAAATGATGTGGATGCCCCCAAAGGTGGCAGGGACCACTGGCTTACAGGCACAACCCACAGCTAAGGTGTCCTGTAACATCAGGTGGGCCTTATAGCGAGTCTGAAATAAATTTAGCAATTAACTGACATGTATGGATGTCAATCTGGAGTCAGTGCACTAAATCCGGAAATCTGAAATTTATTCGCCTAGGCTGGGGGTGAACTAGGTGTGGGGCACAGGCTGTACAGGTGAACTCAAGAGATTCAGCAAGCTTGAGGCTAGCCTGGGCATTATAAAATTCTATTTCAGGGGAGAAAAAAACAAAAAAGAAAGAAAAAGAAACTTCTCATTACTTCTCTCCTTTCCCAAAGTAATGCACATCCATGCTAACAGCTTCTAGCTGGTATGGCTGAGCAAACGTGGGACTTGCTGGGTTCTGTATGAGCCAGAGATCACCTGGACATGGACTGGATTCAGAAACACAAATTGGTTGTTAGGTGGCTTCAGTAACAGACACTGGAAAGATGTAAAGATGAGGAGCCCCCTGGGGAGCATGTGCTAGCCAAGGTGGCTGAGCACATTATGTGTCAACCTTATCAAACACCAGTCTCTTCCCAGCGGTGTTGGTGCAATGTCCATGGGAGCTCTAGTGTACCATGTGCTGGTGGGCTCTGCTGAACTGAGAAACCAGGTTTCCTCCCATCCCAAAGCTACACTGCTCCAGGAGAGGCAAAGTGTGCTGGGAAGGTGAGTGGCTTTGGCCAGGTGGTGATGTCCATGTAGGAAGCAAATATTATAAAGCTCATTATTAGGGGAATGGCTGCACAGATAGAAGTCATCTATTTTATGGAATACAATATGGCCTGTTCTCCCTTCCTCTTAAAAACCCTCATTGTATTTAACCAAGAAATAACCTTCAATATTACTAAATAAAATACAGGTCGATGTGTAAAGAATACTTCAAAGTTAAAAAGAATAAAAGTTCTGGGTGTGGTAGCACATTTCTTTTACCTCAGCACTCAGGTGTATTTTTGAGTTTGAGGCCAGCCTATAGTCTACATAAAGCTTGAGGATCGTCAGGATTATATAATGACACTACTGAGAAAAACAAAAGAAGGTTCTCTTTTGGGGCTAGAGAGGTGGCTCTGCAGGTCAGACCGCTTCCTGTACCTGCTCACAGCCTGGCATTTACACTCGGTGCATGTGTATGACCTCAACACTCTGGAGGCAGAAACAGGAGGAACTCGAGTTTAAGGCCAGTATGGGCTACCCTGTGGGACCTTATCTCAAAACAAAGTGACCTCTTCACCAAGGCCCTGAGGACTCCAGTTGATCTGGACTGGAACATTAAGA
This sequence comes from Lophiomys imhausi, assembly GCA_907164525.1. NCBI lineage: Eukaryota > Metazoa > Chordata > Mammalia > Rodentia > Muridae > Lophiomys > Lophiomys imhausi. Next base: position 2,027,726 of record CAJQZJ010032158.1, read on the forward strand.
ATTCAGTACACTGATGTAAGAGCCATATGCACACAACTTCCTAGAGACAGAGCATACTTTAGCAACCAGGGATACCACAACAGGAAGGGAGAGGAGAAGGCAAAGTACCAAGGCAGAAATGATAGAGATGACTGTACGAGAAGGAAATCAATATAGCTCACATCTGCTCACGTCCCTGTGGTCACAGACAAGGAATTTTGCCAGCGATCAGTTAAGAAGACTGGCAGAGGACAGTATTTTGTTTCAACCATTATTACATTTCAAAACTGCAAGATGCTTTAGATTATTCTTAGCTTATGTAACAGTAGTTTCTCCTTCTGCCAAAACAACTGTTTTATTATAGACTCAGGGGACAATCTGGTGTCCTGGAACAATCCTTATTCCATGCTGGACATGACCCCAGCATCAGAAAGATAGAGGCCCAAGGATTCTAAGTTCCAGGCCAGCCTGAGCTTCATAGGCAGACTGTCCAACAAAGCAAAACTCTCCCCAAAAGAAAAGGTCTTAGGAGGTTTCAGAAGACCAGCTCAGTTTCCAGCACCCACACTGGGCAGCTCTCAACTGCTAGCTGAAGTTCCTGGGTCCCCTGGCGCCCTCTTCTGACTTCAGGGGACACCCCCACACAGACAGGAAGCAAAGTTCTTAATCCCTGAAAATTTTTATGGACCGAAAGAGCTGACTGGAGCAACAGGCTGTCACAACAACACATTACCTATAAAGGTTAAGGGTTTAGACTCAAGATCTGGCTCCCTGGGCAGGAGTCCATTTGTAAGGTGAAAAGTGGTCAAGGATGAGGGAGGAACGCGAGGCTTCCTTTGCTTCAGTGCTTCAGGCATCACCTGGCACCTGAAGCACACACACAGCCCAATCTTTAACTGGGTCACTAGAGAGGAACCTACGGCGTCTGCCAAGAAGTTACGTACGAATGTAACAGACACTATTTCCCCAATACAGGCCTGCTCTTTGGCGTTTTTACTCTCAGTTCTGACCCTAAGACAGAACGTAATTTGGAGTTTATCTTTTAACTGGACACAGGGGCAGGGGGCGGGGGAGGAAATCAACCAAGCCTAATAACAGGTAAGGAACCTTCCCGAGGTAAACATCTTCTTTCAAGTGCTCCAGATACATAGTTCTTTACACTAAGTCCAAGAATCAATGGAAGGCAGTTAGAAAAATCCCAGAAGACCGTGAACAAAACATTTCCTTATCACGGGTTACAAAGCAAGGACTGGGTCGGCTCGGCTCAGTTCTGCCCCAAGCTCACCTCGGAAGAGGCGACCCCGACCTTCTCTGATTCGTACATGAGGGACAAGGACCGGCTGGTGCTGGCGGCTGTGGCCTCGGCCCGGCGCAGCACCTCCTGTCTCAGGGACTGCTGCCGGTCCATCGGAGCGTCGGGCCCGTCCTTCCATGGCGCCGGCCGGCTGTCCTCGTCTTCCACGTCATCGTCGAAAGGGTTATAGCTTTTCGGGTAGCCGGACATGGTGCCAGCGACGGCCGGGACCTGGGACGCAGGAGGGGGGCGGCCGGGCCGGCAGTCGGGAGCCCAGCGCCGGCGGACGGACTCGGAGGCCGGCGCGGCGCCGTTTCCGCCAGCACCGCGCCGGCGGCCCCGCCCCCGGAGCCAACCACCGCACCCAGCGGCCGAGGTTGGGGGTAGACCCGGTTTCCGCGCAGGCGTCCGACGCGCCGGTCACGTGGCCGGGAAGCCGGCTGCCCGTGCGCCTGCGCCGTGAGGTCCGGCGGTGGCGGGGCCAAGAGCAGCGATCCCAACCGCCTGCGCCGGAGCGCGAGCAGGGATGGCGGCTGCCGGTGCTCGGGGAGGCGGCGGTGGCGGTTCGGGGTCCGGCTCTGGCTCCAGCGCGTCCCGGGGCTTTTATTTCAACACAGTGCTTTCACTGGCCCGCTCCCTGGCTGTGCAGAGACCTGCATCCTTGGAGAAGGTAACCCACCCAGCGGGCCGACAGGAGGAGGGTTGGGGTGGCGAAGCGGCGGGGTTTCGCCACTAGGGGCTGAGAAGGCCACCTGCGACTAGAAGAGGAGGGCCGCGGGGTAGGGAGGTCGGTGGTAGGGCGGGTCTGGTGAAGAGAGCAGCTGGGAGGGAGGTCGGCCGGACGGAGGGAAGTCTGGTGCCGGTGGGAGGGTGGTAAGCTGTGGGCGGGCGGACTGCAGCTGTGACACTGCTAGCGCGGCGGCTGTGGCTGGGTCGTGACTGCCTGTGAGGCGTGGCGGGATGAGCAGAGGACCAAAGGGTCCGGTCGGGGCCATTGGCCCCGATTTCTCAGTTTTCATTCCGTGACCTTGGAGTCTTTCTGGTAAAATGGGATAGTTCCTCGCCCACCCCACCCTAGCCCCACTTTTTGCCCTCCTGGTCGGATTGTGGAGGGCAGATAAAAACACTATATCTCTGAAAGTGTTTTCTGATCTGCAAATCAACTGCGTGTTATTATTTAAGAGATGGTAGCGTTAGGCTGGATCAAAAGATGGAGTGTTCCGAGGAGGTGCAGTGGCAGAGAGCTAAATTCAGGATTGCTTCCGAAGAGAAAGACATGCCACTCCTTACCTTGGATGATAAAAGATATGCTTGGACTGGGATGGGAGCTGGATGGGTGGTGAAGGATAGAACCCCGGGATTAAGGACACCAGCCAGCCCCTGTTAACAAAAAAAAAAAAAAAAAAAAGAGAGAGAGAGAGAAGGATGCTGTGATGGTAGGAAAAAGACAGGTTTTAGTCAGTTCTGAGTTTGGTCTTTTACAGTTACTTATGGTTTGTAGTCTTGAAGAAGAAACTTCAGTTTTTACAGCACATTTGCTTATCTCTAATCCAAATGAAGATTTGATGAGTTCACCTATGTGTTCATCCTATCCCAGGAATATGTGAAGAGACTCAGCACAGTACTTTAGCACTGAAGGGAGGGGGTTGTTTGTCCATTCAACTTTCTGAAAGATGGAAAGAATATTTCCTGGTCAGGATAAGAACAGGGGTGACTTGCACACCCGTCTGGTGATGGGTGAAGCTGAAAGGCAGGTGACTGGGTCTTGACCTTGTAAGCTCTCAAACTAGATTGTATCACTTACCTGCAAGGGGAACAGGTTCTGGAAGATCTAATGCCAGCCTGACTTCTGGCTAAAGAGAGAGTATAATAAACTGGACATGGTGGCATGCACCTGTGGTCCATGCTACTCAGAAACAGCCTGGAGAGGTAGCTGGGCAGTTGCTGCTCTTTCAGAGGACAAGAGTTGGGTTTTCAGTACCCATGTCTGGCAGCTTGCAGCTGCTTTTAAGTCCATTTTTCAGGGCATCAGAAAACCCACTTCTGGCCTCTATGGTCACCTGCATTCATGAGCACATGCAGACAAATAAATAATAAAAATAGCATCTTTAAATGAAAAAAAAAGATGGTCTAGGAATTGTGGTACAACTTAGGCAACATATCAAGATCTTGATTCAGGGGAAAAGGCAGCAGTGTGTGTGTGTATGTGTGTATAAGAATATGAGTTTGAGTGGTAAGACCATCTAAATGTATATCCCTTATTACTTGTATGTGTGTATTTTATTCTTGTTTGTTTGTTTTTGTTTTTGTTGTTGTTTGTTTTGGTTTTTCAAGACAGGGTGTCTCTGTCTTGCCCTGGCTAGCCTGGAACTCACTCTGTAGCCCAGGCTGGCCTTGAATTCATAGAGATACACCTGCCTCGGCTGACAGTAAAGGTGTGTGTCATGCCCCGTATTACTTAATATTTTTTTAAAATATTGTTTTGTTGTTTTATATGTATTGGTGTTTTGCCTGCATAGGTACATCATGGATTCGTCTGGTGCTTGCAGAGGTCAGAAGACAGCATAATCAGATCCCTTGGAACTGTAATGAGAATTGCCACATGGGTGCAGGGTATCAAACCTGAGTCCAGCCAATGCTCTTAACAGCTGAGCCATCTCCAATCCCTTACTTTTTTTTAGTTATGTGCTATGAGGGGCATGTGGAGGTCACAGGACAACTTGCAGGAGTCAGTCCTCTCCTCCCACCATGTGGGTCTCGGAGATTGAACTTGGGTTTTCAGATGATTAGATGGGCCTTTATGAACTGAGCACTCACGCACTTCTTGCCTCCCTGCCTTTTGGTGGAGACAGGATCTCACAATAGAACTCTGGCTTTCCTGGAACTCCTGACATAGACTAGCTGGCCTTTAATTCACAGAGCTCTCTACCTAACTGCTTCTGCTTCCCACGTGCTGGGGTTGAAGGCATGTGCCATTATACAGTATGACTGGACAGATCAGTTCCACATGCTGATTCTCTCTTGTAAAAAACCCCCAAACCAAAATGTAGACCAGTACTTGTTAGGTGTGTTAGGAAGATCAATAAAATGACACAAAAGCCAGCCTATGACAAGCTGGAGAAATGGCTCAATAGTTAATAGTGCTGTGAGCTGGGCGTGGTGGCCCACATAATTAACCCCAGCACTCGGGAGGCAGAGGCACTCGGATCTCTGTGAGTTCAAGGCTAGCTTGGTCTACAGAATGAGTCCAAGAAAGCTAGGACTCTGTTACATAGAGGAAACCCTATCTCAACAACCCCCCCCTCCCGAAAAAGAGTGCTTGCTGCTCTTCTGGAGGACCTAGGTTCAAGTCTCAGCATCCACAAGGTGGTTCACAGCTCTGTAACTCCAGTTTGAGAGGATCTGATGCCGTCCGTCTTCTGTTCTCCATGGGTACTGCATGCGTATGATACACAGATTTACACAGAAGCAAAACACTAATGTACATTAAATATAACATACCTTAAAACAACAACAACAACAACAACAAATGTTTACATTTATTTAGAGATGTGGGGGTGAGGGCAATCAGAACTCATGGGAGCTGGATCTACCATATGGGTTCTAGGTTCAGGTCATCAGGGTTGGTGGCTAGTGTCTCAACCCACTGGTATCTTGCCAATCTGAACTGGATGATTTCTTAAAGTTATTTTATATGTATGAGTATTTTGCCTGCATGATGTCTGTGCACCACTTGCTTGGTGTGCTCATGGAGGCCAGAAGAAGGCATCAAAATCTGTGGGACTAGAGTTACAGATGTTTATGAGCCACCATGTGGGTGCTGGGAATCAAACCCAGGTCTTGTAGAAGAGCAGCCCATGCCCCTAACATCTGAGCCATCTCTGACGTTCCTGAACTGGATGGTTCTTAAGATTATCCTGCATCTCTGGCAGCAATAGCTTTCCCATTCAGCAACTGAAAAGTGCACTTTGAGCCCAACTTGTTCCTTATTGTTCATTAGTCACAAAAACATGGGAAGGCCAGGTCAGTAAGTTGATAGACACAGAAATGTACACTAGATAAATGTGAAAAAAATTTAAAAGAACATTATGGGAGCCCTGGATGTAGGTCAATGGTAGAGTATGTGTGCTTGGTAGCGAGCACTTGCTTATCATGAACAAGGCCCTGAGTTTGACTCCCAGTAACCAAATCAGTGCATACCAAGACCTTGGGATTCTTTAACCGTAACCATGTTAGTTTTGTTCTTGTCATGACTGCTTGGGTTGTCAAGACCACAGTGTAATGTAAAGATAATTGATACGGCTTTAGATTCCCTAAAACCACTTGTTTTAGAAAGTGCGTAGAGATCACTTTGTGTAAGAGTTAAGAGAACAGATCCAAGGCTGCTGTCTTGCTGGGGTTTGCTTGTGAGATTTGCCCATGGCTGGCATCAAATTTTGGCATTTGAATTGCTCTCTCCTTTTCCTGTTTGATAAGCTTGATTCATTGTCCCTAAATTCTCCAAGTATGGTATGTGATTTATGTAAAATATCTTCTTCTGGGGATCTGTTTGACAGTTGTTAGGCAGTTGATGTCTGTCTGTGAGTAGCCAGAAAAGTCTTTAGGTGCTGAGCCCTTACTGAACAGCCACAGGTACACACATACATATTTACACTGTTTAAAGTTTTTGTCCTTTTTTAAAAAAAGATTTCATTTATTTATTATTATGTATACAATGTTCTGAATTGAAGTATGTATGCCTGCACATTAGAAGAGGGCACCAGATTCCATTATAGATGGTTGTGAGCCACCATGTGAGTGCTGGGAATTGAACTCAGGACTTCTGGAAGAGCAGCCAGTGAGTGCTCTTAACCTCTGAGCCATCTCTCCAGCCCCAAGTTTTTGATCTTTTTAAAGACTTATTTTCATTTTATGTGCATAAAGGCTTAGTCTGCATGTATGTATGTGCAACACATGTGCCTGCTGTCCTCAGAGGTTAGATGGTGTTAGATCCTCCAAAACTATAGCTATGGGTGGGTGCTGGGAACCCCAGGTCTTCTGCAAGCAAGTGTTCCTACCCACTGAACCCTCTCTTCAGCCTAGGAATTGTTATTAAAGCAAGAGTTTTATAGCTCAGTAGATAAATGCCATTGCTACTGGGATGCTAATCTTGGTTGTCATCTTGACCACATCTGGAATCAACTAAAACCCAAGCAGCTGGGCACACCTGTGAGGGGTTGTTTTATTTAGATCATTTGAGGTTGGAAGACCCACCCTAAATCTAAGCCACACCTTCTGGTGGCAGCCAACATAAGGACATGAAAGAACACTGTTTGCTTTTAGCCTGTGTATCCTTTCTTGCTGGCAAGTTCATCCATCCTGAAGACGTTCATTCAATGGTATTAAAACTTCCTTAGACTGAAGAGCGCCTGTGACATCGAGCCTCGAGGATGGAACAGCTACCAGATTCTTGGCCTCTCTGTCGGAGACAGCCATTGTTGGGCTAGTGGGATCATAACTTGTAAGCCACTCTAGCAAATCTCCCTTTAATATAGATTCATTTTATTAGTTCCATTCCTCTAGAGAACTCTGACTAATACAGTTACCAAGCCCTACTACCTGAGATTGATTCCTGGGACCCACATAGTATGAAGAGAGAACTGAGTCTCACAAGTTGTAGTTGTACACACACACACACACACACACACACACACACACACACACACACACTAAATTGCTGTAACACAATTTTTTTTTTTTTTTTTTTTTTGGTTTTTCGAGACAGGGTTTCTCTGTTTAACAGCTCTGGCTGTCCTGGACTCGCTTTGTAGACCAGGCTGGCCTCGAACTCGCAAAGATCCGCCTGCCTCTGCCTCCCAAGTGCTGGGATTAAAGGCGTGCGCCACCACCGCCCGGCTGTAACACAATTTTTAAAGCAAGAGTTTTATAGCCCAAATTATAATTCCTTGCTCGGTTATCAGTTTACTTTAAACATACCTCCTAAGTTACTCCACAGTAAAGAATTACAAAATTAGGGGGCTGGAGAGATGGCTCAGAGGTTAAGAGCACTGGCTGCTCTTCCAGAGTTCCTGAGTTCAATTCCCAGCAACCACATGGTGGCTCACAACCATCTATAATGGGATCTGGTGCCCTCTTCTGGCCTGCAGGCATACATGAAGACAGAACACTGTATACATAACAAATAAATAAAATCTTAAAAAAAAAAAAGAATTACAAAATTAAAGAAAGAATGTTTTAAATTTTTGTGCTGCAATGAAAATTATTTTACTCAGGGTCTATAAAACATTAATTTCTTTTCATATTTTGCTGAAGGTTGTGTTGTTTTGTTTTAAATCACATAAGGTAGTATTCAGATTGTTTTGTAAAACTGGTGTTTCCTTGGTACACAAGGCTCAGTTTCCTCTTTTTTTTGTTTTTTGTTACTTTTGAGACAGGTTTTCTCTGTGTATCCATGGTTGTCCTAGAACTCACTTTGTAGACCAGGCTGCCCTTGAACTCACAGAGATCCGACTGTCTCTGCCTTCAGAGTGATGGGATTAAAGGCGTGTGCCACCAATGCCTGGCAACATTTGCTCTCTTTTACATTTTTGGGTGTTTTTTTTTCCCCATAGCATTTAAATTTTTCTGTGTTTAGATCTATATTTTTAATTTTATAAAGGGATATTTTCAGTGTGTAGGAATCTTGCTTGCATGTATGTCTGTGCACCACATTCACGCCTGGCGCCTGTGGAGGTCAGAAGAGGCCTTCAGATCCTCTGGAACTGGAGTTGCAAGTAGTTGTGAGCTGCCATGTGTCTGCTGGGAATTGAACACATGTCCTCTAGACGAGAAGCCAGTACTTTTAACCACTGATTCATGTCTCTAGCTTTAGTGAAGTGTGAGTTTCTTTTCCTGTCTCTTACCAAATTAAAACAATTGGAACACCAGTTTCCGGGCAGCCTCTTTAGTTTGGTGGGCTTACAGGACAGCTACAGCTGATGAATCAGCCTTAGAGCAGAGAAACTACAGAGATATTTTTATCAGCCTCTATAAGAGCAGTGAGTACTTCTAACTGCTGAGTCAGTGTTCTAACCCTATGTTTTGTTTTTTGAGATAGGGTCTCATGTAGCCCACTGGCTTCAAACTTACTATGTAGCTGAGGATGCCCTTAACTCCTGATCTTCCTGCCTCTACTTCAAATGGTAGGATGACAGGCATGTACAACCACAGGCCTGGTTTATGCAGTGTTAAAGGTTGAACCTGGGACTTCATCCATGCTAGACAAGCATGCATTCCACTAACTGGGCAACATCCTCAGCTCAGAACTCTAAAATATTTTAAGAAGAGATTGGAAAAAGAAAAAATGTTTATTCATAGTCATTGTATTATTAGTGATTTAACTGTATTAATTAGTGACATCATTGTGAACATATTTTTTTTAAAGCAATGTTTTCTTTTTGTTGTTTTGTTTTTTTTAAACATTTATTTATTATATATACAGTATTTGCTCTACATATATGCCCGGGCACCAGATCTCAATGTAGATGGTTGTGAGCCACCATGTGGTTGCTGGGAATTGAACTCAGGACCTTTGGAAGAACAGCCAGTGCTCTTAACCTCTGAGCCATCTTTCCAGCCCTGTGAACATATTTTTTAATGTGTTAAAATTTTAGTGTGTGAATCTTAAAGTGTTTTACTCCTCTCTATGTTGTGAAGCCTGCTTTTTTCTTTGCATATTTATTTATTTATTTAATAAAGCTTTATTTTTCCCAAATGTACAGCTGGTTGAACCTGCTTATGCATCCTCACCAGCAGCTGGGGCATCGCCACCCTTTGTGTTTCTGGTGTAAATTACTTGGGCTCTGTGCTTTGAAACCAGTTTGATAAGTCCTTTACTAAGTAGCTCCTGAAGGGCTGCCCTGGCCAAGGAACCGCGAATCTTCAGTCTCTCAGAGACCACAGCTGGAGTAATGAGCTTATAATTGGGCACTTCCTTACACAGTTTGTCGTATGTGGCTTTGTCAAACAGGACTAGATTGTTGAGCTTGTCCCGAACTTTGCCTTTGGACCACTTCTTTTTGGCATTGCCACCAGACAATAAGTCTGGTGTCTTTGTCTTTTTTGGCTGATTTCCGGCATCTTTCTTCTTGTCGTCCTTGGGCGGCATGGCGAAGCTCAGAGAGTGGCGATGACCGCATCTTTATTTTTGTGATGCTCAGTGTCAGACTCCTCAGGGTTTCTTTTATACATGCTAGGCAAGGGCCTCCCGAGGACTAATTACAGTCCGGTGCCACCATACCCACGTCTGAAGCTGGTTTTGAAACCTTGTTAGAGAAGGTCTAAAATAGCTCTTATGCCCCTACTCCAGTCTCTGCCTAATGTTCGATGAACTGTCTACTCAAGAGTAACAGACTCAGGTCTTGTGAACTCTGAGAACCATTCAGCTCACAGTTCCTTGTTGTTTGCCTAACCATCTATTTTATACTCAGCAAAGATGGAAGGAAACACCACTGCAGATTTCTGGGGCTTTATTTCCATTTTCCTCTTTTTTCAGGATTTCTAGCTGTGTTAGCCTTCCTGTCTGTCTACTTCTGCCTTTGTATCGAGTGAGGCCACTCATATCTGCTTGAGACACACTTCTCAGCTTTTCAGTCAAGGTTGTTACTTACAGAAGTCTCGGGCAGTGACGGGGCTCATGTTGTTTTCTTTCATTTTTTTTTTTTTTTTGGTTTTTCGGACAGGGTTTCTTTGTGTAGCCCTGGCTGTCCTGGACTCACTTTGTAGACCAGGCAGGCCTTGAACTCGCAAAGATCCACCTGCCTCTGCCTCCCAAGCACTGGGATTAAAGGTGTGCGCCACCACCGCCCGGCCTCATGTTGTTTTCTATATCAGATATTGCAGTCTGTGCTGCTTGCCTGATGTATGAAACAATGGTTTTCTAGATTTGACCGTTTTCCTAGGATGAGAGATCCAGGTCTTGTTATCTCTTCAGAGCTACACACAAAAGCTTAAGGCTCAGAAAAGAAAGGCATGCTAAATTGTTCAGGAAAAAAAAAATACAGCAACCTGTAGAGGACATTAGAACTTTAAATTTTTTATTACATTTATTTATTTATACGTATGTGTATATTGTACATGAACATGTGTGTTTTCATGGCATATATATAGAGGCCAAAGGACAACTTTCTAGAGTCAGTTCTTTTCCTCTACCGTGTGTGT